>JAUYWH010000013.1:8961562-9070031 GCA_034779795.1 Ctenopoma multispine
TAGATAGATAGATAGATAGATAGATAGATAGATAGATAGATAGATAGATAGATAGATAGATAGATAGATAGATTTAAGATAGTTTTATAATCTCAAAATCTAGTAATTTAGTGTAGTTACAACATGTTCTGAATGACATTTTAAAGCCACAGATTGTCGTGGCTCTATGTTATAATTATTCTGATACGTTGTAGAAGAAAATTCCCATCGAAATTGTTGCATCAAGTGTGATGTTTTCTCTCTTGCTGTGTACGTCTTACAGTATTGTTGTTTTTTTGCTCAATGAGAGGAAAAGAACAACAACACTGTAACTTTAAAAAAGTGCGTATACATAGAGTAGAACAAGGACTTTCTTGTCAGACTAGCTAATGCAAGTACATCTGCATTAGCTACGCTGTGGTGTGACGAAAACGTGATCTTTATCTTATCTATTTTTGTTGAAACAGAGCCCAGGTCTTGTTCCACCCCAAACAGTTATGAAATAAACTCTACAACTTGCTCACTGAAATTTACTCTGTGTTAAGCTGCATTAACCAGCTTTTACTAACAACTTTAAAATGCCGAAACTTAGAATATGGCTTAATTGTTCTCATAGTAAACAGGCAAAATTGTGTGTGTAAACTGTGCCATTGCCACATTATAAAACATAAAACTCACGATGAAATAATGTGAACTTTATGACATTAATCCAAAATTTAATTTTTACAACTAAATACAGTAATACCCTGGAGAATGATAGGTCATCATTTACACACATATACTAAAAACACTCTGAAGGCTTAAAAATGAATTGTTTGTTTGTGTATAAAATGTGCATATTTGTGTCTGAGCACGAACTACGTGATTATTTATCTGTCTATATCTATACAAAATGATAGTGTGGTGCAATAAATAGCATTTGTTTCATTATGGTTATATTAATCTTTTTATTGATTAAAAGTTTAACCAGTTTAGAAATCATTAGTCTCTTGTGTTAACTAACTGCCACAGCTGACAAAATTTGAATCAGGTCACTCTCCTAGACTTAAGGACGAACTGTAAGATATCAGTGTGAAAATTATGTTAATGAGTTTATCAGAGTAACAGATAGCAACGACTAGTCCACAGAGCATGGGTGAGTTATGTTTTGTGGACGGAATCACATATTAAAAACAAAATCACAAAAATTCTAAAAACTATTTCAAATAACAAAAATAATCTAGTAGCTGCAGAATGCAACAGTTTTCCTCCCACAAATACAATATTCATTATGAGTGCTAGTGAGCTAGAGCAGATTTTATCAAACAGCATGCACATGCTATTGGACATTTACAGTTTTTCTTTGTTCACTTCCTGTTCATATTTGCCATTATGAAATCTCTTACAAACATGCTTTCAGTCTCATGCCAAAATATATAAAAATGTTAGCTGAAAACAAATATGAGGCTTCAGAAGATTGAGTGACTACCTTCCAGTGTTGAACTGAAACACAGACGTCTGTACACAAAAGACCATAACTTTGATTAGACTTGTTCTTCACCATTTACTGTACATTAGGAGGAATTGCTTCTGATTTCGACCAGTAGATGGCACAACAGTCATTTTTTTCTACTTTCTCTTTCCTATCGTCCTTAATCATCTTCTCAGGAAATATGTTTGCACTCATTGTGAGAGTTGTGAGCCAAATTTAGAAATTATTCTTTCATGAGGACGTTCCTATGCTGACAATCAATGAGAAAACGTGGATGTTTAACAAAGTATTTGTTGTATTTTGGCTACATGTCTACAACGGATTTAAAAGTCTTATTGACATGTTTTTACCCACAGTATAGTAAACACGTGACTATTCAAACTTTGTGTCATACTGTTTGGATTTTTAAGAAATTATTAGCATTGAAAAATTCAAGTTCAAACTAATGAAAAAAAGTACAACCTGTATTAGTTTTTATTTCCTAACTTTAGTGTTGTTATTGATTCTGTTGACAATTTCTAAAATTACTGTCTTTCAATGTAACTTTAATATGTGCAATAACATAGTTATACATTAACAAATAACATTAACACTTAACATAACTGTCCACATCATTTTGATTCAACTGTATCTGTTTATCTGCATAATTATACCCTAAGAGAGCCTAATGTATTTTATCAGCAACATCCAAAGTAGTTCTGTTTTTTTGGCATGCTGCATCTGGGTGAAGAGAGTATTCTTGCAGATTCAACATTTGCATCTATAGTTAGTAATAACGTTCTCCTTGAAGCCCACACACAGAGAGTAGTAGGCTGCAGTATTGTGCCAGAGAGCCAGTGTTTAACATTAGGTACATCCCCTGTTCCATCAGCGAAGCAGCTGATAGGTCAGAATTGAGAGGCTTCCCTCTCTTATCGGAAGTCTTTCATATCACTCCACTCTCTTTACTATTTCACCACTTCTCAGTTTCACAGCCTTCAGTTTGTCACACTAAGCCATGTGAATTTAATTGTATGCATGTGATGCATGCGCATTTGCAGATGAGTTATAGATGGAGTTCTCACGTTGAACATAACTGGCATAGGGCTGCACTTCCTCCACATCCTCTGTCTGAAAAAAACAGAGAGCTGTCATGAGCGAAGCTTCACATGTGCAGGAAACACAGAGGGCTCTAGAATACAGAATATGTTACAGAAGAATAACCCACCGGTGAGGATTTTGATGGCGAGTTATCTGACTGTCGGCATTGCCTGGCATAAAATGGATACACAAACCAGCTCAGTGACTCAACAAACCAGCATGAAAATATTCACTGTAATTGATGTCTAACCAAATGACCTCCTTACCTTAACATTACTAATTTCTTTTGTGCAAAAATCAAGAACACCACCAAAAGTGCAAAGACAACCGCAACAATAGGTATGCACAGCCAAGGAAAATAACCTGCATTGAGAAAGAAGATTAAAGGTTTGTTGATGACCTAATAGCCAACAACATAACATGACAAATTTAGAAAGGTCAGTTAACACTACAATATACAACATCTTCAGTGTTTATGCGAAAAACATATTCAACTTATTTTTTCTGCACTTTTTCAAGCCTTACTGAGTTTTAGTTCCAGAATCACGTCTTTTTCCCAGGACTGGTGCCTGATGACACAGCTTAGGTTCTTTGTGTTCAAGCCCTCAAGGAGTTCAAGTCGACTTTCTACTGTGAAAAATCCATCCGAGTCCTGTGTTGAATGTTGAATTTCAAATGTTGAATTTCCGATGTGACTCCAGCTTATCGTAGCAGCAGGTTTTCCTCTTTCAGCTTTGCACACAGCTATTATCTTATTGTCTTTATGCTCTAACCAGACTGCTGATATGGGAGCAGCTTTAACCAGGAAAGACAAAACAGGAGATATATAGTATAAATTATACAATTTACCACGTGCTTCAGGTTGCTATATTAAAAGTTCAGTCAAATCACAAAAAAATGATTGTGGTTTTATTTAATACAATAATTACCCACCTGTGATAGAAACATCGATCACATAATTTTCATTTCCTCCGCTGTAAACTGACTCACATGTGTAGATCCCCAAGTCGTCATTTGAGAAATTTGGGATGTACAGGTATGACTGAGAGTCTGATGTGTTTTTAAGTGTCTTGCCATCACTGCAGTTGTTATGGCTTTGGCCGTCATTATTAAAGGCTATCTTACAGGTTTTGTTTTTCAAATATATTTTCCAGATAACATACATCATCTCGCTCCACGTCTTATTGCTGCAGTTCAGTTTAATTTCACTTCCCAGGTTGAAAGTTGAACTTTTAGCAACTGAAAAAAAAAAGAAATATTTGCATTATATTTGCACATGGTGGTATATATACTGTATACACAATAAAACTTTCTCAGGAATAATTCTAGATAAAAAATTTGATAACAGTCAGTCTAAATATAACAATGATTCAGCCAAATTTTAAATAAAGATAACCTAAAAACTTTCAATACCAACTAAAAATGGGAATTTAATACTAATAGAAACTGAACATGTCTTTTACAGTGTAATATGGCAAAAGCTTTGTAATATGTGGGCAAACATTTTTTAATTCATTTCTTTCATTCTATCGGTTCATTTAAACAAGAATGTGTTTAAGGTTAGAAATAAAGAGAGAAGCCGGAGAAAAGAAAGGAAACATTAGTTTACCATTAACAGTGTTGGAGTTCACAGAGGTGCTTTGATTAGTTCCTGAGAGAGATGGAAGTGGATGTAAGGAAAAAGTTAGTAAAACTGTGTGATAATTTTAAGCTGAAAAGCAGCAGAAATATTCAATCAAAGCAACAATCCTGTTAATTATTTGTTATTTCATTTAGTTAGATGGTTAATTAGTTAATATGTCAGCCAATCAGCACATACAATTGAAATAGAAAGTGCACTATTTGCTGTGGTAGAAGAAGCAAATTTTAAAACAAAGTTTAAAACCAAAATATACAAAACACCAACAATTTACTGCACAGTAGAACAAGTTGATGACATAACCATCATTATTTCAAGGCAATGAAACTTCACTCTTCCTTGAGGCATGTCTACTTGGAGGTGTTATGGGGGTCTGATTTGTTTACTTCTGAGTACAAAACACAAGTGGGATTGCAAAACCACAAATCTGATGTGGCTTTTTGACCTGCCAGAGACCCCACAGTAGAAAAAAGCTGCATCAGACTGCAATCCACACGTGATACCATAATTTCCACTGAAGAAACAAGTGGCAGCATTCATTCAGAAATGACACCTTTTATACATCTGTTATGAAACATTTTCCACCCTTGTCAGCTTCTGTTTTACCCCACCTTCATACATGTTCTTTCCACTGTCTACACTGTGAGTCACAGCACAATAGTTTAAAAGAAATTTCAGAGTGGTTAACCACTTGCATTAACAGAGTACTATTCCCACATTCTTTACATTGCTATTTTAGGAGCATGATATTTTAGTAACAGTGCAGATAATGCAAATTCAGTCGCATTAGATATTTTACCTTACAGTACCACATCATACATTGCACAGTAGAAAAAATAAAAAAACAAAAAATATAGTTACAGATGTTCAGTATCTGTCTAGAAATGAAGACAGATACTTAATCTATCATTTAAAAAACCTGTCCGCTTGTAATAGCTGTGCCCCAAGGCTAAAAGAAAGTAGGTGAAATTATATTCAAGTGAAATGCGTTAATGTTCAGACCTTGTGCCATGCTCCATGTTTCAGAAACCCATAAGAAAATTGCAGCGTAAATCCAGATCGTGTCCTTCATGTTAGGTTGTCTTTGGATTCCTCTGTAAACTTGCTACAACAGTGTGTGCCACACCGGTAAGAAAAACATCAAGGCTAGTTTTTCAGTCTAACTTTTAGTATAACTAAATCTTCAGTCCTGAATGCTAGCTACAGGTTTTTCTAGCACATTCATGCCATTTACACTGCTTATTCAATTTCACTTTCTCCAGTAATTCAAAATAAGCTAGGCATTTGAGTAATGCGCATTCTCTAACCCATCCAGACTGACAATCCTTGACACAGCTCGTGATAAAGAAACATAAAGTACATGTGACTAACAAATCCCTCCCTCCTTTTTTTCTATTACCCCTCTCCAAACCTGTTTCAAACCCCAAAATCTGCCTTGTTCTCCCACACAGGATGACGTCTTTTAAGCTTCCTTTTCTTGTTAGTCTCATGATCACCCTCTTTCAAAGCAGAATATATGAATCCTCCAAGCCAGAAATTTTAAAAAAGTAGATATTGCACACGCAATAAAGTTACATTATTACCAAAACCATATGCTGTGGTCTTGAATTAAGTGCACTCATTGTTAGTTTTTATGTTATAATGTTCATAAAATCATGACTTTGTCCGTCTTGTAGCGTCACCCTGTAACAAAGCCTTGCTACTTGGGGTATCGCTAACCAAAACTAATGCACTACACTTTTTGAAACTCACACAGTGATGTTGATTTTTATGGACATTTAAAGTCTATAGGTAGTTGTGTTGAAGTATTGTTTTGTATTATATCTATTTCGAACTTTTACACTGTTCTCAGTAACATAAATTGAGTGGAGAAAAAATCAGAAACACTTCTCAGTACACCATACAGTACACAAACTATAGGGCCAAGAGAACATTGCCATAAAGTAAACAGTGTATAAATATATCTTATATATACATTCATAATCACCTTCGTGAAGGTATAGCTTTATCACAACACCGATTACATTGTATTAGTATTAGTATTAGTAGGGATGTGGCTAATAAACTGGTCACTAAGTAGGCTATTACACATTATAAAGTTAATATATGAGTAAATATTTCAGTGGAATTTGACCACAGTGGGTGGTTGCAGTGTAATATTTGCTGGTGTAAGAACTTGCTCTTTAAGGGTTGCACAGCACAGAGTTGCTTACACAGCTGTTTATGAATTGTTAATGTGGGTGCAACGATAGTTACTGACTCCATCCCCTGTCTGCGGATCAGAGATTAACTGACAATAACACATTTGGTAGTTATCTCGCGTGTCTATGGTTTTGATCTGCAAGCTCTATGCTGCGTTTGTGGTTTACCAGTCTTTAGTTTATTTTGCAATGAGACATCTTGATATTAACTGTCCTATATATAACTAGACATGGAAGATGAACAATTAAAAAACTGAGCTTTTTTTCTTGTGTTCATGTGCATTCTGTCACAGAACAACTTTCACACAACTTGTGAAAATAAAAGCACTAAAATGTTTTTTAAACAAACACAAACAAAAAAACATTAATTTGTAAGCATAAAATCTTCTAAAGCATGTATATCTGCATCTATAACCAGGCACAAGGCTCTTCCCTTTTTTCTAACATTAGATATAATAATAGTGGCAGCGGAAGCTCAGCTGACTTTGAGCTGGCACACTTGTCACAAAGGAGCTAGCTTTTCCACAAAATTGCAAAACCTTCCAGCTGTGACATACTTTAGCCTACTCTGTTCCTCAAATATGGGATAGCGTGATAAGGCTAGACTTAAGGAGACTTCAAGAAGAGGAGAAGTAGCCTCTGTGGCACATTGTGTATGCGTGGGTCTGTGCACTGTTTCCCCTAGATAATATGTGCTTCCTGTTGATGACAAAATCATCATTTTTCACTACCCAAATATGATGTGTAAAAAGACAGGAATGTATGAAGCAAGAAAATGAATGTGTTCTAAAATGTTTGATAGGTTTAAAACATGTTTCATTCACTGTACATGCTTACCACGAAGTGACTTTTGTGTTATTAGTAAATTTTACTTTTAAAATCTAATTTGACCACTACTTAAAAATGATGTAATGAAAAGTTTTCATTAAGATAAACACACCAATCTGCCTCCTGGTCTAGCTGCAAAACCACTGCAGCCTACATGGGCTATTTCAGAACTTGTATGTAGCTGGATTAGAGGAGCCATACACTGGGACTCTTACATGTGCAACTGTAACATTTAGCTACTTTTGTGACATTCTGTTTTACACTTGGGTTGGATTAAATTTGGGTTGTAATTATATTGCAACGGGATAATAATTTATAGTTATATATATATTGCAGCCTCCTGTGCACTTAATAAAAATTACCTTATCTGGCGCTTCTGGTGAAACTGAAACTCGGCACTTCGCTTTCAGTGTCTCCTCCATGACTTAGAAGCAAAGTTCCTTTGAACATCATTTAATAAGTTGCGTTGTAAAAATGCATCTGTCGAAAGGCAAATGTAATGTAATGTAAAAATTAAGGCAAGTTGCGGAACACTTAGTTCCTAAAGTATTTTTTACCCGCCGTATAATGTTTACAATTATATTTTAATTGACATTACTAAGCAGGAGTCTCGTATTATATTTGTGTTACAGTTATTATTAGTTTTAGAAATCTTGAATACATTTATAAGAAATAATACTTCGCTTTATTTATTTTTTACTTTATCACTTTGGTGACGATTGGCTTTAAATACTACGATACCCAGAAGCCCTGGGTACAGCAACAGCTGTATAGCTAGTCGGATGTATGAAGCGACAGTCAGATTGTTCGTCTTTGCAGTGGACAAAACAACACCATTGTGGATACTTGTTACTGACATTAATGCTGAGAGTCAACCGATTTAAATAACTGGATGTATTGTTAACTTGTATCTATCTTAAATTGTATATATCTATGTTAGCACACTCAGTTATAGGCACATTCATAGCTTCCGCTTACCGTTAGCGGTACACGCAACTGAATTTACGCTTGGTGATTGGACAGCTTTTACCGAAATGTTCTTTGGGAGTTGTAGTTGTGTTCGTCGTGTCCCTGTGTACATTTTTAGGCTTGTACCTTTTAAAAAAATAAATAATCACATAATTTTAACGCGGTGGCGTCATTTGCTGAGCCTCATATCTATATTCAGATTAAATGCTCCGTTTGCCAAACAAAAAAAGGTAACCCGCACTCAAACGTCCAGTTTACTGTTTCCATGGTTACGGCGCTTAATGCCATAGATGTTATCGACGTCGCTGTGTCCCAGAAGAAAAAACACGGCTTTTAATTAAAGTTCGAAATGAGCGTGTCTGTCACTCGAACGGTTCCTAAGAAAAATGACGGTAATAAAGTTGTTAGACAGCAACGAGTTTATGACTACTTGTATGGTGAGTAAACTTCGGTTAACGCCAGCTAGCTTTGAAAACTTGCTATTTTACGTGGTAATTAGCTGTTAGCTGAACTGTTAATCTGTCGCCACAGATCCAGTTTATACAGTGTCCTCGGCGGTAGACCATGCCAGATCCAGCCTCAAGGCCTATGCGTCTAAAGAGCGAGTCGTAAGTTTTGTCCTTATTTGTCATACAGCTTTGGGCTATATTGGGCTAAAATGAAATAACATTGCTATAGCTTATGTTTTGCTGCTTAACTGAAATCATAAGAACTTGTTAAGAATGACCAAGTATTGTCTTCAGTGGACTTTTAAACATTTAGATACCTTTACTAATTGTTAGATAACAGCCTCTAGTATTAGGAATCCTTTATTTTATAAGGGTAAGTCAAGTAGATATATTTAAACACTGAACATACCCATCCTCTTTTTAGTTCTCCTCCACTAGTCACAAGTTTCCTATGACCAAACAATAAGCCAAGGCCAGCATTGTTTCCTAGTTGTTACTGTTTACAATTGAATACAAATAAATTAGCTTAATGGGAAATGTGGGTGCTGACAGTATTTATTTTATCTCCCTTACTCAGAGGAGAGTGCCTTTGTTTGGGTCTATGTTCAGTAACCTGTCCCACTACCCACGGTGTACTGTTCATCTGGACCCAACAGATCCAGTGCCAACCTCTATTGATCGCAGCTGGCGAGGCCACACAGAACAGCGCAAGGAGGCACTGCAGCAGTTGGCTGGGTAACACAAACAGACATAATTTTATTGAGCAACGTCAGTGACTAAGATGTATTAATTCAATATCAACTCTACTACCCACAAAAAACATAAACTGTGTTCCTTGGCATGTTGATCTTCTTGACAGGGTTATTCCAAAAGCTCAGTCATGGGTTAAAAGAGAGGAGTGTCACGTAACTGGAGCTGATCGATGGAAATACTTTAAACGGTTTGACTAGGCAGTCTGCAATATTGAGTTTTGTGGTGGAATGTAATCATATTAAAATAATTTGTAGGTGCTATCTCTTCTTGCCTACATTTATATTTACATTATCTCTGATACAGTGTTCTGTTCTTATTTCTCTTTAGACCCCTAATTCCTTTTGCACATCAGGTTCCACCAGGTGTGATTTTTGCTTTGCCAAAGTAAGTTTAACAGGTTCCTTACAAGAATGAATTTTTCAGCTGTTCTTGCTTTTTTGCTGGAACATGGTGGCTTCCCTTTTTCTTCTCAGAGAAGACATGGTTAACACTGGTGCAAAGAATGTTGAGCTACAACCCACTCACACAGTGGGGGTCCAGACAGACTACAGAGAAAGTGAAACACAGACAGACCCGTACAGCCCTGAGTATGTGGTACAACCTGGGTCAAGTCCCTCAGAGCTCCTGCAACTGGCAGCTTTGACTTGGGGTACTGTTTATATCTTCTTCAGTTATAAACAAGTATCTAAGCCATAAATCTCCTTTTCCTCTGCGAGTTACTTTCAAATTTTCTCTGATGACCAATACCCACAGGTCATGGTCTGCCTGCAGGCCTGGCAGAAGTGGAGATGATAGCACGGGCACGTGCCAAACGTGTTTGGGAAACCAGCCTTCCTCCACTGAATGACCTGAAACACCTTGACAAGAGGAGACACATGATGGAGGAGATGGAGGCAAAAGAGTGGGCTTTCAGAGAAGGACAAATCCAAAAGTGAGTGGTACTACACCTCAGCAACTTTTTTGTTATTCCTAATCAGAAAAGACATAGGCCATTCTCACATATATTCTCTGGGCAGTTTTGGAATCAGGTCTGGAAAATGTGTGGAGTTGTACTTACACACTTGTAGTGCACAGCAGATGACTGTATGAGCTAGACATGTTCTCACATTGAGTGAAACTTAATAACATTATACAGGGGAGATCACATCCTGACATAGCACAAGATAAAGTCCGGGTAATCTCCAGGCTGTCTGACTTGGATGTTTGCGTTCTCACATGCCACTCACATGGGTAATCTCTTGACCTGTTTGGGGTTCATGTGCATGTCTGCAAGCAGCAGTAGATAGTGAGGTAAACCACTAGTTATCTCAAATGTAGTTTAAACTGCCTGTTAGCACATACCTGTTAAACAAGCAGTACCCCAAAGTTGAAAATGGCAAATTTTAAATATGCTGGCTTTAAAGCAGCTATAATTAATATTGAATATATGCCTATTGGATCAAATTACTATACCTAAATGTGAAACCCACAGAGAACCTATCACCTTCTCAGTTCTCAAAATAGTTGCAGCAATAAACCAAAAACAACTACCTTTTTTGGTTTCCTTGCTGCAACTATTTTGGTTCACCCTCATTTCTTGGGATCATTTAGTGTACACTCAGTGTCATGTGTTCAAAGGTTGTTTCAGCTGCCTTCAAGTGGCCAAAAAGAATTATATATAAAGGCAGTTTTTCAAATTAAATGGTCACAACTATATAATACGTAAGGCTAATAGGTGTGTGTACCTTGTAATAAACCAATTGTCTATGTAAGTTTGTATATTGTTTTTGGTTTATTAAGTGATATCTGTGAACCTTGTTGCCCATGCAAACCATGTTATCCTGCAATGCTCTCTTATTCTGTGGTGGTGGCCAGATTGCAGGAAGCTCGTCTTGCTGTGCTGAAGGACCTGCTGCATCAGAGAGATGAGGCTCAGCAAGAAGTCACAAATGACAGACTAAATCAAATATATTCTAAGCATCAAAAAGAAAAGGACACAAAGTTACACAAGCTCCACAATGCCTACATCAGGTGTAAGACCATCACTGCATCTGCTCTAATATAATATTTATTATAATGAGTTAAATCCCTCTGATCCATCTCTACTTTTTCCTTATTGTTTTGTCTGTAGCTTTGAGAAAACTGGAAGTCAAGAGGAGAAATGTAGAGGGGAAACTAGAGCGATCAAACATCTACCTCTCCCAGACACCCGGGAACGCAGTCACCAACAGCAATTCCCACAAGAACAATAAGTTTAAAAGTCACTACCTAGACACATATGAAGGTCTGCATCTACAGTAAATGCTTGTGGACAAGTAGAACTGAGTGGTTAATGTCCATAATATCACCTTAGAGACAACAGTGTTTTATTTTTTGATAACTTTTAACTTTGGTCAATTGTAGGCTTGCTTGAGCTGGAAGCAGGACTGTCTGCCTCAGACCATAGGCCCAGGGTGAAGGAACCCAAACCCAAAGTAAAAAAAATCCAGCAACCTGTGCATAATGCAGTAGAACTGATGAAGAAATACAAGGTAACACAAAATTAAATACTGTATGTTCACTAAGCATATTAACAATGTTTTAAACACAGTGATTAACAATTGTGTGTCCACAGGCCCTGAGGGAGGATGAGGATGATCAAGTGACAAAGAAGTCCTTGCGTTTTCTTGTAAAGAAGGAGAAGCCTGTTCCTCGTCCTGTCACTCCCAGAGTGGAGGAGCCACCAGAGGTCATCTAACGTTTCTGACTCCAAACCTGCCCATCCCACATATAAAAGAGATGCTATTTCTTAACTAATTTATATGTGTCTCATTAGACGGATGAGGAGACAGATCTCGCAGTCATCCACTTGCAGAAATTGCTGAGAGGAAGAAGTATGCAGTACAAGGTGTGTGTTTTTTACGCCTAAAGAACCTATAAAAGATGCTTGGATGTGTTTTGACGTCTCAATTCAATTAACTGTGTGGATTTAAAGATGTTTAAGGGCAAGGAGAACCACCTGGAGCTTATCCAGGAGCTGAGGACTGTAAATGCCTTACAGAGGGAGGAGCAGGAGCTACAAAAAGTTGACAAAGGGCTAGTAATCACACTGAAAAATCAGAAAGACAAACATAGAATCAAGGTGAAACACAAAGCTCACATGCTAAATTTTACTTTCTACAGTTTTTACAAACTAGAAACAAGCCTCATTACTCCCTTCATCTCCCCTCCCAGACCTCTCAAGAGGAGGCGTTGCAGGCCAGAGTAGTAGGTGCAGAGCTTGAATACCTGTTTGACACCTTTTCCAAGGAACTGATTCGTCTCCAGGAGGAGCGCAGGATCCATGCCTTTACACTGCTGGCTGAGAGGGACCGTCGTCTACGAGAGGCTGAGGAGAGTGGGAGGAGACAGTTGGAAGAGCGCAGACGTAAAAAGGAAGATGAGATCTTCAGACAAGTGAGTATATACAGCATGTGTTTTGAGCCACAGTATAAATGTTCTAAGAAAATAAAAAATAATATGTGTGCCGATGGCGCACCCTCTGTATATTGATACTCTGAATGTGCGTCCTTAACAACATGTTACAGGTGGTGCAGGTACACCAGGAAACTCTAGATTTGTATTTGGAAGACATTATCTTGGAAACCTTGGAGCAGACGGCTGACCAGCAGGCCAGAGAGGAAATCCATATGAGGGCGAAGGAGGTCAATGACATCACTTATGCCACGGAGGAAAGGTAATGGACACCACAGCACGTGCTCAGTATTCAGAGACTCAAACCGAAGGATAATAAACAAAAATCATTTACATGTGTTTGTACGTAGCCTGAACAGTCTTCAGTCAGAGGAGATTGTATCAGAGCTGGTGTACAGTTTTCTTATCCCAGAGGTCCAGAAGATCAGCGTCAGGAAAAGAGGTTTGAGAGATTTTATGATTCCACTTTATTTACACAATATCACTGAATGCTATTTGTATATGCTTTTAGATTTAACACACATGAATCAGTGATTAACCTTGTCCTTGATTTCCTCTTTGTGCTGTCTCCCAGTTCACCAGAAGCAGCACAGACACTTGCAGGCAGCTCGGAGTGTCATTCAGGAAGCTGCAGAGTGTTCTGGATCCCTGTCTGGTACTGTGGAAGCTTCACAGTTTACCTGTCCCTCTGACAGGGCCTCCAACGAGATCCTCAAGGAGAGGATCAGCGAAGTGGACCAGGAGGGAGAGGAGGGAAGCTGAGAAGCACCACGCTGATTAAAGGCTGAAAGTAAAACAATATATAATATAAGTGCAGTGAGATGCAGTGTGACGTCTTCAATGTGTTGTACTTTCATAGTAAGTAAAGTATATATAAATAAAGTATAAGGTTCAGTATGGGGTTTGGGGTTTAATTTCAGCCTTTCATTATCACTGCATGCACCCTGAAATACTACATTTGAAATATAAAGTACATTATATTATTGTAGTACAAGCTACATTTCTGTCTGGGACCTTCGCTAACCTGGAATACAACAGGGGTTATACTGTATATTTCTTCTAGCTAAGTTTCTGTAGTTGTGCCACTGCACACGATTCTATTCATCAGTCACTGTGATTTATGTGACTGATTAATTTTGCATTTATCATCTTGTTTGGACTGAACTGACTTTTGTTTCTTTTTTTATGAAAGCAACCAACTAATCTAATTATTGAATTGTTGAAACAAGAAACTATACTCGTGTAAAGTTAATTGTATAATCAGACTGTATTATAGTTAGTAGAAATTAGTAGAAATTCAAGAAAGGGAAAATATTAACAGACAAAGCTGGATTTTCAACCTTCCCAAAATGTCCAGCACACCTAACCCTGTATGACTTCAGCACTGTCTGCGTGACGTCAGCTTTCACAATGCTGAAGTCACGATTGGTGCCAAGGTGAAATTACGTGGGCGGTTTTGAACGTCTAACCCCGCCTCTCCTTGGGATGCAGCCAGAAGCATTTGTAGCAACCTGCCGGTCCGGTATGAAACAACAAACAACACGTCCGGCAGGAAGATCGTCTTCACCTGTTGAGCGATTAATCCACAGGGAATAACCGCTGTCACACGACAACTCGCGGACTGTGTGCAGCTGTTTGGACATCTGGAATCACCAAGTCAGTGAGTTGAATTATCTCGATCACTGACTAAAACTCGACCTTTAACCAGGTAAATGAGAGGACAGGGAAAGTGTCTTTAACACCAGCGCAGCGTTTTTCAAACAGTAACTATATCAGCTGTCAGTGTGACGAAGTTACAGTATCGCTGCAAAGTCAGATTTATGAGGTCAAAAACGTTTTTACTTGCGTGTTGTCAGTCGATAAGGTTCGTTTGGTGTCCAATCCATTGTCACTCAGCTGTGGGAGTGGAACTAATGTGTGAGTCCTGGAGCTTGTGTACAGTTCAAAGACACATAGTGTGTTTTAACGCGTGCTCTGTAGTAGGTTATAGTGACAAAATACATTAAGCTTTATTGGCTTGAAGATTTTAAACAACATGTAACTAAATGATTAACAGTGATTTAGCTGTTGGTTATGATTCACGCTTCTATATGTAGGTGTAACTGATTTTAGGCTTCGAGTTAAGAGACAGAATAATTCTCTTTGTGCTTTCTCTACAAGAGAACTGACTACATTTGACCACACCATAACTTAGAAATATCTCTTCTGATTGATTCTATGCCCAACCACTACATGGTCTCTGGCAGCATTGCCAAGTACCACAGTTAAGATCTATTGAAAGTATTAACGGTCCCAGTGGAGTCCTGAAATTGTGCACCATTCACTGTACTGCTGCAATTTTAGGACAATTTAGAGCACTTGGTATTATTTTATATCCTTTGATGGACTGTGACCATTTAGGTGAATGACTTGGTGAGTCAATTGAGCCTTTATTCATTTGTGTGACTGCACCTTTATGAAAATTATAATAGAAGAAAGCTATTCAACCTCAGTATTGTTTTCTGTCTGCAGCCCTATGGATCATGACTTCCATAAATGAATTTCTCATGGTTAAAAACAACCATTTTCTTTGCAGGAAGTCGTTGACCTAGAAGCCTGATGACACAGTGCTTTTTGTGCTTGTGGTTGTCAACACTGAAACATCACCTTTCCACATTAAATTACTACACCTTTTGTACTAAATCAGGCAATATAAAGCTATAATGCCAGTATTATCTGATCATCCGCCAGGTGAGAATGAGCAGGAAGACCGCTGGAGTAAAGAGCATGCATGATTTTCTCTCCAACCAAAATGAGGAGGATGATGAGGGAAAGGTAACTGAAGATGAGGAGCCCAGAGCTTGTGGTGTGTGTGGAGATTTGGCAAAGGGTTACCACTTCAATGCCTTGACATGTGAAGGCTGCAAGGGCTTCTTCAGGTGAGGCTTACTACTTCTCCATCACTCCCTTCAAGCCTGTTGCATTTTGTTTCGTCTGTCATTTTTGCTCTGTTCTTTATTTATGGTGGTGGTGGTCGTGGTGACATCAGTTATAATAATCAACGTGATTATCAGGGGTGTAGGACAAAGGTGATGAGAACATATTTACAGTTTTCTCAACTGCACAAACACGTTATGAAATAATGTTATAAGAACAATTGTTTCTCTACGGTTCTTATTTAAAAGTATCCATCAAACCTCCAGTCATTGTCATTCCAATACATTAAAGACAAACTGTCTTAATGCAGCTAATTAATGTAAATAAGACATTGTTAAATTGAATTTGTCTGATATGTTCTTTATGGTACACAGAATATTTTGATGTAATGCAACGTTACTGTCTACGTCTCCACTGTGATTAAACATTATGCAGGGACAACACTTTCACAATTTTATTTCAATGAAGTGGTGCAAAAGCAGAAAATTCTACCTGAAGGATTGATCTGCAACAATATCTATGTGTTTACATCTAATTATTTACTTAATGTGAAACACTACAACATCTAAGTTTTAGTAAGTCAGTGCATCGCCTTTACAAAAGTAGCTTAAAGTAGAAGTATAGGGCATTGTGTCAATATAACAGAATCCAGTAAAAATTTTGTTTCTGTATTTTTATTTCTGTACAAGTATTATTGTAGAAATCATACTTTACTATACCAATATACACATAATATTTTGACATGAGCAGCTTTCCTTTCTGTGTGCAGCTTGCATGTGCTCATCATGTTCTCTTTGTCTCATATTCTGTGACATCTTCCTCTAAACAACCACATATACAAGAATGCTAAGATGATGCCGTGCTCTCAAGGCTTTTCACTTAATCATTAAAATCACAAAATGTGATGATCAGAAAGTAGGGAGACAGCCAACATAAAATAGCTCATAGCTCAGATGAAAGTTCCTGCAGTGATGATAGATAAAACTGAGAATGAAAAGAAGAAAATGTGTTTATGTCTGTTTTATTAATGCTCCATTATGTTTGCATGTTATTTACATCAGGATGTAGATTTTCATTCATAGTTGCAAACCTTGGAAAAACCCACACATTATACAAAAACACAGATTGTACCAAGATATACTCAACATGTACATGAATTCAAAGTAAACAATTGAAAGGTAAAAGCTCATACAAACATCTCTCCTTAAACATCAAGGCAAAACAGCATGAACTAAACAAAAAATGGTGATATACAAAGAGTACTTCAAAAGAAAGGGAAAAAAAATATTATATACATTAGGAAGATACCAATGTTTGTTTATCATGTTTCTTATAAATGAACAACAATGTTTGAATAAAAAATATTAAATATCTATAAATATATGTATATAAACTTTAGATTTACTTGTGCCTATGTAAAGAAAAATGTGGCCACATTATTGGATCATGGCCTAATGTATTATATGCTTGAGTGAATATGTATAAATAGATAACTGACTTGGGTACTAAAAGCAAGTATTAGTAGTAGTAGTAGTAGTAGTAAGAGTAGTAGTAGTAGTAGTAGCAAGTAGCTAATCTAACAAATTTGTCACTGTAAACAGTTTTAGATTTAAGGAAGATGTACTTTCCCGTGCAATATTACAGTAATTTAAATACGATAGATTAGACCATAATACATTGTCTGAAAGTTGAGTAATGGCAACTGGACTTCTTTCTTGTAAGGTAGAGAGGTTTTGTTCTGCATCCACAGAACTTTTTTAATCTAAGGGAAGTTGGCTAGTGATCACAAATTTATCCTCCAGGTTGGTTTCACCTCACACCTGCCTTGAACTGGCTCTTATATTTGTACTAATATTTGTACATTTTAGTCCACAAAATGAAGGTACACAGCTGATTTTTGCCCTGAGGTGTTGCTCCTTCTGTGCTGGGCCATCCTCCTGCGTACCTAACTCATTTGAAGGAAAAAGGACACTCATTTGTGGGCCAAAATGTACAAATACTGGATAGAGAAGACACGTAGTTTGAGAGAGGAGTGAGGAAAGCATTACAACCCCTCACTCAACAGAGGTGGAGGCCTCAGATACAAAAAGGAAAATCAGGCCCAATTTACACGACCACCAGGTTGGCCACACTTAACGATCCACTAAATGGAGCCAGGAGGAGTTGTCAGGGGCATGACATCTACCTACACCCCCCCAGGTTGGAGGGGTGTAGGTAGACACCTGGGTGTGAGGCGAAACCAACCTGGAGGATAAATTTGTGATCACTAGCCAACTTCATCTAAGTTGGCTAATGGGGATCTTTATTGGTCGATTACTCCTGGGGATAGTGGTTATGCATGTTCTCTATGCGTAAATTATCTGCCTGACAGTGAGACAGGCTGGAAGGGTTTTGTAACCCTTTTCATTTTGGTAAAAAACATACTTTGTTCAAGCCATGATCCACTGTATCAGAATTAATATTATGATACCTTTAATATACTAATATTGTATTGTTGTCATACTTTCCAAATAGTAGTGTATTTTTATTTTCAGTTAATGTAGCTAAAGTAGAGCTACAAATACAGAGAAATGATCCTCCATAACCTATAGCATGTCTGCTGTAGCATTGTTATTTTGGTCCACACTGTACATGGATCAACCACAGCATTGACTATTTTAATTGTTATTCCTTCCAGATATTTCCATGACTCACTTTATCAGATGCACTGAAGTTAAGTTTGACCTTTGTTGTCAGGTGACATAACATTTTTGAAATGAGTAGTGTGATGTTATCATCTGGTTCAGTCCATGCATGCTCTTAGTTTTCACTTTGTTTTTTTCTCAAGAGTAATGGCGCTTGTGTTTAATATTTCGTTTTAATGCTGTGATTTCTAACTTCTGATTGATGTTTATAAGCTGTTACTAAGTGGATTTTTAAATAACTTCAGACGTGCCATAAAGAGAACAACAAAGCTCCACTGTCCATTCCTGAGTAAATGCATTGTAACTAAAAACAATCGCCGGGCGTGTCAAGCTTGCCGCTTCCGTAAATGCCAGGACATAGGCATGCGCAAAGAAAGTAAGTTTTATCTATACAATGTATCCTGTGCATAAAAGTGAATAGTACTGAATGTGATGTTGTGAGGAGCTAATCATTCAACTATCACTATATACCACATGGTGTTACACAGAAATCTGTATATTTACTAATTTATATATACTTTACTTTAAAGAGACCAAAAGCATCCTTTTCACATGCATTAGGTAGAATAATTAGAGCATGTTACAACTTTAAGGAAAATGTAATAAATTGTCTGTTTCTTTAATGAATATAATTCAACATGAGTAATGTATTAAAATTAACACATGTTTTACTCAGTAATATGATGAAGTAATATTGTGACATTCAGTTCATGCAGGTGTATTTGTGTCCCTGTAGTGGTCATGTCTGAGGAGAAAGTACTGGAGAGGAGGATCCGAATCAAGAAGAAAAAGATGATCGATGCACCAATACAACTTTCATTCCAGCAGAAGGACATTATTCAGCAGTTACTCTGTGGCCACCGCAGAACATTTGACTCAGCATTTTCCCGCTTTAGTGGCTTTAGGGTGTGTGAATGACTGCATGCTTGTTTAAGGTGTTCACCATCATCAGTGTCTTAACTTGTCTGAATAATGCTTTCTTTCTGCAGCCGATGGACAGAGTCATCCTTTCTGATAATAAGTACAGCCAGTCTGCAAGAGAGCCCTTTAACCCACTGACCTACTGCCCAACAAACAGTTGCACAACAACTAGTAAATCTGCCACTGACCCCAAAACCTGCCTGTGTGCATGCTCCCTGTCATCCTCCTCCTCTTCATCTTCATCCTCCTCCTCTTCATCTTCATCTTCCTGTCTGTGTGGTTTCTTTGAAAAGCAAGAGACCCAAGAAGGAGAAGAAGTTGGGAAAAGTGGTGTTTTCACTGCTCTTCCACATGTGATGGACCTCACCACTTACATGATCCAGGACATCATTACTTTCTCCAAAGGTCTTCTGGACTTCAGGTAAAATTGTACCTCTTTGTATTTTCAACATGTCACAGTTGTTTTACTATAACTAATGTTTATTTAAAAGAACTTATTCACTGTTAAATGCATGACTTGTTGGTCTATTACAGGTCTCTAACTATAGGGGACCAAATTTCTCTGTTGAAAGGAGCCACATTTGAAATTATGCAGATTCGCTTTAACATGGTGTTTAACACAAAGACAAGCATCTGGGAATGTGGCCATAATACATACTGCATAGATGATGCTGTACGAGGTAAGTTTATTTTTAAATCTTTATATTCAGAGGGTGGGCTTGATTTTTTTTTTCTACTTAAAATGTCCAGATGCATTAAAACCCAGAACATTCTGCATATTTATTAATGTCTTATATGCTTACTAATCTCTGAGGCCTCACTAGACCTCAATGACGACCCAAGTTGATCTCAAACAGGTTGTGAACACAGAGTAAATGAGTGAAATATTTGATTTGTTTGCAGCTAAATTCTCCACTAGTGTCCAGTACTATGGGTTTTTGAAAGGTGATTTGATTTACCGTTTAAGGAAAAGTTCCACTGGATGACAGTGCATACAGTTGTGTGCAAATGTTTAATCACCTCTATTTTGGCTGCATATTTCAATAATTTGTGATAAGGTGAACACACAGCCACAGCAGAAAATAAACATTAAAATAAGCCTTTTGTCAGGTGTTAATGCACTATTTATTTTCATTTCATGAACTGTGTGAAAATTTAACAGTAGTTATTATGTGCATGTGGTTGGGCTCACTACCATTGCAAACCAGTCAGTACAAACAAAATACATTCAGCATTATTGGTTAAAGTGATATTGGACAGATGAGTGCTTGAAGTCATCAGTATTATTATTATGCTGATTAAAGGAACAACAGAACAAAAGTACAACTTGTTTGCTATGTGAGGAATATAGGTTGTGTTTGACATCGTATAAACAACATAAAGTAATTTCAGGCATATCTCTTTATTTATAGTGTAGATACATAACATTTGATAAAACTTAAGATTGACATTTAGACTCCAGCGCGATCTTTGCCTACAGAAATGTCTTCGAGTCAATAAAAGGGTCAAAATGGAGGTGTTTTTATCTCACTTGTGATAAATTCCATTAACTTTGCACCTTTTGAGTCATACTGTAAGTCCTATTCTGTGTCGACACGTTTTATCACGTGGCCTCAAAAGTGAGATGTGGAGTAACGGAATGTTGTCAGACTGGTGTTTTCTGCTCCTTCTCTGAAGATGAAACAAGTTGGTTACAGTTGGTTTTCAGCTATGGTCTTCCCGCTTTGTATATATGTTTTTGATTGGCGTTCAAGTGACTGTTGAATTTTCATATTGGAACATGTTAAATACAGTTCTGATCAGTAATTTTGCCACATTTACTAGATCAGTGATTTATTAAACTGCACATACCATTAGCAACAACGCCTATTCTTCATGCTACATTATCAATGATTTGGTGGATAACCATGACCTGGATGACTGAGAATCTTCACAGACATTTATCTATGCATCAATCCTCTATACTGATTAACCCTGAGAGGAGTGGTCACTGTATTATTAGTATTTTTATTACTTTTATTGTTGTTGTGCTTTTTCCTCATCCTCTCCTCTGTCCTGTCATTGATGTCTGTTGGTTTGTGTGTTTTAGCGGGTTTCCAGCAGCTCCTGTTGGAACCTCTCTTAAAATTTCACCACACACTGCGCAAACTAGGCCTGCAGGAAGAAGAATATGTTCTCATTCAGGCCATGTCCCTGTTTTCTCCAGGTAGCAGCCAATCTATCACAGTCCTTGCAAAAAAAAAAAAATACAAAAAATATTTTTTCTGCTGTTGTCGAGTTCAAGTCGCTTTGTATTAGTAAATAACTGCTTTTTATTTGATCTGTCAGATCGCCCAGGTGTGCAGCAACACAACGTGATAGATGAACTTCAGGAAAACTTAGCATTTACACTAAAAGCCTGGATCGACTGCAAAAGAACAGACCCAGACAAGCAGTGAGTGAAAAGCGCCACATTGAGCCCATTTGATCTAAAATGTTTCACATATCGATCTTTTCTCTGTGTCTCCTACGTGTCTGCAGTTTGCTGTTCCCCAGACTGATAGCCTGTCTTACAGAGATGAGAACAATGACGGAGGAGTACAGTAAACAGGTTCTGCAGATCCAGGACATCCAGCCTGATGATATCTCTCCTCTCATAATGGAAGTGGTCAGTAAAAGCCCCTGTAGTGACCTCTGATACAGACATTTACAGACATTGACAGTTCAAGCACTCTGGAGCCACCTCTGTTATTTAATAATGGAGACCCAATACTGAATATTTGCTGAATGTTGTATGGATGGATGGATTTTGACACATACTGAAGAATGCATTTCTGTCAGGTAATAGTAGCAAGCATGGCCTGAACAGAATAAAGATGGTTGTTCATCTCGTAGTCTGCCGAAATGTCATCTGTCCTCCATCGCTAAAACACCAGTAAGGCAGCATTGAAGTTTGTTTTGTTGACTGTTAGAGTGAGTAGTGGTTACACTAAATATATTGTGTGTGTCTATGAATGAATGTTGACTTAAAGTTTGTGAAGTGAGGCCTTTTTTCAGAGACTGAATTGTTAAATATTGTTTTCTCTGAGAATGGAAAAAGTTGTAGCTACAAAGGCAATTTTTTCTCTACATGTTTCCTCGGGTTGTGTTTGGTTTTATGTGTTGATGCCAAAATGGAAAACAAAAATGCTTTAAATGTATTTTAAATAAAACTTCACTAAGGTGTTGTTCAAATAAAATGTATTGGTTGCTATTTAATAGAAAGTCAAGCAGTGCCCCTCTGTGGCTATAAGAATAAATACAGGTGGACAGTATTACAAAGATCTCAGCTGTTACGTACAAAACATTTAAGAAGTTGTTCTTAAATTGATCTTGTAGTAAAAAAAGTGAAGTGCAGCCTGCAGTGTCTGTGTGTGTCTGGCACTATAACTAGCTGTGTCCTAACTGCATCTGACATACGTGAGCAGGTTTTTAGTTTGTTTCATGTTCAAAAGTTACTAAATATACTCAAAAAAGTGTAGTATGTTTTCATTTTATTACAATGCAGTGTAAAAAGGCAATGGACGATCTAAAATAAATTTGAAATAAATTGTGAATGGTGGTGAAACAGCTAAAAAACGTATTTGATATTTATTTAATATATTATATTTGTGAAGTATAATTGGTTGAGACTTTCTAAAAGTAATTTGACAACCTAAATCATGTTGTATAATTTCCTTTTAGTATTAAATTGTTAAATATTATTGTATAATAACTGATAAAAACTGAAAAATGTTCCTTAAGATATATATAGTATGCACTGTATGAAAAAAGTATGTATGTAGATTTAGGCCACTACCCATCATACCAGGTTTGCAGGGGTGATGTGCTCCATCTAAATGTGAATATCTGATTATATTTTGTTTCCACAAATAAGAGAAAAATTACATTATTCTTGTTTTAATGTATGTACAACTACACAGTTTCTACATTTACACCAGCCTTGACATATATTTTGATTTAGAAAGTTAGTTTAATTTGATTTATAAAGAGACAAACCCACTAAAATGAAACAGAACAGAGCATTTCCAGGCTATCCTACTCTTTATTTAATGCAAATTACAGTACCAGGGAACTATTCCTCAGAGCACGCAGAGGGAATATTTACAAAGGCGCACATTTAGCATACCTTCACAGAACAAAAGAAAAAAACAAACATAAAAACAAAAATAAAAATAAAAATCAGTCACAAACATAGGCATTCAAGTAGTAGTACTGTAATACAGGATGTTTTGTAGTATTTTCATTGATTTTTTTCAGTTCTTTAACCCCAGTTAAACCCAGTTATGTGAGTATAATATATTATACTCTCATATATACTTGTGTTATTTTCTGGTAAATTTCATGGTGTTTTTATTGTACTGGAGTCAGAGTGGGGTGAAGTGGTCTGACTTTCTGGTGGAGGGTAAACAACATGTTCATGAATGCAAAACTACAGCAAGCAGGAGACAGGAGAAAGGCTACATGACTCAGCCCCTTTAGGTGCTACTGAATCCCCCCCCCCCATATATATACAGGGAGAAGAAACAAGCAAGAGGACAGCGAAACAACAAAATATTCAGAGAAAGAAGAGTCAGAATACATTATTGCCTCTGAGGATGGCTCATCACAACTACATCATAGTTTGGCTTTGGTAACTGAACCAACACTGTGAATAATACAGAATCTGTACTATACTGTATATATACAGTATATGAGGGCTTTTTTTTAAACCCCTGTTGCCATCCACAACACACACACCCCACACACCCATTTCATGCCCCTGAGTCTGTGCCAGGGCTGTCATGTATGTGTTTGTCTATGGTAAAACATCTATCAAAATTAAAACATGTCTACTTAATCTTCAGTTAAGGAAAAAATCCTTACAATTCACAATGTCTGTATATTACATTGAGTGTGCAATGAAAAGGGAAAGAGGTGCAAAGTGAAGAGAAATCAAGTGGAAGAGCGTGGGTGTGCATGTGTTGCAGGATAGCAGGACATTCAACAGCACCAAAGGGAGAGTCACAATATCTGAAGGGGAAGGGGGGGTGGGGGTGAAGGGGGGAAACAAGGCGAAGGTGTATGAAAGCAAAGGCACTCCAAACTATAGTTACACTATACATGACTAGTTCTTGTTACAATAATACAGCTGTCATCTACTGTACTGTACAGGTAAGATTGAACATATGGCTGGATAAAGCTGATCATCATTATCATCATCATCTACAATATCCATAAACATCAGTTTTGCCCTGATTCTGGTTTTTTATCTTTTTTATTTCTTTCCCTACCCTTAGTCATCTTTGTTTTTGCTCATAAACAGTACATGGGTCTGCATATATACATACCTTAAACACAACATGGAAAAAAATAATCAACATAACAACATAAAAAACAACATACAAGTCATACAAGTCAGAATTTTGGTAAGGAGCATTTATACTGTATATACAAATTCTGCTTTTTTCTTTTCTTTTTTTTTTTATGTAGTGAATATTCTCTGTAAATAAGACGCTTCGACAAACTGTACCAAGTGGCTCTGTTCGACAGGTGGAGGAGAGAGAACTATAGGCTAACACTTCAGTCAGTGGTCACATGAGAAAGTCAGCGGCGAGCCGAAAATCACCGCAGGGGCTTCTCAAAGAGTCAAAGAAAGAAAAGGGTTAAGAAACATCTTGAGTTCTTCACAGAGACACAGAGAGAGGAAGATTTAGACAGGGGAAGATGTTTGTCTAGACACTGCACTGTCACAGAAACACTGTTAGAGACAGAGTCGGTACAAAGACAGGGAATAGAGCAGTGCCCTAAATCCATCTACAACCTCAACACAGACAACACAGGAGAACTGAAGTGACTGCTGGAATCTAACCTCACTCCAGCAAAAATCAAACCAAAACAAAAAATACCACTTTATCTAAATCTATTGTCTTTAGGCGGCAGCAAATATTGCCACTGCTCTGCCAGATATGAGCTCACCATAAATGATTTCTGAACCATTGTAGTTAATATACATATATCTATATATACTTTTTATACATAATGAAAATTAATATATAAACTGTGTATGTATGCATGTTTGTTTTGTATTGTATGTATATATCATACAAGCACACAGGACCAGATACATGTCACATCCATCGCACATGGCAATCCGAAAAACATCTGCCCAGGAGTACAAAACAAAACTTAAAAACATAGTCGAGTAAAACAGCTTGCTGACCACTTAAAAACAACCCCAGGCGAAAGAAAAAAATAACAACCTGTCCAAACATTACCCCTGCAAGTAGACTGCATCTTTCCACATACATCAGGATCATCATGCATCCACGTGTGTGAGGACGTGTATGTGCTTGTGTGTGTGTGTGTGTGTGTGTGTGTGTGTGTGTATACGCGTGCGTGAGCCTCATGCCTTGTCTGCGGAAGTGGAGGTGAGAAGTGAGAGGGCGTGGTGACCCCCAGGCGATCCTAACCATACTCAGGCCATGCAATACAAGAGGAACCAAAGGGATGGGGGTGTGGCCAGGGGACACAGAGGTCAGAGGTCAAAAGATGAAGATGCAGAAAAATGGAACAATGCAGGGGAGAGGGCAAAGGGGAACAGCTTAGGACTTTTTCTACAGATTGTCCTCTTACAAACATTAGCAGGCTAGCAATGTTTATACATGTACAGTGTACTTTTATTAACAGTACAGTCAACAACACCTCTGGACCTGCACTTTGCTTCCCCGTTGAAAGAGCATGGAGACACATCTTTGACAGACGGTGGAGTAGAGTTCAAACAGCTGGATGAGGGCCAGTCGAAGATACAATAAGGCAGATTAGGGATGCTTGGTTTGTGGTCGTGGCATGGGGCTGTTGGTTAGCTGCTGAACCCGGACTGCGTCAGCATCGCTCCGCTGCTGTGAGGGAGGAGAGCAGAGCAAAGCGGAGCTGAGCAGAGCTCACCCCCTGGCCAGGGCAATGGAGAGGCCGTGGGCTGGGGCAGAGAACGGGACGGGGGAGGGTGTACTGTTAACTCAGGAGGTGGAGTTGGAGGCCGAGGCAGAGGCGGTAGTAGTGCTAGGACCTCGCTCTGTGCTGCTGCCATCTATGGGCAAAGAAGAGATGATGATGTTTTTGTTAGGTAGAGACAGAGGGGGCAGAGGAGACGTTTTGTGTGTTCATTAGTAGAGAAGCCTTACAGTACCCTCAAAGTGCAGACATATGGAAAATATAGGTAAGGAAAGTGATGTAATGTTTCTCCCTTTCTATGTCAACCACTGCTGTGAGTTCAGGCTTACATTAACTGTACAGTCAACAACACCTACAAGTGAGGCCCTTTACACCCAACTGTAGCTGCTCAGCCAGCTTCTTCAAGATGTATGAATTTGTTAGGCAAGTTAACTCTGCCCAAAGTAACAACTCGCAGCGTTTAGTGCTCACAGTGCTTTTCAGCGTGATGTTAAGGCATGCTAACACCTAGCACCTAAGTTGAAATCTACTCAACTTATAATTAAACATGTTGGCCATTAGGGGATGAAATGTGTTGTCATGTTAGCAGCAGCAGGAGACACCACCAGCCCTTCAAATGTTTAAATACAGCTAGCTACAGAAAACAAGAGCCTGGTGGAGGAGGAGTAGTTCTAACCTGTGGTGGCAGAGGTGTTAGTTGGGGTTGAGGCGGCAGCCTGGCTGCGGGCATGGGCAGGGATGAGTATGGAGGCCAAAGAGGGGTTACTGGACAACTCTGAAAGAGAAAATAATGAGATATGTTGATGTGTCATATCTTTATACACAGATCTACACATGTATAACAGAAACAGAAGTCTGTCAGACATGGAGATATGTCGAATTTTTAAAGTGAGGATAATAAATGGAGACGAGAAATGTTGCAAGATGGAAAAAATTTAAGATGCAAGAGAAAAAGAATAAAACTTACAGAAAATCTACAAGGAATATTTAATGCATTTAAAGTTCAGGGACAACAGTACATGTTGATCCCAGAATTTTATTGTTGGAACTATATTAATTAATTAATCTTTAGTAAGTACCTTTAATAAAGTTAGATTTTATAAGATTAATATTTGATGGTTCATCAACTACATGAAGTGAATTAATCAGTTTGAATTTCCTCGCGTGTGATGTGATTGTGATGAGTCAACATTTCTGACATCACACAATAACTGAAAAAATTATGTGCAAATTAAGATTTAATGACAATCATTAGATGCAGCTTAGTTATAAGGCAACATCTAGGTGTTAGTGACAAATTCGTCTGTGGTTTGCATCTGGTTAAGGCAGTGAGGCAGTTTTCTATTTCAAACTTCTTATATACTGTATTCGTATTTTGTGAAGCACTGCACTTAAATTTACAGCAAAGACATGAGAATTAATCTGAGCTGAGGGCTTCCCATAGAGACACTAGTACATTATTGAACAGCTAGCTGGGCAAACAGTTGGAGGTAAATAACAGGGTAAGTCAATGCATGTAAATTGGTTGAGTCAAGTATTCAAACTAGACAACACTCACATCCTTCACATCTCAAACTACTCTTAGATTTCATATTTTAATAACCGTTTCACATTTGCAATGCAAAACTGACACTATAGGATATGTTTTCCCTCTGAGAACACTTGTATGTGCATACCCTGGGTGGTGAAGTTGAAGAGGGAGGGCTTCTCTCTCCCGTTGGGCAGTTTGACGTTGGGGTCACGCAGCTCGTCAAAAAAGGAGTGCGCGCAGGCCTCTAGAGGAGTGAGGCGGGCCGTAGGCGTGTACTCCAGCAGACGAGAGCAGAGGGCGATAGCCTCTGGAGGCGTACGCGGCCGGAACACCTGAACACCGATTATATACAAAGTCAGATGTTAACCAGATGTTTCCTCCATGAAGAGCTCATGTAGATTTTATACTGCACTCATTTAAATGTAACAGTTTGTATGATGGGGTGTGAATGAATCAATGAATACATTTGATTGTAGCAGCAGATTGTAGTAAGCAGTAAGCAGCAACACAATTGCAGAGAGCGACCACAGCAGGGCGCCTGGGAGACAAACAGAAAGTCCTGCTACTGTCAATCTGGCCTTTTAGGTTCAGGAAAGTATGTTGTACCTGATAGGCCACTAAAAATGTGCCAAACAGCTTTTTTTAAGCGTTTGTTATTCATCATGCTACATTTTACGGTAGAAAATGAATGAATGAATGAATGGATGGATGGATGAATGGGAATTATCAAGGAGAGGAAAAAAATCTTTTAAATTCCGTGGAACTGCATTTAGTTATTTCTATTGATTTTAGTTCTTCACAAAAGACTTTTAAACTAATTCAAGAAGCCATTTGACAAGAAGATAGAGTAGATATATTGCACAAGCAGTGCTCATAAGAGACACTTCAGATTGCTTCATAAGTTTAAGAAAAATTATTTTACCATGTATCACTGAGCCTTTTGCATTGAAATTGCCTTATTTGTATTAGTCTTTCTTCATAGGTCTAAAAATCTGATCTGGTCTGGGGCTAGAAGCAGCTCTGGTGGGTGGAAGTGATGAGGTTAAATGGCTGCGAAGCAGTAAGAGGGCATGTTGGCATAAAGGGCATGGAAAGATGCTGCAGCTGTGGATCTTAGAGAAATAAAAGGGTTCCTGTACCTGTTGACTCACCTTAGTCCAAGGATGTGCCTTGATCTGGGGAAATTTGAACTCTGTGTAGTTGGGGTTCATTTCACGGATCTGCTCTCGGGTTGGGGTGCCAAGAACCTGGAAGGAAAACAGCAGATGGAACACAACATTATGTCTTTCTTCAATTGCTATTCACTTGTGAAAACTAAATAGACCCATTATTGTTATTTATGAAATCTTTTACACCCCCAGGGTCACCCCTGTCATTACCTTGATAATTTCAACCAACTGATCCACTCCACTGTCACCAGGGAAGATTGGTTGCCCTAGCAACAGCTCTGCCAGTACACAGCCAGCTGACCACACATCTAAAGGAAAAGGCAAGTCACCAAAAAGGATAAGTCAGACAGAAGAAAAGAACGATCAGACTATACTTACTTTGACAAAGTGTATATATATCTTTCATAACTAAATACATTTTATTTATTACTGAATGAGTAATATGTAATAATATAGTGTTTACGCTGAGGTTATGCTTATAAAGTGGATGTTAAATGTTGACTGTGAAGGATGTAGTGAGATTACCTATGCTTGAAGTGTAGTCAGTGGCACCAAAGATGAGCTCAGGGGCTCGGTAATAGCGAGAGCAGATGTAGGACACATTTGGTTCTCCTCGGACCAGCTGTTTAGCACTGCACACAAAATGAGAGCACATAATCAATATCATCACCGTACTCTGCTACATTTTGGCCACCAGAAATGTGAACCTAAAGATAATGCCTTCGTCTCACCTGCCAAAGTCACAGAGCTTGAGCACAGCAGTCTCTGGATCGAGCAGCAGATTCTGGGGTTTGATGTCCCGATGGCAGATCCCAAATGAGTGGATGTAGGCCAGGCTCCTGAACAGCTGGTACATGTACAGCTACACAAAGAAATCCACGCACTCAGGTTATAACTTCACAAATGACAAACTCAGTTTTCATTTCAAAAGGTTTAAGTCTGGAAGCAAACACTCAATCAATCACAATCAGTCCAGTCGTGTGCACCATGTTTTATCAGCAAATGTTTAGATGAGACTATTAAATTATTATGAGAAAATTAAACATGTTACATGGGGATATATTTATACAGAAACAAATCTTTCTTTTCAACTTTCATTTAATTTGTTTTAACGATGCAGAATTTAAAAATCTTCCATTTAGTCATTGAAAGAATTCACAAGTACCACATTTCCTGTGCTAATTAATTAGCCCCTACACTGAAAAATCATTCATTCAAAAAGACGGACGATGTGTAACGTGCTTTCTTTTTGCCTTCAGAGATTATTCTCACATTTGTTTTATCTGTCACAGCCAGAAAAGTACTAACAACTGATCTGTGAACACACTAAACTCAGAGTTCTGGACAACATTTTTCAACCGAGACCTTTATATTTTCTTGTGTCTTCTTTTCTTAAATGTATTTATTTTTTTGTAAAGTTAATGAAACTCAAATAAATATAAAATTGTGTAAGCAGAATTAAAAAAAATTATATAAAAACATACGTCTGGAAAAATTAATTTGTTACATGGCTTTTAACTCACTTAGGTAGCTGCAGGTAATGAACTGAGATTTACACTCAGAATATTAGGTTTTATCTTTTTAGCAAATTAAAGCTGAAGCTACGAATTCATAGTCATAAAAAACAAAAATAATATGAAATGTGTGATCTTTAAAAATTAAAAATGGTTACAGACACAAAAAACAAAGAAACACTTGTTTTTTACCTTGACATAAACCATGGGCAGAGTCTGTTTGGCTCGGCTATAGTGTCTGGCCACTCTGTAGACCGTCTCAGGAACGTAGTCCAGAACCAAATTCAGATACACTTCATCTTTCTGTTGAAGAGACAGAAAAAACAGAGGTCCCATATGAATCAAACTACATAGTAGAGAACGTTCATTATAGTTTACAACAACACAACACTAAGAAAATCTGTAAAAAAAATCTTTATAATTCGCAACAATAAAAATCCTACATAAGTAAAATGAAAAATCACATGACCAACACATTCACACACACTCACATATCCTTTTTTTCACAGTCTAACTGGGGACCCATTGTGAAGTATTCTTCCCCGAGGGCAGGAAACTCACAAGTATGCATCATAAAGGCCAGCGCTTCAACGGTGGCCACAGACAATGATATCATTTCCTCATTTCCTGGTTGGACAAGGCCTCTCACAGGGTGGGGTTGTGCACATTCTACTCTGGAGCACTGTGACCCCGAAGGGTGCTGTATCTGAGGCTTCTCAACCCAATTATTCTAGGACTTCCTTTTTCCTTTTAATCTTTTAAAGCATCGTTTGAGAGCAAAATTACATGTACACCTCAGACTGAAATGCAACAGCTCTGAAGTATTTTTAGTTACAATTACAGTATGATTTCACCTTCTTAGCATATAATGGATAGTTGTGGCATTATTTCATGTTTGACATTATCTGTAAAATACAGAAAAAGACCAACACCAACCGTTGCTGGTAAGCTTTTAAACATATCTGACGGGCCTTTTGGATGTCTCTTCTGTGTGTGAACCATGACGCCATAATGGCTCAATGGATTACATTGATTGATTGATTAATTTCTTATTTAACAATATGTGTGCTTTCAGGAGTTGTACTTGAACATTTAATGTAGGATTACTTTATTTATTGTCTACACAAATGTCCGATACAACATAAACTGCTCACCTGCAAGCACTTTACTGTGGCTTTTCAGGACACATGACAGATAAACACACAGCAAATGTATCGGCTATTAACAACAGAAGCGGTGAAGATGGCCCATAGTAAATGTGGCTCTGTCATGCAATATTATTGTCCCATAACTTTACAGGACGATATGAACTTTCTCCAACCACAAGTGTTGGTTTAGAGTCATCGTGGCCTGCAGGAACATAATGTGTCTAATGGACATTCTTGAGTTGGATTGCACCAGTGAGAAGTGGACACCAGTGGTGAATGTAATCGTGTAAATCTAACCAACAAACACAAAGTTGTTAGACACAGTGCCTTGGGATAAATAAACTAGGAGTTTCAAATAAAATTTCTTTCTGCTGTTTCACTTTCTTTTCTTTCCATTTAGTCAGGGAATCAGTGTCTGAATCCTTTTGCCTCGTCTCCCCCATCTGTTATTGGTGTTACCAGTCTGTCCAACATGCAGCTTAGGTGGTGAACAGAGCTGACTCCCTGCAGATCTGCAAAGCACAATGAGTGAGCTGAGCCAGTGAAGAGCTCCCAAACAGACTGTGTGGTACACTTCTGTCAGCTAAATGCCCTGCTTTGTAGTGTCCGCTCTCTTCCACTCACACACTCAGACAATTAGATACATATTCCGTGACTGAGTTGTCACATATGCTTGTGGTTGCAATACTGGTGACAAAGAGCTGCGTTTTATTAAACAGCTACACACTCATCTGTAAACCCTTTACACTCTTTCTCTGGGTTGCAATTTTCTAGCTGTATGTGTGTGCCCATTCCTCCCTCGCCATCAAGAGTCCCATTGATAACATTTGTGACGGCTAAATAGCCCGCTCCGCCTACTGCTAGCGCCACTAACACTATATTTAGCCTAGCAACAGGGATGACTCACTTCCTGCATCACTACAAAGCCACTTCCTTGGCTTGTTCCCAGATGGTTAGCTTGGTGGTTAACTCCTGTTCACTCAGCCTCTTTTTGAGAAAACTGCTTGCGCTGGAACAACTGGCTCAGCTGTCTATCAATAACAATCACTGTTCGATGGTGTGTAAAGAAGAGGATGCAATCTGTGCAGTAGCAATGTACAGTATGCATGTCAGTATCCACAAGTGCGAGTGTGAACAGTGAATTAACCTCATTTTGACACAAACTAATGAAGGTAGTTGCAACATCACACTATGCATCTTCCGCATGTCTGTTAAGATGTTAAGGGATCACAGCCAGATTCAGTATGTGTCAGGCATTGCCAGACACACTCACTTGTCTCTCACTGTTTCTTGGCAAAGCTTGTGGCAGCTCTACCGACTACTTCATTACCCAGAAGCAATGTTGCTCAACCACAGCCAACCTATTAAGATCTGTGCATATGCTTATATACACTGAAATGCACGCCTACATGTGGTGTTCTGATGGCTCAGGGCACTTACAAGCCCCACAGGCATGGTCCCATCCTGTTTAACCTTAAAGCTTTAGGGAGGAGGGGGCATTTATACCATATCTTGTGATCCTTTGTTAAGAGAGTACAGCTCTGTATCAGCTAAATGTTTTACTCTCTTCGCGACTCCTTATTTTGAAGAGGTAAAAGTCAACCTGGTATTTGCTCACCTGCCTACACTGTTTGTACCTGTGGCCTATTTGAACATTATTATACAAGTGGTTAAAGGGTAAACGCAAAAGGCACCCTGTGTGTGTCAACCACACCACATGCCAGCAGTTAGATAAGACCTTTGCACATGCTGGCAGCTCACCAGTACCGCCAGTAGTCCCAATCTGTCTCACACCTGTAGTCGGCATGAACCTCACATCAGGATACAAACGGCACATACACACACCTGTCCTCATCTTGTTTTGTTTTTTTCCAAACTCTCATCTATCTATTAATTTGTTTGTACCCAGGTGATATTACCTTTTGCCTTGTTCACAAGCCCCCCTTTCACATTCTATGGTTGGCAAATCCTCACACAAACAACACAGTGTGAGTCTCCATAATTGGCTGGAGTGATACAGTCAGAAGGAAGAAGAGGAGGATAAAGAACAAGATTTAAAAGGTGTAGAAGTGAAAACATTAGGCGATACAAATTAAAGTCATGATTTATCAAAATAAGTTAAAAAACTCAGGTTGTGAACGTATAGTCGCCATCATCATTGTGTCATTACACCAAGAAAAGTTGTGATTCTCAGAGGTCAGTGATCACATGCTGTGAAACAAGGGGTGGGAACAGGATGGTGCTTACAGAATGGAGGGGAGGGCTTGGGCGAATCTATAATAAACCAACACCCTCTAGTCTGGCAAATAAATACCCCATACACGTCTCTCAGGCTTCTCCCCTCCAACCCACCCTTAGCATCACCTCTCACCTATAATCCCCAATAGCGTTTCTTGGCTTCGGTAAGTGTGCAACATTCCTAACTGCAGTGTCATGGGTATAGTCCCGACAGCATGTGTGCCAGGTCTATGTGTCTAAATTTGACACATGGACCTGTGCCTGTTTGTCAGCTAGTCGAATGACATATTCCAGCCTGGTAGTCTCCAGGGGACCTCCGTCGGTCAACAGAGGCTGACAGCAAGGCAGAGAAAGGGGGCTTCCTTGTCACATTGTTGTCTATGTACTGTATTTATGAAGGACCAAAAAAGCCAGGAGGCAGACACCTGATGAGAAATGGTGCAGGTGACAGTTCAAAAGGCAACATAAAACACAAAAACTACAAAAGAGACAAAGGTCCCAGGAAGTGTAACCATTCATAATAATGACAATGATAATAATAATAGATACTTTATTAATCGCACAGTTAGGGGTTTGGTGTCTTGTCCAGGGACACAACATGTGGCCAGGAACCAGGAAGTGAACCACCAACCCTGAAGTTTGTAGAAAACTGTCAACTGCCCTACCAACTGCACCACCATCTCCCCAAAAATCAAGTCTTAGGAACAAGTGCAAAAGCTAAATTATTTTACTACTCTGACTGATACACACAGGAAGTCTTAAGCAGTTTAGGTCTTAAGCAGATGAACATAGAAGGTAATATGAATTGAGCAGCTATTTAAAGGTTAGGAACTGAAATAAGCATACAGAAAAAGAAACAAAGCCCACTGCAACTTATTTTTGTAAAACAATTCACCAAAAATAATCTATCATGACTCATTTACTTATATACAATAAAAGTGATTTCATTGACTTAAAAATACTTTTTAATTGATATATGTTAATTTTAGAGAGATACCGATGAGATATTGTCAAAAGTGACTTTAGCAGTGTCCTGTTCAACCCTCTAAAAATAATTTTTACACATTTAAACATGCAATTTTGTTTGTGCCTGAAGAATGTTTTTTGGTGAGAAGCAAAACTCTACACTAACCTCATTCACCATTAACTGTACTCAAACGAGCAGATAAAGATTAAGAAGAAACAGACTCAGCCAACTGACCTTGTCTCCACTGGAGTAGAAGAAGTAGCGCAGGCGGACTATGTTGCAGTGATCCAACTTCCTCATAATCTGCAGCTCGCGGTTCTGAAAAAAGAAAAATTAATGATGTTACAATTAAGCTTCAGACATCTTTCTTGCCTGTGTTTGTAATAGGGAGCCTGTGGATCTTAAGGGGACACTGAAAGTGTTCGATTAGACCCACAGCCCAAAGAGAAAGTTTACTTTCATTGTTTTTTACTTGACAGGAAAGTGCTTGTATATCAGGGTCCAATTATAATAGTTTCATTATGACTTAAACACTGATTAAAATATTTTACATCACTGTCTCATTGTCATAAAAACATAATACGAATCATGTCAACAACAGTAATCTTGTTGTCAGCTCCATCACTGTCACAAGCTCAATGTGCCAGTTTGGCATGAATCAGAGTTAAAGATTTGAGAATTGGATGTGGTAGCAGCATGCTAAGAATGCTAATGAACAGAAAAATGGACATCCATTCCTTCATGGAAGGATGCATCCTGCACGATAAAATATGACAACGCTATTATGTACTATGTGGCATGTTGCCTGTTCCCAGAAAAAAACAACATTCCTGTGCCCTATAAAAGAAGTCGCCAGAAAACTAAAAAAGTTTGCAGCATAGGCATAGAGTACAGCAGACACTGTGCTGAGAAAAAGTTGTGAAAATAAATGTGTTAAGAGTTAATTATCTTGGGGCCTGTAGTGTGATGAGCCTTCACAGGGCCACAAGAACAAAATGTTAGCATTAAACCCTGGTGCAGTGAAGAGCATTCCATTTATATTCATTTACAATGAATGTCCATTCAGAAAATGGTTGTTTATATGGACTTCTCAAGGTGGCAAGAATTCAACCATTACATGAAGCTTTAACAGCTCCATTATAGCTCATATTTACTCCCCTTCTCAGTTCCCTCCCCCCCGCCCCCTCTCCTCTTTATCACCGTTCTTTGTGTTGACTTGATCTAAAGTGCTTGTGTAACATTTGGAGTGTTGACTCCACTGTGGTGACTGAATGGAGGATGGTCAGAATAGAGAACAGCAGAGGAAGGACAGTGCAGGGACAAAAGTAGAACAAAAAACAGAATCTGTGGCAGAGCAGTGAAGACATTACATATAAATCTTATTTTTGAAGTCAACTGAATGTTACAGTTACAAATTTAATTCACTTTTCAGTCAGGATGTAGGATTAATATACAATTACAACTCCTATTTGCATAAATGGAAAAAAAATGTCTGTGGTGCCCAGTGGCTGACTGATCGTGTGACTAATGAGATCCACCATTATTAGGGTCAGAACCATGCTGGCTGGCACAGGAAGATATGCTTCTGTTCTTCCACACTCTGTCACCTTATGAGGATTTAATCCCCAGATATTCATTTTTAACAGAGCAGACTGAGCTGTCTGTCCACTAAACAAGACCTCATCATCTCAGCAGCCGCAGCATTTTGCAGGTCAATACCCTGGTGAAGACAACCCCCCCTGCCTAATTCACTTACGGGCAGGCCCAAATGGTTACCACAGTCCTCCCTTGTTTTTTAACACTATACATGACTACTACCACCACACACACACACACCCTACATCATCAAGTCACATTATAGTGTGTGAGTCACAGACCCACCATCAAGCTATCACGTAGTCCAGGCAACGCCCTTGTCTTCTTGCAGTGGCTTAGTGGAGTATTTGAGTGTGAGTGTATTGTTATGTGAGAGGAATATTGTACCATATGGAAGAGGAGCTGACAGGCTGTTCACTGAAGCCCTGCCCAGCTCCAGTTATACTATACTGCAGTCAGTCCTGCTGACCTGTCATCCTACAGTGTGTCAGCAGACCAGGCAGCAGAGACAGAAAGAGGCAGATGGAAAAAGAGAAAGACGGGATGCCTCAGTTGCAAGCTGCTAGAAGTACTACAGCTGAATACTTCATTCTGCTGATGTACACTGTCAAACGAAACCACATCCAGTTTCCCACACACAGTTTTACTGCAATAGATTACTTGATCATGTAGACAGGATCAAGTATAAGGTCAGCATTATTCTATATTTTTTACTTTCAACAATTCCCACAGAAACACCAAACTGACAATATGCAAAAACTCTTTGAGAGACAAGAAAAATACTCATAGTGTGTACTTTTACAGGCTTAGTAATTATAGTAATTACTCAGAGTGATAGTTTGCAAGCTAATTTTGCTAACTGCTAAAACATTAGCATCCCAGCAAAATGCTAGCAGTAGTTGGAGTTACAATAACTAATTTCATCTGTCATTGGTGTTTACTCGTCCCTGTTATTTTCATCTTCAGATTGCACATGGCTTCATTAAAAATAACTACGTATGTATCTAACTGGTTAGTTTAGGCACTAACAAGATAATAAAATCACAGAATTTATTCAGAAGCTGTAACTGTATCATTGACTTCTGTTTTATAACAACCTTAAGACCATGTCTCTACTGTTAAGCAGTCAATACCGCAAAAGAGGAGGGTCAAAGCTTGAGTGTGGCACAAAGCTTATAAGCTAGCTTTTAGTCAGTCCTGTCAATAGAGCGTGCTACTTGTAAATGCCACAAATCTAACATGATTCCCTCAGAATGAAATTATTTCACTCCAGATTTCGACATTTTAAACACTGTTGTGCCCAGGTCTTCAGTCTGTCTCTCACAACTGACACTTCCCTACACTGTCTGTGATCATGGTTTTCATTTTTAATACAGACCAATTTAGCTTAAGATTACTTAAATGAGATTGAGCAATGCATTAACTGAGGAACACTCTCAGCAGAGAAAAAATGACCGTGTCCGTTATCACTTTAAACACACTCGAAACACTTTAACACAGTGAAATGGTGTGGCTCGCTGATATTTTTAAATATTCCTTAGTCAAAATTTGAGATCTATGACACATGAGATATATTGACAATATACAAACTCAGCAGACTTAATCACAGATCCTTCAGTAATGTTGTATAAGAGCGACAACCACCAGACAGGATCTCACTTTATTTAAGAGTGTGTGTGCGCGCGTGTGTTGATTCTACAGTGAGCATCCATTTTCCAATAGGCTGATATGTGATCCCTCACATGGGAGTGGAGGAGGACATATCCCATAATGCACTAGAAGCAGACTGTGAGCCCACTAAGACTGGCTTACACATTCATCAGCTACACCCTAAAATACACAGCCTACACATTATGGAACATTATACTATTCAAAAAGCTGTGCTCAAAAACACAAAAACTTGATTTTGTGAGCTGGTATATTTAGGTTTCTGACTATGAACCTGTTTGCACAGGCTTGCAAACATTTACTTTTAACATGTTTAATGTTTGGACAAATTTTGTGAGCTAAGTGAGCTAAGAATCACACAGTTGGAAGAAGAAAGTGGGTCCTTAATACTAGCATGGCCCAATCTCATAAACTCTATATAATCAGCTAAAAGGACTACTTCAATATCCAATGTATGAATCTGCATACACCTAAGAACAGAAAAACAAATGTTAGGTGGTACAAAGTGATTACAGAAAGGTGTTTGGCATAAACAAGAGAATAACTTGGGACTTTGAAGAATGTATTTATTGCAAAACCATCACATGTTGTACAGTCAGGACTCTCAGGATTAACAGAGAAGGTGAGAAAGGTCAGTTCATCTCTGGACTGTGACACAGACTGATAACAGCTGGAGTTTTCAGTGCTAAATTCCACTAAAGACACAAACTTCTAGGAAAAGATAATAACACAAGCAACAAAACATTAACAACAGTGTTCAATAAACAGAGTGGTCCTTAGCATTCATGTACTGGAATAAACCTTTTCATAGGTCAGAATAGATGGAAAGTGGAATGAAAACTCTGTCCACATTTAATCTAATCTGTTCTTTGGTTTACAAAAAAATTATTACCCTGGTTAAAGTGGTTATTTTACCTCGTCCTGGGAAGCATCTACGAGCTATTAGAAGTACGAAACTGTTGGTGTGAAATGGGGTACACACACTCAATGGCAGTCATGTGACAAGCCAGGCAAGTATGTAGAAGAATTAAGACGGATGAAGAGACACAGTGAGAGAAACATTTCTGAGGTTGGGGTCAGGTTTAAAGGAGAAACTAAACCACAAGACACAAACACACGTGTGTTATCTTCAACTGACCACAGACCTGTTTAAAGGCACAACCTGCCATCGTGCTTACCAAAGCCTAACCACATGCTAACAGGAGGGGCAGGATATGACTTCATCATGTCCAGCACGCAGCATCATAAAATAACAGATGGCAGACCCCCAGACCATTAAATAACATCATTTATCTTGTCTGGTTTTAGATAGCTAAGGACTAGCACATGCTGAAAAACTGTGTTGAACCTCCAAAAGGTTAAATTCAGGGCACAGAGCTGCTGAAGTATTTAGCTGAACCGGTCAGCTCAGCACAACAGTCCCAAGGCGAAAACCTGAGAGACAAACACTCGTGTCTAAATTCTCACGGTAGACGGAACTGGAGGTTGGGAATTGAGGAGACAACAGGAGACATCTAAGCTTGTCTTGCCATCACTCTTCTTCTCCTCTCTTGCAGACACACCCTAACTCTCCTGAGTAGACACAAAATAACGAGCAAAAGACAATGACTACCGTCATAGTAAATTCTAGTGAATCAAGAGACATGAAATATGTGAGATATGAAAATACATCTTCATATATTTACTTTAATAATATATACTTTAATTTCAACTAGATATTTATATATCTTCATCACAATTCAACTTTACCTGGACGACAGACACTAGCTCTGTCTGTACATTTATTTACTTCAATTACTTTTATAGAGCCAAGTACATGACATGAACTAATGCAGCACAGCATTTGTATGGTTGGGGGGTTAAGCAAGTTTCTAATTCCTGTAACCAGATGGTCCTTTTTACAAATATACAAAATAGACCAAAAAAGAAATCTGGAAAAAACAAGAAGTCCTGAGGTCTAATCTCATTCACATGGGAATTCAGGAACATTTCAAAAGCAGGTCCAGCTCCAAGAGATCATTAGGAATATTCACATATTCATTTTATTAAGAGTTAGGTAAGAAGAAAATTCCACTGTCATACACCACCAGTCAAAAGTTTGGACACACATCAAAGTGAGCATGTTTTTGAAAGACAAGCATATTTTATGTCAAATTGATCAGAAATACAGTGCAGACCTTGTTAATATTGTAAATGAGTATTGTATAGTAACTGGAAACAACTGTTTTTAATAATAGTATATTAATTAATAAATGTACTATCCTATCATCAGCAAACATTAGTACTGTTTACTAGTTTACTACTAGTAAGTTATCTTTGCTACTGCACATTTATTAATTTAAAAGATCATTAGAAACCCTCTTGCAATGACAGCTGATGACATGAATGCTTTTTATGAAAACATGGTATTTATTAGCTAAATATGAAGCTATGCCTGTAGGTGGTCACACAGGGGGTTAAACAAACAAGCTGTAACAGTGTAATTGGTGAAGTTGACAGTTGCTTTTAGATGGACTTTGCTATGTTTAGACAGAATAGCTGTTTGCCCTTTCCAGGCATTATGCTAAGCTTAGCTAACCAGCCGCTTCATATTTTAGCATCCACAAATTTGATCGGTATCAGTTTTTGTAAGTCTACATTCATTCATTCATACATACTGTCGTTTTTTCAGTCTTATCTTTTGTCACAGAAGTGTGAACAAACCAAATAGCATTTTCTTCAAAATCACATCTGAGCCACCACTAGATCTGATTCATAGCATCCAATCTCTTACAATGCTCTGATCGGAATTAATTTGTTTTTTTTTCACATTTGTTAGACATTTATGGAGAAACTTCTGTTCAGCTCAAGTAAAAGAAAAATACACAAGTAATATAGTTTAAGTCAGAACATAAGTTAAAAATATCAATGTCATGAAACTTCAACATAAAAAGATCAAATCTGAAAAAAAAATTCTGAATTATCTGAAATAGCCTAATGCTCAGCCAGACAGCGAAAATGCCCATTAAACTTCTGCTTTAAGGAGTTTCTTTGAAATTTCTGTTTTTCTCCATTATAATTACAAGATGTTAAAATGAGCCAAAGTCCTCTGAAGAACACGGTTCTACATTGTGTGAGTTTTTCAATGGACATATGGAGAACATTATAGTAACACGGTGTATTGCATCATCTTAAGTGTGCACTTGTTTTGTAAAAGTCAGGCCACATGTGATATAAGAAGAGCATGAGCTAATGTGTAGTGTGTGTGTGTGTGTGTGTGTGTGACACCTCCTCACATACCCTCAGTATATGACTGACAAAAACATTGTAATTTTTGAAAACAGGTGATGCCATGGAATATGTGTATGTTAATATTAAAGTGAAAAATATGATCCCTTTGATCACAATAAACACTTTTATTTGTGTCTGGAAAGTTAATCAATTGAATCCATGCAGAGGTGCCTATTCATTTTTATATTTAAACCAGAGTCAGCCCAGATATATGGTATAGTTGCTAGTGTATGTGTGCACATCTAAAACAAATGCAGCTTAATACATTACATAATACTTACTTAATACTTAATACATACAATCTTAATATTAAACCTATACAGTGTTTAGTTCTGTGGAAACAGTTTGAGAGACATGGGGATTCAACACCTTTTGGGGGCTGTAGTTTATAGTGCGGGCCACCACTCCTAATATAACTGCCATGAAGGTATTAGATTGCATAAAATAATATATTTAGCATGTATGTCCAAATAACAGACATAGTTTTCTTACTGCTCCCAGTTCAAATAACATTTTGAGACAGTTTTATACAAGACCAAACACATCATTTAAACAGTGTGCACCCCTAATCTTAACTTTGACACCTATAAAACCTAATGAGAATCTAAGCTGCATTCCTACAGACTTGATAACCTTAGTCTTTCATCTGTGAGTTGTGAACAAACAGCAGGGACACTGAAACCTCCGAATCCAGGGAGTATAGACAATGTTGCCCCAGAGGAGCAACAACAAGCCATCCATCAAATCTATTCAACTCTCAGAAAGTGGATTCCAACAGAGCCAAGCTTGGAAGGAAATATGACATTTCCACAGTGACAACTCAACTTGTATATTGAGTAACTTGAGTATTAAGAGGTTCAAGTTTGTTTGTGTGAGAAGACCTTCCCCCCACCACCACCACGCATACACACATACCTCCTGCAAGAAAATACACACATTAAAGCAGGGATAAGTCAACTACAAAACATTCTTCCGTAGTTTAATCTCGTTTCGCAGCTTTTCTGATCTCACACTACACACAGTTACTCAGTCACATTCATTAATACAACAACTCTGTCTACTTCGTTTGTATTGCTAAAAAAAGCATTGAGAGAGCTGAGTAGCTGGTAGTGCATTGTGTGTGTATGTTTTACCTTAAACCTCTTGTCTTGCAGGACCTTCTTGATGGCCACCAGCTCTCCGGAGTCGCAGAGTTTAGCCTGGTAGACAACGCCGAATGAGCCATTACCGATGACCTTAGTGTCCGTGTAGCTCACCTCCTGTGGCCGGTCGGGGCCTTGGCCTGGAGTGGCCACAACTGTTGTTACCTTGCTGCCATCTTTGTCCCCTAAAAGAAAAGAAATGCAACCAGTCAAGTCAAAGACGGTCAAGTCAAGACAAAGCAGTGAGGGTGCACTGATTTCCAAAGGTTTAAGAGAAAATCATGATAGGTTGTGAATCATAAAAATGTCAAATAAAAGAAAAAAATGCCCATCACAGTTTCTCAAAGTCCATGGTGGCATTTTTAAATGCAAAATCCAAAGAGGCATTTAACAGAACAGCCACTTTGACTTGTCACAGTAGTAAAAACTAAGCTGTTACTAATGACACATTCATGAATGTTCTGTCTAAATTTACTGTGACACAGTGTAACAGCATGTCATCATTTATTCCTTTATTTACACCTGAGCTTTTCATATCTTTTTCTGTCTGCTGACAAATGTCTTGATTGAGAAAAGCAGAACAATAATCAGAATGAAAATCAGAATCAGTTAGCTACTGCTTGTTCCAGCAATACTCAGCAGTAGTAACTCAGCATCTTTGAAATGCTAATGCACTATTTATCAGAACTGCCTCTCCATCAAATCTATGCTGTACGTATGCAGTAGTCACATACCCTACGCCCGGACATGCACCTCCCCAGAAGTGTAACTACATACCGCACTGACGCAGACAACAACTGTGATGCAGACAACAACCTACAATGTAAACTCTGCACAGATTCAGTGAATCTAGTTTTATACCTTCCTCTCCAATCAGCTAGGAGCTGGCACTGCTCCCCTGAGATCCATTGTCCTCCCCATAGTAGTGTCAAGGACTAAAGTTCACATTAGCTGGAAGTTAAAGGACAACCAGGTGAGAATGTGTGTTGCAAGAATGCATGCTGTATCTATACATCTGACTCTCAAGTAAGTCCCCAAACTTCTGCACGTCCCCTGCGACAAAGCCTCTACACAAGACCTGCAGCCCCTCTAAATCAAGTCTTATTAGCATATGCCTTTGTCACATAAATTGCAGTAGAAAAAAAAATGTAAATGATAAAAAAAAAAACAAAAAAAAAAACACATACCTAACACAATCAAAATATCTCTGATATAAAATATGTCTAATTTTAGTTGCTGAGACAGTCAGCCACCAACTCATTTGTCAGCAGCTCTGTGTGGGTACAGGAATCATGTTGATAGATGGATTAGCAGTGCTTAATAACAATGGTATGGTTATTTCACAGACACTTCATGCAGCATGTGGGAGCAGACCTCCTCCACAAGAGCGCCACTAGCAGGCCACAGCATCCTTTTCCATAATGGGTTGAAGTGACCATCTTACACTGAACTCTTCAAGTCTGAGATAAGAGGGCGTATGTGTTTTTTACATTTTAAAAGAACAAACTCCATGGGCTAATTAACCCTGCATGGCTTAAATTATTTTAATGCAAGAATGTCAGTGTTTTGATGCTGCTGTGTGATGTATGTGTGTGTGTGTGCTGCTTTCACTAGCACACACACACACACAAAAAAAAACTGTTTTAGTGTCCAACCCAGACAAAATAATCATTTTGTGTGTGTTCCTCTTAATATGTGACTGTCGAGTGGCCCAATTACTGATGATGTGGACACGATCAAAGAGTAAGGAAAAGGAGGCTGGGGGAAAAGTGAGGGGTTTGGGAGACCAACAGGACTTCACTCTCCAGGAAGGAGTCTCGAAAGAGAAACTGAACACAGATTCTGTAATGGCAGAAATAGACTTTCCAAGAGAGAGAGAGACTGTTTGAGAGATCAGCGAGCGAGCAAGCGAGAGAGCGAGAGAGAGAGAGAGCGAGAGAGAGAGAGAGAGATGACTCTGCCTACATATTCCAGCAGGGCAATTTCTATGACGCCTCTGCACTTCCTCAAACCGTGAGAAAAGTCTGTGCACACTTACACACACAGTCGCACACACATATACAAGTCTCACTGAGATCTCATACAAAACTTTTCATAATCTGTCAGTCTTCTTGCAGATTCACTTCAATTTATATTGGCACAGTAACACCCATTAATGAGCGGAGGATTATTTTCAACATGTGCTTGCAGCGTTGCCAATGTTACTTTGTCAAACAGCCGCTATATAACTATAACAATTTAAAGACCATAATTTAATGTACATATGCTGCATTACTCAGCTACAAAGTGAGACAGGAGAGAGAGAGAGAGCGAGAGAGAGAGAGCGAGAGAGAGAGAGAGAGTGACAGAGAGAGAGAGCGCTGGTGAAACTTTTAGCCAGAGGCGTCAATTGTTTATTTAGGTCACCAAGCTAGTTCAGGCCACAACTGAATATGGGAAAACTACACTATTGTTGAGCAGTTAGAGGACACATGTAAGGCTACTTATAAGCTTGTTACTGATGCAAAATTAATAGAAATGTAATTCTACAACAGCTGTGCCAGACAAAATTCATCATGCAAAATTGGATCATGTCGATTAACTTGATCCAACTATGAGTAAACAAGATGAGAGCTCCAACAATTAGTCAGTTAATTACGAAAATGTATCTGTAAATTAATCAATAATGAAAACAGTCATTAGCTGCAGCCATAAACGAGACCATGGCTTTGCACAATTCTGTTGGCACTCAACAGTGGAAGTATTTTCCTGAGCTCAATTTATGACTTTAATCAAATGCACTGAAGATGGTACCATATTAATAAAAACAGAAACCAAACACACCACAAATCAAAGAAAATCTTATTGCAGGCATGTGTGAGAGTAAATAAAAATCTGATCTTTTTAAATGATGTTCTGAAATTCTCGTTCTAAGTCTTGTTCACTGAAAAGGTCATGGGCTTGTGTAAATGCAGTCTCACACACAGCGTGGGAGGTTTGAAGTTTGAGCTTTCAGCTTTGCATCTGTATGGCTTTTTGCTTTTTGTCTGTAACCAGAAAAAAAAAAGATCAGATATTATATGATTTTTTTTTCTATAACTACAAATGTGCACATTCACAAAATCTAATTATGCAGCATTTCTACATAAAGGATTACAAAGAGGACATAAAGTACAATCACAGGCTTTGAACTTATTTAATAAGCTCAAAATCTTATTGAGCATTATGTGAGACCAAAAATCACTCCTTAGTCACTTCCCCACAAAAGCACAATTAGACTAAAAGTAGTATTCTGACATGCATATGTTGAAAACCTCCACTGAAATAATCCATAATTATTAGTACATTTGAGGTGTTAAAGAAAACATGTTAACAAACAACCATTCTGTTGAAATTCCAACAAGATAGTGGATAGAACAGTTTGTATTGAACTTTGTCACCCTACAGTAGCAGGTGGATATAGACAGAAATTTAGAAGTTCAGTCACGTTCAGTCAGAAGGGTTCAGTCACCTAGGCCAAATGTCAGGCTAAACAGTCATAACTTCGTAGCATAATGTTTTGTGTATCCATACTTTTTTAACCTAATTTAAAGTGCTTTAAAAACTAAAATGATGAGGTGGCTATGCTGCATAACCCCCCCACAAACTGCACTGCATCAGTCTTAGGCTGGGTTAGGCAGCCCAGTCAAACTTTTACAGTACAGTCAAAACGTTCTGAGTAAGCGACCAACTCTTTATTTGTAGTCCAAGACACAAATCCTCAATCTTAACCATTTGGAACTTCTGCACATGTATTTTTCTGACTGAAGTCTAAACAGAGAAATAAATTGCTAAAGTCAGGCAATTTTCAACTTTAGTTCACTGACATTTTAGAGGTACAATTATGAAATGTTACTACATGAGACAGCACCAAGTTGTAGTGCTGAAACTATTTATTTATTTACTGAAAGATGAGGAGACATTTTCACACCATAATGTCGTATCACTATGAGTGAAAGTCACGGAAGCTTCGCCTGCCAAATTGTCCATATGTTCATTGATCTTTGAAAACTGGCAAAAAAAATGGCTACAATCACAGACACATATAGTGCATTTATTAGCTGTGTGGCTGTCACAGTTAAATTATAATAGCACACACTGTAAAGCCAAGTACCATAGTACTACAAAAAATACACATTCTTACTTGGGTTATGTCTAACACATAACCCAAGACATGCTAGACATGATAACAGGCCTCAAATACAAAATGTTAATGGGTTTTGGTAGATGGCAGCTGTGGACTGCAGGTGAAAGTGACATTTGTGAGGATTGTAATACGAGATTTGCTACATTCCTCAATGATAAAACATGCTGTACCACCAACAAAAGCATGTGTGCATTTTGGTAATGTGTGCAGATGCACACACTCATGCACAGTGCAAAGTGCTCCGATACGGCTCCACCGCTGCAGGGTTGATGAGATAATTCACTATACTGGAACATCCCGTCGCAGGAATGCCACTGCTGCTGAACTAGACAAGCATGGATACCTCAGAAAGCGCACTGAGGTATCAGTGTTTTGTGACCAGGCACTGCATAGACTCTTAAATATCACAGTGGTGTGAAGCCTGCAGAGCTGCGGCTGCCCAGTCCTGCCACTACACTGACAGCATGCACTGGACTGAGTAGAGATTGATCACACTCCCATGTCTTTTTCCCTTAAAGCACAGGTCTATTTTAAATCCTGAGTGATTCAAATGATTATTGTCTTGTCTGCAAGTACTGCTGTTGCATTTAAAATCAAAGAGTGTAATTAGTTCATTTTGTACCCATCATCGCTTGCTAAATGTGAGAGGGGTGCAGAAAGGATAGAGGAGGAAAGAGGAAAAGAGGGAGAGAGAGCTGCAGCTTTGAAATGCTAAACAAGCTGCTCATTGTTCTTGGCCAGCTGCCTCACCCCAAAAAACAAAACCTAAGAGTCCTCATGTGGGTGTGTCAATGTATGTATGTATGTATGTATGTATGTATGTATGTATGTATGTATGCGTGTGTGTGTGTGTTTCTTTCTGCCTGTGTAGGAGCACTGGGTGCATTCACTCAAGGATCATGCACATTGGTACAGCTGCTTGAGATCATCATCCAAGTTATTCACACGCTGTAAAAGTATGTGGACAAATGTGTGTACTGGGAAGGTAAAGTTCAGGTTAACACTAGGTGACATACAGGAGAAGAAGAAGAAAAAAACAACTGTTGATATATATCAACAAGAACAATTATAATATACAGCTAACACTGTAAATCATGTAAAGTACCTCTGACTGACAAACCTGATATCAGAACAAGAAGAAATGCCAAAAGAAGAACATAAATGTCTCCGATAGGTTTATGTAAATGTAAAAATAATCTTGGGCTGAAACAATTACTTAATAGTGATTTGCACAGAAAATTAATATGGAACTGTTTAAATTATTTCTATCTTCATTCATTTGTGTAATTTAACTAAAATTTAATTTAAAAAATTTCCCATAATTTAAAAATTTCAATCAATTCCTTCAATTACTGATTCAGCAAATATAAAGAGCAGATAAACTGATGATGAAATATTAGTTGGAGTTAAGTTCCAACTCCATAAAAAATCCCCAACACAATATTTTTAACTGCTACTACTACATATGGGTTTGACTATAGTTGCTCTCATGTTGCATTTAAATTAAACTAAAGGTGCAGGATAGGCTATCTTTACTATTACTGCCAAGAGGTAAAGGACAGTTACTGCCATTTTACTTAGAATGAGCCAAAACTGTACTATGAGTGTAATTCAGCCTGTAAGTCCAATAAAATGCAACATCCAAACTACATTATATACATCATTTTTTAATGTTACTATAACAAAATCAAAATTTCATTACAAATATTATGCAATTCTACATTACAGGTTTAGTTTACTACTTCTATTATCTACATATTTCAATCCACCAATCCAGAGCATCTTTGTCCGCCAGTACGTGAGACATCACAACAAATCGTGCATTCTGTTCATCAGCTGGACACCAGCCTGACTGATTCTGAAGTTCTTTTTTGTCGCAGACCTTACCATGATAACTATGGATAACAGGTTACTTAACCAATTCAGTTCAATGTTCAACAGACAAAGTTATTCTGTTTCTACAAATAGATTAATTCTCTGGCTGAACCAGTTGATATTTTTCTAATTTTGTGGGCATGAATGGCACAAAAAAGGTTTTGATTGGATCTAATGTCTCAAATTGTCAAGAAGGTAAATCATCAGAGTATTAGTTTTGGAAGACAATTAAATCAGCATGGCAAAAAAAAATCTGAAGACATCATCCTTAAAACACTGACATTTTATCACTTAGTAATTAACAGCTCTACACATCTCTATGGGGATGAACAGCACACACACAATTAATTGAGCAATACTAGCTTCAGCCTTCAATAAGTCTGTTGGAGGCAAATACTTTCAAGTTGAAAAATCACTGTGAAACTAATACAACACTTAGACCACAAGGTCAGCCTCACATTTTCTGCTAATTTAATAATTTATGTCTCCACAACAATTAGGCCAAATATTCCAATTCCAGCCAGCATTTTCCTCTGATCAGAATAACAACACATAACCATGAACAATGCACACTGACAGACAAGCACCAACACTTCAACGCTCATATCTAGGACAAGACAAGAATCAGGCTTAGGATTGAAACGTTAATGTTCATGTGTGAGTATCCCAGTCCACTGAGTGAAATCTAGTATGAAGGCCCAAAGGAGAGCCTCAGCTTCAGGCCTCACCCTACAAACACACATCATGACCACAACACAATCCTGAAGCACCACCAGGAACCTTAGCACTATAACCTCAGTTTTCACTCATGTGTGTCTACATGTAAGATAAGAAATGAGTGTACAGTAGCTATACAGGTGGACAATAATTAGTCAGTAATAATGCATTTCAATCAGCTGTGCAATGCAGACTTTTAGGCAGAGAAAGTATGCATTTAAGATGTGTTATTGTAAAATATCTACTGGTGTAGCACCATACATGAAACAGATACTCACATGGCCAAACTCCTAAAGGAACACCTGACCTAAGAGTCTACTGTTCACATACCCTGTGATAAAGTAAATAATTGGCAGAAAACGCGGACTGTACTTGTGTGAATGAATTGTACTATGTCTTGAAATTGTAGCAGAAGTTATTTAAATTAGAAAATAACAGCTAGGTGTCTATGGAACAAACTGCCTGTGTCCCTTGTTCCGCAGATAGGCCTAGTAGTCAGTAGCATGTCTGTAATCTCTGCAGCTAGTCTATAATCAGCCTTTTAGAACCGGATACGTGAACAGGGCCACACTCCCTGCAGTCGTCGCGATGTGTGATTTCGACACGGTTCACAGAAATTGGGATCAGCGCGGTAGCCCTCCCCGGGATCACGTCAGTTTCGACCGAGTCAACTATGGGCGCACCTTCCGCTTTGACAGTTGCGTAATAGACCGACCTATCGCTTTGGCTCTGTTCCCTATACACGTTGCTGCTATGTAGCAATACAGCTATGAGATCTAATCTACATCCAAAAGGACAACAATCGGTCTGGATCCTCGGTTGAAGGAGCAGGCTTGTTTTTTTTAACCTGGGCCGGTGCCAACACCACCTTCCTCTGGCCCAGCCCAGCCCTACCCGGCGCGGCCTGCTAACCCAGGCTGACCGGCCCCGGGACGGCGCAGCGGTGTGTGTGCTCACACCGTGTGTGTGCCACACAGCACCAGCCAATCTCAGTCGGTGACTCAGATACATGACAGGGCTAAGCTACCGGGAGCTAACGTCGTTTACTCGCTCGACACATTGTCAGCCTGGTCACCGAGGAGACATTTAGCGAGGATTTGAAACATTAGCCCACAGTTAGCCCCCCGCCTGGTGCATGCAGAATAGGTAAGCTACTCTAGTATTACAGGGGTGTACTTACTGCTGACTTTCATGCTGCCGAACGCAGAGGGCTGCGGCACTGGTTTGCAGCTCTCCGCGAATGATGTGGTCCTGGGCCGACCCGACATGATCCAATCCCTTTGATTCTCTCGACTCGGAGATTTTGACTTGCTAAACGGCAGGGCTGGTCGATTTGCCTTAGCTTCTCATCCAAAAACAGGATGACAGTAAATGAATAACACTATAATTCACAGGGAAGACTTGACAGAAAGAGACCCCTTTATCCCACGGCTCTTCACACTAGTTCGTTTCACCTAATAAACTACCCTTTCTTTCCCACCAGCAGTCGATCACAGCATCATTTCCTTCTTATAATCCAGGTTTTCTTTCAGCGGCCCTTTGAAGACACGTCTCCGACTAAAATAGTCATGAATCTGGCCTCTCCCTGTGGCCCCCCAATTAAAACCAATCGCGATTTCTCTCTGGCACCTGAATCGACTGTAGGAAGAGGAAGAGGTCTGAGTTCAGATGTTGTAGGTGCTGATCCGGAGCGGATCAAAGGGAAATGCGGCGTTTTCTTGACGATTCGGGACACATGCAGCTACTCTTCATATCCCGATGTGGAGGCTCAATGATCTGACTGCCATGGCGGCTCCCTCGCTATACCCTAGCTTACAGACCGTCCAACGGAAAATCTGCCAGTTGCCACAGTCTTCTTCAACGATTCAATGGCTTTACGTTGACTCGAAATCCGCACTCGCCGCTGTCAGATTTCGGTATCTTTACCGAGAGCCCCAGGGGCAGCGAGCTATTCAGAAAATGATGGTCTTTAAGTAAGGAGTGCGACGATACTGAATTTCTTTTTTTATTCCTTCCCCATAGGTTTCGGGCTCGCTGTCTTTGTCACTGCGCACGTTAGCTACGTCATTACCGCAAAGGTTACAGGGAGCGCTCCGCTATGGCGGCAGGACGTTCACGCTGCTGACGCAATCCGCGATAGAGAATGGGAAAACTGTGAACGCGCAAAGGATGAATCTGGGGTGGCCGATTTAGCCAATAAGAGAGGCTATCCTTCAGGAATGGGCGTTACCCGTGTTCCGGTCGTCCAATAAAAACGCGGTTCCGGAGCACCACATGGCACAATTTGCTTGGCACCGCCCTCAGACTTCAAAGGCTTTTCCCCATGCCGAGACAGGGACAATGGGCGGATCTGCTCCCAGGATGGATGACTTTGTCGGCCAATAGAGCTCCAAAATCAGACTGCCAGTTCAAATTGACCCAGCTGTCACAGAGTACCGGCGGTCATGCAGCACTGTTGCTATGTTAGAAACAAAAGCCTATCCTCTGTCTCTCCGCGACAGTTTTAAGTTTATACGACGATTTGGCACATTATGTGATTAAAGCTTACAACTAATAATATGTGTGTGTGCATATGTGCACACTTGCCATAACTCTTTATCCTTGTTAATTCCATCATTACAAGTATGAATAGTCTATTATTCTTAATATTTGTAAAATGTAAATGTATTACTATTATGTTACTGTAATTGCACTTCATTGAGCATTCATGTATTAAAGAAGACAACAAATAAAAGTTGAAAAAACGTTTACAAATCAGTGTAATACAAGTTTAATCAAAGCACCTGACCTGATGGCTGTGAAAAATCACTGTGGCTTTTTTTTTATTTCTGTTTGGTAATAATTATGTTATAAACACTATAAAAACTTTCACTGTGTAATATATGTTGAATGATGTAGATAGGCATGGACATAGATGGTATTTGGAGAAATACCACCAAAGAAACATAAGTGTTTCTATTATTTTTATATTTTACATTCTTAGACAGAATGCAGGTCACTTATCTTGGCTTGGAAGGAAAGTATTTCCTACTGCTCAGTGAGGCTGGTAGTCAGTCTTTTATGTGGTTTATTTATACTCCCATATACCCTATATCAAAGGGAATTTCTCCCAGGCTGCCCTTCAATTGTTCACTTGCAGAACAGACAGCAGCAGCATCTCAAAAACAGGCAGCTGAGCAGAAGTAATGCAAGTCACTGTTTTCCCTTCATAGCAACACCTCCCCCGGCAAACACACATTTTCCAATTAGAGGAAGAAAAAACACAGAGAGACAGAGTGAAGATAGTGACAGAGTGAAGGATAAGTCGGGAAAGAAAATATAAAGTAAAAGGAGGGTAATGTTATGTTTTTATTTGTGTTGCAGAGATGTCATGAAAAAACCCCTCAAAAAGCTGACTTGAGCTATTTTGATGATTAAAGTCACATCATATGGAAGATGGCAGTTATTTTACTATTAAGATATTGCTTTTACCATGGAAAGGCAGATAATGTGGGCAAAGTGGGCAACAGCTCCAGGGCTTCTGAAACTCAGGGGCCCAAAAATGTCAAATTCTCTTTGTATGATCTTATGAAAAGTACAATAAAAAAACAAAACTGTCAGAGCATTAATCAGGCTGCTGCTTTTTTTTAAAACCAAAACTTAAGGCTATGTTTTATAGAGAGGTCCTTTATGAATATCTGACTTATCTGAATTTTTCAATATAAATATCGTTCTTGCACATTGCATATCTAATAACGCATACACTGACATAAACAGACCTACAGCAGTGTAGTATTCCAGTTTAGGAATACTGGTTGGTTTTAGTGTGTCCGTTGTCTCGAAGGGTGGTATGTGTGCGAGTAGGGAGGAGTTATTAGGAGCTTATTGCTCCCATGGCCGCCGTGCAGATTAATCTAGGCCTGCTACATGCCAGTGGTTTCTTTTTGGCTTTTCTTGCGGTGGTGGCTCTTTCATGGTTAAAAAAACCCCAGGAGATTAAGAATGTACATGATGGTGTGAGTTTCTTAAACAACAGGTGAGGATTTGAAGATCAAGGGGCAGCAGGACACTCCCTCTTTCACACACCCACACACTTTCAGATCCTAACACTCCTGTTAACTGTGACCTTTGCATATTAGACACCGAATGATTCACGACAATAATAATGAGAAAATAATTAAGTGTATAAAAGCAGTGACCTGTTTTCACTAGTTGCTCTGGCATGGTGCCATGTTTCCTAAACCGGAAGTATGTGACAACATATGTAGAGCAATGTACAGACCATGTAGTGAATTTCAAAATTAAAGCAAAGCACGAGATAGCAAAATGCTATCTAAAATAATAAATAATAGAATAAATATAGCATATGTATAAATTTGCACATTCTGACAGCAGAAACATACAAACAAGGCCATAAGTAATATTAAAAGGAAAATGGTGTGAGCTGCAAATGTTTAAACTACTGCTAATCACTACTGGTCTTGTAAAAGAATTGGTCTGTCTCATGTGTCAAGATTCAAGAATGCCAACCCTCTCTTCATACAGGATGCAAACACATTGCTAATTATAAGTTACAGTAAAAATCTCCCACTACAGGTACACATTAGTTTTTTACAAACTGAACTTTGTTTGACTTCAAATCAACATTTTTTACAAAATAAATTAAAGTGGTGGAAATGGATGAACCTTTAAAGTGCAGTAATGCTGGGCTCATACAAAGGTAGGTTTGAGGTCTTCTTTGAATACCACAGGGTGTGGGGAGCGGTAGAGGCCAGTGAAGCCTTCATACTCGCTGTCTGAGGACTCTGAGGAGTCTGATGAGCTGGCTGAGGACGAGCGCGAGCCTCGCTGCAGGCAGGAGTCACAGTAAGGACGATGGTAGTAGCAATAATCTGTTGAGCTGCTAGAGTCTGAGTCCCAGTATCCACAAGAATCTCTAATGTGTCTCCGGTGTTGCTTATCACCACCGCCTGCTTTTACATCAGGTGAATCTGTGTGGTCTTGTTCTGCACTACATTTGTAAGACCTTGAAACACACCTCTGACATTTTCTAATCACTCTATGCCCTTCCGCTTCCTCCTCCTTGTCTGCCTGTAGCTCAAGGCCACTGCTGTGATCCCGGTGGAGGGTAGCATCCACAGTGACCCTATCAGGATGCTCACATGGATTTTGCTGTTCACAGTTGTCCCTTATCTTTCCACAACCTGTGTAGAAGCAGGGAGGTGTCAAACCTCTTCTAGATGAATGGAAGGGTGGCCGACGTTTCCTCATTGCATAAGGGGAGATGCTAGGGTGAAGAACGGGTGGCTGAGGGGAGCGTGGTTTCCGCAGGGAGAGTGGGGAGATTGTGGAGGTTTTGAGTTGAGAGGGCGTCCTGGCTGCCTGACCAGGAGATCGAAGCGTGGTCTCTATAACTGCATCCACACTCAGCTCTTGGAGAATCTCCTGCAACTGCTCATTGCTAACGAAACCAGTCAGTCTGGCATTTGGTCCCAAGTGAGATGTTAGTGACCTGTGACTGCCTAAAGCTTCAACCTGAAATGGGTTTAATCCTTTATGGCATTGTAGGGAAGTGACAAACTTAACTGTCTCCTCTGTTGTTCTGAGTAGCCCAGAGGATGGGAGCGATATGGGCTGTTTAAGATCTTCTCTTGTTCTGGACTCAGATGTGTCTGGAGCAGATGCACTGTTCTGATTTTCAACCACATACATATTATCAGGTAGAGCAGAGTTGTTTGAGGAGTCTAGAGCAGTGGAATACTCAGAAGATGGTGTGACAGCAGCAGCAGCCAGATGAGAGGGTGAGAGCTGAGATTTAGGGTCTATCTGAGGTAGAGAAAAATCTGACTGAATCTCAGTAGTATGAGTACAGGAGGAGTTAAGGTTGGTGGCGGAAGAGTCCATGTCTGGGTCCTCAGGGGACTGGCTTGTTGACATGAGTCGCAGGAGTTTATCCTTGGCATTGTTCACCTGCTCCTGCAGACTGTCAATCACAGCATTTTTCTAGAAATCGTACAGACCAACACAGGAAAAATCATTTTGAGATGCAGGGCAAATAATTGTAGTGGATAAATCTACCTCTAAACAGAGTTTGTATACAGTTTTGTATAATTTATTTTTTATCTAGTTTCTAGCGCATGCTGTTGCACTATGATGAGGCTTGTTTCAGCTAACAGAGACACTCTTCTGTATAGAAACATTCAAAGATTAAAGTAAAATCTGGCAGGACTGTTGCCAATTAAAGACATTTCCTTTTTTTGGCCTCATGTGAAATTCTTCATGTCTAGATTACTTATAAGGCTTTATGTTTGGAAATGTGTTTCGAATTGTCTGATGATCAGTGCCAGCAGATGACTGTAGAAGTCTACACCAGCAACTCTTTGAAACTGTGCTTTGAGGCTGCTGTGCCTCAGGAGGATAAGCAGGTTGTCCACCAACTACAGTGTCAGTGGGTTGATACCTGACTCTTCTGGTCCACATGTTAAAGTCTCTTTGGTTAAGACACAAGTTGCCTCTGTGTGTGTTGTTCTCGAATAGGTTATGTAAATAGTTTTTCAGGTATTTAATTAGAAAGCAAAGTAACAAACACATTCAAAATTGATTTGGTGTCAGAAGAAATGTCAGGGTAACACTGTGACAAAATGCATGACAAATTATGTAATAGCTTTAGCTTCTGGACCAAAGTTTTACCAACTGACTGACAGAGCAATGTTGCCAGTTCACCATTACGGAATTTAATTAATGTATTATTGTATTATAATATGATTCAAGCATAGCTTCCTCAGATGCAGTACCTCATTAAGAAGTTTTTTCATGGAGTTGTTCTCCCCCACGAGGAAGTAGATCTCGTCCTGGCTGTACACAGACGGCTGGCTCTTACTGGGACTGCTGAAATACTTGGCCATCTGATTTGGGTTGTTCTGATCCTCTTCAAATTTTCGCCACTGGGTGAGCTGCATGGTGGTGAGTATGAGATTTGGGGGAGTAAAACATCATACATCACAGAAACTTTCAGCTATTGATTCCATACGCACATCACCTGTGGCATGTTTACCAGGTGTGACTGAGTGTATTGCTCATTGTTGAAATATTCCTTTTCTCTCTACAAGAGATCATTCCTTCATTGTAGGATAAACCTACTGCCAGACATGTGGAGAGTCATAAACCTGTTTTCAGCAGCCAACAAAGTTTTGACTCATAAGTCAAAGTGTGAGTGTGACTCACACCTTCTGTGTGAGTCACACTCCACATAGACATGGCTTGTAGACACGCGTATTGAAAACAGAGCAGCGAGCAACATAATCACTCGTAGAACTTACTACTTTTGTCAAACCAGAAAGAGAAAGTCATAAACATATTTGTCATCTGTTTGTTTATCATATACATTCTGCTTCAGTGTTTTTAATGCTGGTTTCCAGACTTAATATTTGACGATTTAATTTGATGATACTTCTGGCTAGACAATAAAATCCACCTCCCTAATGGTTTCTGCATTAAAGACGCTATAAAAAGTGCCAGTGTCATCACAGGCAGCAAGCATATGACACAGACGTTTTTCTAAAAATAAAATATCCTGAACCATTCTTTGATAAAATAAATATGCTGTTTGTTTTTCTGAGAACATTTCCTAAGCATTTTTGTGCATCTTGTATGCATATGTTGCAGTGTTTTTTCTAACCTGAGGCACAAACAACATGCAGTTAGTAACCAGTGTGCAGATGAAGATGGCTCCAGCCACTGTGCTGTAGACCAGGTTGGGCCAGGAGTTCAGAAATATAGACACAGGGACAGCTACAGCTGAGGAGACGGTAACCAAAGTGACAGCAGTAATTATGGTCGGAGACTGGTTGACTGGAGGGTGACTGACATTGCTGGTCAGTCCAGCCAGATAAGTGCCGTAGAGAAGAAGACAACCCTAAAGAAAGATGTAGGAACAAAGAAAAGAAAAGAAAAAGACAAAGGACAAAGACAAGTTAACGCTGCACACTGAAAACCATCATTCTGTTGACAATATGTTTAGTATGTTTAATATTGTGTCTTTTCACTATGCATGAAAAACTATTTCTGTGACAGTTTGTGCAGAAAAATTAAAATGCTAGATATAACAGACAGATTTTAATTTACATATTCATTACATTTTTTAAATCTAACAGACATTACATACAGTACATACACACAAGTCATGTGAGGAAACCTCTCTTACTCTGACAGACTAACTCTCGGGTATGTTATCTGTAAGTCATCCTAACTATGAAGAACTTCAAACAGATAATTTTGTCAGGGCATGGCATTTATACATAGTTTTAAGGTTACATACCTTCTGAACAGCAATAACAATAACCCACAAATCTGAGTATGCAGAGGAACAGGCGTCTAGCTGAGACAAAGAGTAGGACATGTCTTTGTCCACCACCTACATCAGAGGAAATAACTCTGATTATATTTGGCTGTGACACTAAACACAAGTTAGTTTGTACATAGTAGCTTTACATCAGTAAACATTCAGATGAAACCAGCATCCTCACACTGATTTTAAGTTAAACAAAAATATCTTTATTAGTTTAACTACTTGCTGTACATCACCACAAATTCACCATTAAATCGTACCTTGACAACGGCTCGGACAGACTGTGAACACCTGATGGGATCTGTGAGATTCCACGCAGCAAGAATCAGCATATCCACCAAGATCAACAGAGCCACCATGCACATCAGCTGGATGTCTCTGATAATCTGAAACGCAAAACAAAGTCACCAGCGACATCAGAAACAAACTTTATTCGACCTTACAGCATTTTCAGTCACTCAGTGGCTGAGATGCCTCTCGATTGTCCTAGTTAGAAATTCACTGAAGAAAAAAAACATCCTATTACTGTATTTATCCACATTAATACTCTCAACTCTATGGAGGACACCAGCCAATTTAAAATGTTCACTTAATAAACACATTAAAATCCGAATCAGAAATATTAAAATGATAGAACCAATAGGAATAATTATTTATTATATTTATTCGTTAACTATTATTACATTTAATGAATCCTGGATTGACTAAAATAAACATGGTACATGTCTGCATACTGAAAACAGAGGCAACCACCAGAAGGCCAGAGGAGCATGCCTACCACTCTCTTGTCAGGCACTCGCTGGGTGAACACTCTGTATAGTCTCCATGTCTTCCCCAAAATTGGGCCAAACACCAGAGTACTGCCAATACAAAGAGTCCACACCCGAGCCTACAGAAGAGGAAGCAGAGGATTATTATCTAGCCATTATTTATCCAGTTATGTAGTGGATGATGGTGATGTGTGTGCTTACTTGCAGCACAGCTGTAGATGGTCCACCTTGTGAGTGTGCTCGTTCATCAATGGCAAAAAGGAAGCCACTGCTATATGTGAGAAGGCTTCCAAAGAGAGTCAGGACATTCAGGTTGGGGCTGGACATCTTCACTATCCTTATAATGCAACAACACAAAAGGACTCAATTTAATTCAGCAACTTTGTGTTTATAGAATGTATTTCACTTTGCACACTACCTGTTGTTTTTGAAGCGCAGAGTGAAAAGGAGGAAGCACAAAGCCAACAGGATTCCACAGGAGAGCAGTGTCCACACCACGGCACTGAGCACAGGGGACAGTGGTCGCTTTGGGACTGCCATCTGCACACACATGTACACATACAAACCCTTTAAAATCACATTTATTGCAATTGTAGCTGGAATACACCTACATTATCTGATTACTGTTTGTATGTACAGTTTCACTGTGGTGTAAAAGCAAATAAAAAAAAGTACACAGGATTAATCTGAGGAAGGAATCTTTATTGAGGCAAACAGAGCAACACATGCAATAGAGCTGTAGTAACATTGATCTAAAAATGATAAATGACTAAAAGAAAGCTGAAAACATTCAAGCTATTTTTTTAATTAACAGGCAGGATGATCAGAGGGGCAGAGTTGATCCCTCCATGATTACGATGGGGGTTAAAGTAGGGGAAAAGTCTTTCATTGAATGAGTATCCAGTAAAAGAGTAGATATGAGTGGCAGAGTCCACGTTGTAAAAGGAAACCTGCCCCCACTCCAGATCCACATACACCCCGACTTTTTGAGGCCTCTCGACCAGTGGCACAGAGGTAGGAGTGCTGCTGAGCGCCCAGTAACTCTTGTCCTTTCTCATACCCAGGCTCCAGTAGCCTCTTTCAGGGTTGAGCATATTCCCTCCTTTTCTGTTGACAGATTCAAGCCCAACTCCAATATCCCACTCTGTCTTCCCTCTCACCTGGACCTCAAAATAGAACTTGCCTGATGAGAAACCCTCCTTTCCTAAAACACTAAGGCCAGGGTAAAACCTCTCAGGGTTGTCAGGGAGGTCCAGCGCTACATCACTATGATAGACCTGTTTTTTATTTTCAGACAGCACCAGTTTGGGGTGGGCTGTGTCAGGATCCAGAGTTACGTCTACAGCACACTGCCGTGCCCTCTGAAATTCAGTCTCGCACAGCCTCTTCACCTCAGCCTTCACCGTCTCTTCTAGTTGACATGCTACTTTCCTGACTGCTCTCCTCAGCACACCCACATACACAGCAGCTACACATGTGTCAGACCAGTCTTTAGCGGCTGGCAGTGTGGAGATTGTTGGAAAATTCTTGACAAGGTAGAGATCGTCTTCGACATGTGAGAGATTCTCAAGTTCTCTGTTTCTGTGCCTCAGCTCATCGATCTCCTGCTCCACCTCCACGATTAGTCCGCTGGCACCGACTTCAACTTGCGTCTGCTTTGCACCAATCGCTTCCACCACCTCGACTTGGCCTCTCTGGACAAGGTACAGAAGTTTAGTGAAGACTTGCAAACTCTCCTCAATCTCTCTTTCAGTGTTTCCTCTGCTGAGCTGAATGGTTTGATAGATTTTGCTCATATTCTGCAGTCGGCTGTCAATTATTTTTTCCACCTCTTCCTTTATCCTTCTAATTTGAGCCCTCCTGTCTCTGCTCTCGTCATCTATAGGTACAGTGTGATGGGCCTTGTGGTCGTTCTTGGTGCAGATCTGGCACACACATGTCTGGTCAGTGTTACAGAAAAGATCCAGGAGTTTTTCATGCTTCTTGCACACTCTGTCTTGCATGTTCATAAGTGGATTGATCAGGTGGTGTTTCTTAAAAGTGTCTAAAACGTGATGGGGCTCCAGGTGAACCTCACAGAAAGAGGCAAAACAGTCCAGGCAGGATTTTAGAGCTGTGACTCTTTTTCCAATGCACACATCACATGAAATGTCTCCTTTACATCCCAAAGCGTTGCCCACGGCACTGGTTTTATTTTCATCTATATTCTCCATTACCTTCTTGAACTGAGAAGCAATCTCTGATATAAATGTGTTAACTCTGAGTTCAGGCCTACTGTAGAACTTCTGCTTACACAAGGGGCACTGCGGCAGATTTGAATTCTGCCAGTATGTGTTAATGCAGTCCCTGCAGAAGTTGTGCCCACAAGGAGTGGAGACTGGCTGGTTGAACAAATCCAAACAGATGGGACACTGAAGCTGCTCCTTAGACAACACACTGCAAGCAGTGGCCATATCTGGGAACACATCCAAAATGAAAAGTAGGTGAGAGTTTACCCCAATCAGTTTACCCCATGCTCCTTTTATTTTTTTTCTGTCCACTATAATATCAGGTTTAAAAACAGTTGTGCCTTGTGAGATGTCTACATCCACAAATAGTAACAAATGCGATGGTGTTACATTTCACCAAAAATATTTCACTTAGCTTACAGTTTTTACGTGAGCTCAGTTCACTAAACAATAATAAACAGGGGTTGTTAGGACATTAAAACTAAAATAAAACAGTACGTTAAAATATAATCCTGTTGCATGATTCACTACCACAACAAAGTAAACACATCGTTCCCTTCACCTTAGGTGAAGATCATATCTGTATCCTAGAAATTTGATTCTGTTGATCTGGACAAAGTTTTTAAGTGGGAGAAATATTTCAAGACTTATTCAAGTCTCTTCCTCAATCTCAACTGACTGCAGGTTTTTCATATCTGTACTTTTATATGCAATGCAAACATACATTTACATCATAAAGCATGAAGGAAATCAAAGAGATAACTCACCTTTTTTCTATGTGGTGCAGCACAGAGGGGAAATGAGAGTTTGTGTTCCCTGACACAGTGTCTCTGCTTAGTTTCTATTTAAAAAGTCGCATTATACTTTATGGTGCCCGCCTCATGTTGCCAATCTCCCCACGCTCCTCTCTTAAAGGCACCAGTGAGAGATGATACTAAACATAGTTTCACTAGTCCTTCCCCTTTACCTTACTGGATCTGTCCTACTGAACTGACTTCTTATGTTTTCATTTGAAAACATGGGACTAATTCACCAATAGTACCAGTAGAGACAATAATCTTTTACTAAATATTTTGTTTGTGTGCATGCATGAACCTGAACATTTGTTAGCATTGTGTGAAAATGTTCTTACACATCAAATATAGTTTGTACATTATATTTATGTTCTTGTTATTATTGAATGTGTATGTGAGATTACCATACTGAGCCTGCATAGTTTCTGCAGAATGTCCAGGCCCTCCAGCCTGTTGACTTCTGAGTGGATGAAGCAAAGTGGGGAATCACAGTGGGAGCTGCAGTTCAGCTCAGGCTCCATGACTGACCCCAGTCCGTCCACTTTTAGACACACATCCTGAGGTGTAAACAGAGATGACGATGACATTTAAAAAATAAACCTATAATTCTTTGTAAATACAGCAATAAAGAGGGCAATAAAAACTTTTAATCCAGTCTGATCATAACATGGCACCTATATATATCTCAATAATGAGAACACCCACAAGGCACTGGGAAACTGAGGTCTGTAATTTACTAAACAGTTGTAAAACTTGTTGTCACCACAGTGTGGTGCTCTCCCAGAAATCTCTGAGTGAAGAAAATAATGGGAGTGAGGATGTAATCTTGTACCACAATGACTAGTAAAGAAAGAAGCCAGAGGCACAATGAAACCCTACATATACTGAGATATGAATGAAACTGAGATCACTATAAAACTGCAATAATAAAGTTTTAATTTTGTCCCACAACAAAACAAACTGAGAAGCCAGATCTCAGCATGCGTTAGAGTAGGCTTGCTTGTTTCTGCTTATCCTCATTTCTAACCAGCACTACATCATTGCAGAGGTGAACCAGCCAACACAGGATCACACTCTACCGCAACACTATACAAAAGACAGAGGACCACAAGTAATAGTGCAACTGAAATATACCAGAGCTATCATTTCCAGTTTCAGTGAACAGCCCAGTTCTCTAAGACACCTGAAACTGGTGATGTAAACATTGGAGAGTCTCACAAAACAACTGTTTTCTCCAACATTTTTATGAGGCTACCTGTGCTGCACGGACATGTTGCAGATTTAATTATGCGGCATGGAATCACCCGATACCATGATCAGAGCTGTAACTAGTACAGACTGAGAGTGTGATCACTGTAAACACTGAAATGACTCAGCTACATGTTGTTGAGACAATGTAAGACCACTTGATACAAAGGATGAGTCTTACAAATAGGTGAGTTTTTATGTGAGTAGCATTGCTTGTCTCGTCATTGTCTGTAGAGTGACTAAGATAACCTGAAGGAGTCTGGTTCAGTTGTTTTATAGGATCCATCTGACATTCATATTTAGTGATGGTGAATTCGTGGACATGACGTTTTCTAGGTTAAAGTTAAAGAATGGTGACCTACTTCGAAAAATTATGCTGTGTGTTACCAGAACAATGAAACCCTGAGCAACATATCTGGGAAATGTCTGGAGTTCCTGTTCATGTCCCTTTGTCACTTTCCAAGTTTAGACTCAGCTCTGCAGCTTCCTGCAGGAAAAGCTGAGGCATTTCCGCCAGGTTTTGAAATTTCTGCCTTCATAGGTCTCAACTTGGGAGAGAACCTGCCACCCTGCAGAGGTCAACAACAAAGGTCAACAAAGGTTGGTCAACATCCAGCGTTGGGGTCACTGTGTAAGCAGTGAGAACAGGGCTCATCCCCAGGCTGAGTTAGGTTTTATGGACATGTTTTGACAGTTCAGAATAGTCATGAGGAGTGTCTTTGTAGTCCTGAAGGCTAAACCGCAAGTAATACCTGAGCTACCTGTGGCATTGAATGTTTTACTTAAATGTAGGGCGGGCGTAACACTGTGTACAGCTTAGCTTTCACATGTTCACTTCTTTAAACACAAATTTTCTTTAACTTATGTAACTATCAGGATAATTTCAAGTATTTCTGACAAGCCACTGGGCTCAAAGAGACAGGGTGACTTTTAGATCACTATAACCATGAGAACCTTTAATTAAAACGGAGTTAAACCCATTTATTGTCCTGTCAATCTTTTGCTTTCTCCTTTAAGATTAGAGAGTAACCACAGGCGATGCCACATTTAAAGCCCGGTTCAGAGGCCAAAACTGAAACATTCCTCCTCAGTCAGTAATCCGTTTATAAGTTTATTCTTTGATCTGAGTTTGAATTCAATTACTTGGCACTGAAAACCGGCCTCGGGCCTGACACACTTCATTTCTGGGCACATGGCGCCTTTCACAACTTGGTTCAACAAATGTTTCACCTACATATCAAATTTTGATCAAAAGAGATTCTGAAGTGAGGAGCCCGCGTCACTCTTGAAACCACTTCAAGCAAATGACGTGTCGAAATTAAGTAGTAGTAGTTGTTTTAAAAGTTAATGAAATTATTATTTTTTGTAAGTATCAGACATGTAGACAGCTGTGTTGCGTAAAAACGTGCTCAGTCACAGCTGTATTAATCCACCTGCGTGTTAACGGAAAAGTTATAATATATCAAAGTTATCAATAATGAAAACAATAAAATGAAGAAAATACACCATAAACGAAGAGTATAAAGAGCAAACCTCGGTCTCCAAAGCGCACACAGGATCCCATCACCTCGTTGCACTCCAGGCTCCATCGCGCAAGACTCCGAAACGTTTTGATATTAATAGAAAATAAATGACTAAGTAATATGCTCTTTATCATAGCTGCAGAGGTCCCATGGATGCACACTTTGAATGAATCCCAGACACTGATATATCCATCAAACTGTGAATCCACCGCGCGATAAGATCCTGTCACTCAAGAGGAAAAGTTCACCAGACTGCCTGAGTTCTCATTTGAGCAAAGGAAGGAGGCGTGAGTCAGGGAAGCGATGTGTGTGTGTGTGTGCGTCCTCTCTCTCACTCGCTTTCTTTTCTGTGCTTTCCAGCACCAACTGCCCCACAAATGGTTTTCAGAATGTGATGTGACCCATGTGGGACAGAAGGATTGTGACAGTTTGTGTACAGCACGTTGCAGCCCCCCCCCCCCACAGCCCCCCGGGGACTGGGTGGCATGTGTGACAGGGCGGTACACAGTGCAAATAAATACGCTGAATAACAGCACTAGTTTTAATGGAAAGACACATAATATCTGTTCTGTTTTTCTAAAGCAAAGCTTCACATCAGCGAGATTGTCAAAATAGTTCATCAGTGAAACAGATCAAAAGATTTTGAAAGGTTTCTGAGAGCTACCAGAAATATGTCTGCATTTGTTCCGCAGGCAATCAGAGGCATAAAGGTGTTATTAAGATGTCACAGAGATTTACAGTGTGAGCCTACAGATAGGGTCATTCCTGATGAGGGAGTGTCACCACTGCTGACACTGTATGCTGGGAAACAGATACATGATGGGATTCTTGTAGAGACTCACAGATTTTCACTTTACACTATTTGTAATGTGTTGACTTTGTAGTTATCCAAAGGTTTCAGTTTAACTTTGTCACCAGGGGAAAGTAGAAACCAGGTGGTGAAACCAGGACAAATGCTTTGTATCATGATGGAGTGACTTTATGTTGCTCAATTTCGTTCTAGTTACATGCACATTTATATATGTTTTCTTGTAGACGGGTTGATAAGACACTGTATAATAGCTGAAAGAAAGTGTGACGCTAATCATATCCAGACAGAACAGTTGGTAGTAAAGTGACATGACACTTGGGCAAACAAGTTCCCACAAAACACTGTCATCTCAAAAAGGACAGTCAGATTTTCATTAAGAGCCACGAATAGACACGCTGACCACTCTGATAATGTTTCAGGTCAGAAGTCACAGGAAAACAACAACCATACTGATTTAATCATCATCATGTTAAAGATGAACAGAAACAGTAAACTCCTGCAGGAAATGGGAGACTAGGCCGTAAACTCACCATTTTCACTTGTGAGCCAACATCAGCTAACTCTATGTTAGCACCACAGTGAAGGACTCACTGTTGCCAGCTCTGTTACATCTAAAGTGTGGCAATCACTCTCAGGTTTCCCTCAAGATCGGGTTAACAAAGACTGAACTGGTGGCAGGTGGACAGCACGGACGCTCGGATTACTGTGTGCTTAAATATTTCATCTAGGACACAGTTACTCAAAAAGCACGAGTCAAAGAGGAAAAGCACACAGGGAGCGAAACTAGACACACATTGTTCTCCTGAGGTTACCAGGGATAAATTCCAACATTAAAATGTTATAATTATCTAATACGGGTGTCACTTACAGTCTCCCTGTTTTTCTGGACTACCATATTGTGTGCAGACACCAGTTGGAAGTCCACCAAACAAAACAAATAACAAGCAAGGTTTTTAGACCAGATACACGCAATTTCCTGTTGAACCACTCCTGACAGGCAGAACCACTGTTTCCTGACATGGAAGCATCTGCGGCTGTGATCCACAGCGCCAGACAGTCCCACCATTCTCTACTGTTTGAGACTATGTGGGTGGAAACACATTGTTCTGTGTGTAAACCATCACGGACCTCTGCCAGCCCAACAGTGTCATCGCCAGAGCCTGGACACTCCCCTGTGACATGCCCAGGTTTGCCCACTAACATACCCACAGACAAATCCCTCTGTGGAAAGCTGCAGCTCCTGCTGCAGTGTTGCCATGGACCTGGATTAGCAGCACTGGATCAAAGCTCCCCAGCAGGTTCCTACTGACTGACAGTAACTATGATAAATGTAAGGGCAAAGCTTCAACCTCCTCACTCTATTCACAGAAAATATTTTCCAGTTTAAGTGATGAAAAAATAACAGAGAGAGAGAGAGCATCAGCAGAGCAGCTGACATGCAGACATTATAATAGATAATATCATGATTACATTTTATCTTTAAAGGCAGTTGATAGTATACAGTACCGCCATACACTGATTTGTTTACAGCATTTAAACACAAAGATTTGATTGACTTTTGCACTAATCAAATGTAGGTGTTGTAGCAATTATTGCTAATACTGTAACAGTCAAAAGTCTAATTATGAGAGAGCTCAAGCATAGAGTTTTCCAACCACCAAAATAAAAAGGCAAAGAAATCCAAATACAAGTTAATTTGATATTTTGATGTTATCGCGTTGTTAGATTGAGGTTTCTTTTAATTCTGATTGGAGCAGGAGGAACTTTTTTAGGCAGTCAAGAAGTCTGTGCAGATGAACGAGTAAGTGAATAATGTGGGGTCACTGACTGACTGTGATGGTAAAAATGAAAAAGAACTGGAAAGAGAAGATTTCAAGTTATTCACCGCAGCAGTAAAAAATGGTTACAGAACAGTGGATGATTATTCACCCACTTCTATTCTTTTCCGTCTTACCGCTCACCTCCACCACCTCCCTGCTGTGAGCTCCAAACAGACTCTCTTAGAGGATTAACAGTGTAATTTTGAAGAAAAGGTTTGATTGTTGTAAGGGTATCTGCGGTGTGCGGCTGTGTGGGTAGTAGCTCAACTAAATTTGAAACTTGTCATGTGTTATGTCTGGCATGCGTGTAAATACACACTGACTATATGGTGAGCTGATTTGAGCTGGTATGCCTCTGACTGAAGGCAATAAGAGGCTTAGAGGATCAAAAAGACCTTATGTCAAAGCACTTTGATCTTTGATCCACTGATCACCTAGGATACTGTATGTATTGTTAACAGTTACTGTGAAAGTAAGGAGAAACCAAAAAATAATTTTGATGGAATTAAACCTATTAAAGCAACAGCTAAACATATGAGAAATGTGACAACACAGAGAAGCACATTTACCTTGCACAGTTGCTGACAGCTAAATCACAGACATCTTCCTTTTCTGAGACTAGTCCACTTGCAAATCCAAGTTTTCACAATTTATTTTCTGACTTTGAGTGTAACCTCAACTAAAGATGATTTCACTCCTGAACGTTTGTGACAATTACTCTCCTCGACCCACTGCATCATGGTTGCATCTCACGTTGCACTTCTGACAGCATCTTTGTGTCTAACACGTATGTGCGCGCATGTGCACATAAACCTTGAAGGAAACATTATTCCACGCAACGTGCTGGAGTGTTTCCTAGGTGACTGGTGCTGGTACAAGGGTCCTGTGGGCACATGTTTGAGAGAGAGTGGGGGAAAAATGAGGGAGAAGAGACACTGGAAAAACACCGGACCCCAGCTGTGACATGGTCAAAGACCATTCAAAACAAACAAAATACGTGAAACTCATCATTGAAAGCATCGTTCTTGCCAGCCAGATTGAATAAAAACAGCGAGGTGAAAAGAAATTAAATGAGACACCGAGATAGGAACAGAAACTGTGAAAGGAGACGAGAGAAGAGAAACACAGTAGCTAGTGGCTCTTGGCAAGTGATGTGGAGGGCTTAACAGGCTGTGTGAGGCAGAATGAGCTCGCCCTGGCATCTCTGGGTTGTGAGTTAAAGAAAAGATCTCAGTATTCAGACTTGAGAATGAACTCACCTTCATATGCAAATGAAACCTGGACACATTCAAACATTATGATGGTTGGAGTGGTTCATGCACACACAAACACACACACACTTCAAACAGTAGTAGAAACATCATTAATTTCAAAACAGAACAGCGCCATTTTTTTCTGACATCTGTGTGAACAACAAAAACAAAGATGTTACAATCACTCTTTATTGTTGTTAGATAAACTATACAATCTACATATTTTATCTGAACAGGGTAAAATAACATACAATTATTAATATCTTAATATATTTTCAGTTTGCGTGCCAACCTATTCTGCAGGTCATACAAATATACAGAGTGTTTAAAATTGGAAAAAGGATTTGTATAAAAACATCATTTAGTTATAAAAAGGTCACTTATTCTCCTAAGTATATGGTTAAGCTGGTGAGTGCAAAAATCAGTTAAAATGTTTCACTGTTAAATTTCACAGCTAGTAAGGCACTTAGTAAATGTTCTAGTGTAGGTACCACTGTAACACAGACGAGTGTTCTTCTATTATCTAAAACATTAAAGTCTTAATTGAAACCAGAGGGAGGTTTCCCATCTCACTAACTGTCAAAGTATCTGCAAAGCTATAAAATCCCCAGTTCCACATAAGCAGGTTGAAGCAGAGATGTAACCAGGAACAGAAACACTGTCATGTCTGTGCAGAAATGAAGGAATTCCTGTCTCAGAAACATCAGTTCGGAAAATAACTGTTTCTGACTATGTGCTCCACTCATACACATCTAAACTATATTTATGTTCAGAGAAAATCATTGGCCCTAAACATAAACGTGAAAGTTGCCACTGCGTTTCTGTGCTAACACTATGAATGGTTTTCCCTGGTCCACCCCACATCACTCACATTTCCTGTGAGTGAGCCTGGACAAGCATTCTTCCACATACGCACGCAACTCTTATTCTGGGTCCACTTGAAACAATTGTGACATCGTGGCAAAGTTTTCATGGCTGGTATGGCAATAATCAAGTGTAGGCAAAAACAATCCAAAAATAATGTGTGGGACAGCATAACTCCACCACACACAGTGTAAATAAGCCATCTCACACATTGTACTTATTCTACCTAGTAAAACTAGTTTCTGTTTGTGCTGACATACTTGAAAAATCCTTTTATTAAAGCAGCTTTGATGCTCACTTGGTTAAAGAAATATAAGTGAAAGCTTGATGTGTGTTTCTAGTAGTTGGAAAAAACAGTTCATGTCCAAACTTTTAGAAAACTGAGAATAATGAATTCCAGTTATTACAAAGCACCATGTTTTATATTGAAGATAAATTGTGCCGTCCTAGTATGTAAAAGTATCCCACTGCTTCTTCAGTGTTCAGTTCAAAAGAAGAGTTTTACTGCCCTCCTATGCTCAACCATGAGACCAGCACTGGTACAGAGTCTTGACTGTCTGGATTTGTAGTTTTGCATGGATAAATGAGGAATAAAAGGTTTCCTTTACTCATATTATGTAAACTAACATGAGAAGGGTTATGGTTAGCAAATTCCTTAAACACACTTAAAATATGAGTTAACATGTTTCCAGGGTCACTCTCTTTTATTGTGTTTTCAAGCTGGATCTGTGTGAAACAACATTTGATTGTTTTTTTGCGTAGATAAGTCTTACAGTCAAGTTCATGTCAGTGTGACATGGCTGAGCTTTGCCAGGGGATTACAGGTTGCTCTGTGTCGCACTACCCTAGCAGCACCCTCTGCAGCCGGTCAGCAGGCACGCTGTTCTCCTCCTCTGACTCGGCATCACTCTGGGGGTTGGAGTTGCAGGGGGAGGTGCACTCTGGGGAGCACAGGTAGTGCATGAGGGGCAGCCGGTACTTCCCACAAAAGTCCACGAATTTGATCTGACGTACGCATGAATCAAAGTAGACACCTGGAAAAATTCAGAGTGACAAGAACAACAAAGGCACATTCAAGGGGCAGCCAGTATTTGAATGTTAAATCACAATCTTAAACTAAAGTTCATAGGACCAGACAGTAAACAGTAAGGAAAAAAGGTTTTCATAAAATGTTCTCATCCTTTAATAGTTATTACAGTGAAATTATATTTATGCTACTGCTTTTTTAAAAACAAGGTTTCCTCTAATATGTGCCTTTCCTTGTAAATTTCCAGATATCGTAGTGTCTTACCAGCACACTTAGGGTTGGGGCATTTGCTTGCGAGGTCCAGGTAGCGCAGCAGATTTGAGGGCAGGTCACAGGGGAAGTATGGAATATTTCGGCTTTTAATTGTACGTCCTGCCAACTCTAGCAGTGAGGGGGGGTCATAGGTCATCTCCTTAATGAAGCGCACAACCAGGGGGTTGCCTCTGAGACTGAGCTCCTGCAGGTGCACCAGACAGAGAATCTCCCTCGGCAGATAAGTGAGCAAGTTGTTGTGAAGACTTAAAGATCGGAGTGAGTGGAGCCTGGAGTAACAGAGAAAGGCACTTTGTTTCCATATGCAAATATGACTACAGGAATGTGACAAGCCAAGCGTACGCACAAACTAAGCTTCTATAAAATGTGTCTTTTGTAATGCTGCAGAGAAAAGCTGAAAAAGAGTGGTGAAGAGATGCAGTTACCTGGTGAGCTGTGGGGGGACACTTTGGATGCGGTTGTCACACAGAACCAGATAGGTGAGGTAGGGCAGGTTAGCCACTTCAGGAGGAATGGCTGAGATGAGGTTTCCACCCAGATACAACAGCTCCAAACTAACAGAACAAAAACAATGTAGGGTTAACTCATAAATCATTTTGTCTAATGTTCTGACACCTTTGTCTACAAGCAGGGCTTATCATGCTACCACCAGGGGGAGTTAGTTTCATGCTCAAAGATTTTGTGTGGTTATTTTGTGTTTCCATGTATCTACATTTGTCTGAGGTTTTATTAAAAAAAAACATCACAAAGACAAGACACTAATAGGCAGTACAGGATCTAAAATAACCTGATCAATAATCTGATCATCACATTTTTGTTCAACACAGGCATTTATATGTCACCTACTCTGAGTAAAATGCAAACTAAACTACTTGTGTAATCTACACTGCATTAAACTACACTGCATCAAATTTTAGAAAACAACAAACAGATATGTTCGTGTTTACTGTACTAAAACAATAAAAATATAAACTGGTAGATTAGATGGAGGTATGGAGGACATTGGGTGGAGCGGCTGGGGGTTAGCAATTGAGAGTAAAACACAGGGACAGAGCAATGGATGGTTGGTCAGTGAAAGTAAGCTGTCAGGCTATCTGCCGCCTGGAACTGATGACACAGCGACTACGAGACAGGAAGCCATTATATTGTCCTTGGTGGCTGAGCACTGAGCAAACCCCCTCTGTGATGAAGTGGAGACATTCAGGGTCCCCTCACTGCCCTCACCGACACACTGACACAAATCAGCCACAAGGGATTAAGAACTATTCGTTATGGGGTTGTCTCAGCAGAAATATACAAAACCACAGCCATTTTCTTTTCCATTCCATCCAAAAAATAGATCTGAGGTTTATTCTTTAAACACATCAACCAAAGGCTAGGAGGCGTAATATACTATAAGTACATCAGGCCACGGCCACTTTTTAACACTGATCAATAAAAATTTTTTTTTAAAAACACCCTTGAATGAAGAATTTTCTTTGATTGTTCCTCCATAGCAGTCCCTCAAGTAAGTAATGCAGTATTCCAAACAGAATTTTCAGTCAAACTACAAATTTATTGCAATATGAGGTTTTCTCTGATATTATCCAGTTGAGCACATGTGAGAGCGCAAATATCCGAGCCAGAGCCAACTGGACTTGGGAGTTTACCCAGACTTTATCCTGAAAACCCCCAGGACAAAGTCTGGGTAATGACTGTGATCTTCACTGTGTCATGGCTCCTGCACACTCTACACAGGCGTCTCCACCCCTTGCTGAAATCAGCCAGAGTTTCTCCCCATGTGAGAATGTGTCTGACTCAGACAATCTCCTCCTGGGTGCTCATGTGTGAAAGCACAACTCGGCGCAATGTTTGGACCTGATTCTTCTGACACTGTCCCAAGTTTATATGTAAAAATGGCTCATGGCAAAAAAAAAAATTTAATTTTAAAGAAAACTCAAACCAAATATTAAGGGCATTAAACCACATTTGAGTTATATAGAGGTTCAGTGTCCTGTTTGATAATGGAGATGTTTAATGTCATTTTGATACAAATAATAAGCAAAATATCCCGTTATTCTTGGACGTGCATCCAATATATGGTAATAAGTGTCAAATACTGCAACACACTGAGGAAACAGGAGAGCTCAGATGTGCTGAGTTCATCTTTACTTGTGTAAGACGTTTTAAGCTGATAAAGCCAAGGCATGATAAACACCTCTCTGGAGCACAGAAGAGTCCTCAAACTATGTCAGAATTTGTGGCAGAACATGTTGAAATAGTTGCCATGCAACTTGACATAACCTTCGTAGTTTGGAATAGAAAAAAAACAATTGTCTCTGGATGTAGACAGCTGAAACCTAACAACAGAGACTCATGACTGTAAATTCTGCCAGAGGTGTCTAAACAAAACTAAGCAGTGAGTGAAAATAAGTCAATACTTTATAAATATATATCTGTTTGTAAAATGTTTTTGTGCTGACCATCTCAACTAGAAACTCAAGATGTCATCGAGTTCATAGGGCGTGGCTCTACCTGATAATAAGTTTAGTGGCCCTCTTTATCTTCCAACTCTCATCATCTAATCAGCCACACTAGTGTGTTTGGATGTGTGTGTGATAAAGTTAAGAGATTCGATGTTTGAACATTGGCCTGACACTGAATCACTGAGACCTCCTACTGTTAAACTCTGGACATAAGATGCACAGTCTCACAGCTGGCCTCATTTCTTCACTCGGGACATACTGGGAGACTATTTTTGTCTGGTGTGGCCACATGCAATTATAGTAGTGCCTCGTTCTTTCTTTGCTGCAATGTTTTCTTTACTATGAATTTTACTATAATAATGAGGTTTTGTGTTATGAGTAACCTTTATTTATATAGACATTTATTAGATCAGCTTACAACAATTATTCAGTACATTCTTTGAATCATTATGTTTGCAGGATAAACTTCCTCTAAATGAAGTGACAGAGACCGATGTAAAAGCAGTTGGTAGTTTACCACATATTCTTGCCAAAGTGAATATTATGCATCTGTTTTAAAGATTCTTGGTTTGGTTGGTTGAATCCACTGACTCCTGTTTAACAGCAGGTTAAGTGTGACTAAAGAGGGTTAACAGTACTCTCTGTTACACAACTGATGAAAAGGGATTAAAGGTAGATGCAGCCTACATACAATGCAACAGAAAAATTCACTTTGGCAAATGCAAATGAGGCACACACCATTTTAAAATGTCAGGATGAACTTTTTCTGTTGAGGTTTGGCTACAGGCCCACATACTTAGAGAGATAATACTTGATGTACGCTTAGAATTGGCACTTTCCCTTAGACAACAACAACTACACTGTTTGTGTATTTGTTGAAACCCCCAACACAGGTCATACCAGAAAAAATAATGAAATACCAGTTACCAGATACTATCCACAACTTAAAGTTGAAATAAACCAGTACCATGTGGTGGTGAAACACTAAAAAACAAGGGAATGTTGATAAAGCAGAACGATTAGGAAATCTTGTTCAACAATATACCACTAAAACAATGACATTAGCTAATAATCCATCTGCTGCTTTTGATCTCAGAGCCAGTTTTTGCATTAAAGATTACTAAAATGATTGTTGAAAAAAAATGTGTGAGGTCTAAATTCAATATTGATAAATATTTAGGCTGATTTATGGATTACTTTTTAGCCATAACCTGTCAAAAATGCAATGTTCCACAGCTTAATTCGCTCCTTTTCTTTTACAAACAAATCCATAACCAATAGTAAAATAATAAAAATTATAAAATAAATTTATGTGCTATAACTATAGTATACTATACTAACTTTTACTATATAACTCTTTGCTTGTATGACTTAATGCAGTTTTATGGCTAAATTGCAGTTGGCGATAAATTGTGCTACCTGTGTATTAAGCTCCACATAAATGTAAAAGTGTGTACAACATCAGGCCTGCATTGAAATTCAGTACACTACAAATAACGACTAGGATCTTAAAGAATACCACCACATAAAATATCTGAAGACTGCACTGGTTGTGCAAAGTAGGAAAACAAAGACTTTTCTGGAGTATCTGGGCAAATGTTAACACACAGATAACCAGTCTGACATGGTGATGCACACTGGTTGTGTGGATGAATACAACAAATTAAAAAAGTTTTTTGTTCAGTATCTGGAGCGCACAGACCAGTGGATGGTAGCTAATGATATTGAGGATAGAAAAACTTCAAGTGCATTTCTTTCCATGATTGGGGCAGACATTTAACTGAAAGGACCCCAACTGTATGACAAGAATATTAACCACTAGGCAGGACTAGCCATGAGAGCTAAAAGCTTTTGTTTTCAGAAACATAAGTCAAATTGAAGGGTAGTCAGTTTCTGAATATGTTATGTCATATATATATGTCATACATATGTCATATGACATATATGTCATTTAAAAACTGCATTTTATATTTACTTGGGTTGTCTTTGTATAATGTTACAATCTGTTTGATACTGAATATAATATGATATGAAAAAAAACACCAGGAAAGGGGCAAATACTTTTCCACAGTACTGTACAGTGCATGTGGATCACATTTTGCAACATAGCCAGAGGACTACCAGATATTTTCTCTCCAGTTGCAGAGAACATTCCTACAGTAACAGTGAACAGTGGTGTTCCTGTAGATTCACCCAGTATTCAAATGAGCCAAACTAGGTTTACTGGGGATGATCACACTTCAGTTAAAAAGGCTGTAGAGGTCCAAACGCCTGCTTCACTTATACTGAAAAACAGCTCACCTGTGAAACGCAGATACCCAGAGAGGGTTTGGGTACCACTAAAAAGACCTGAAGTGAAGTAAAGTATCAAATTTGACCTGTATATTACTGCAAACTTCCAATGTAATCAACCTAGTAACACTGACAAATATCGTTTCCTGGATTGATAGGTAATTTGATTTCCTAGTACTGATAGTCTTTTTTATAATACATATGTATCGTCTTTCTGGTAACAGAGCGCCAATGAACATGGAGAGGTGATATTATGTCCCCTCTGCTGTCCAGTTAATTGCATGGTTACTTTATGGTTGGCCAACAATTTATGATACCTGTGTTGTTTAAGCCCCGCAACAATGTAAAAGTGTGTACAACATCAGTACTGCAGTAAAAAAACAAAACAAAAGAAGTTGTAAAGTTCAGCTGCCGTCTCGCCATTGAAATTCAATATACTACAGGATAGCACATTTTTTCCCCAAATTACCTGAACAGATCAATCAGATACTCGTTAATAATGTTTTTGTCAGCATCGACCAATCATTTTAGCTCTAATTTGATACTTGTTTCTGATTGGCTGATAGCGTCAGTTAAAAAGTTAAAAACATTCAGTTTCAAGTTTCAACATTTAACAGCTGGTAACATAGCAACAGCACCTAAACTAAGTACTAACTGAAAAGAACCAACAATCAGTCCGACCACCGATTATCGTTATGACGGTAAATTATATTATCGTTAGCATGAACTCGCTAAAATAAGACGCGATTATTGTGATTTATCGATACACTTGATTATAGAACACCGTCGATTATGCTGGATTAAACTGTGCACTAGCTAACGTTAGCTACAAAGATGTTACTCAACTGTAGCGTTAGTGACGTAGCGTCCCCTACTAGTGACCCCTTATTACTGCTTCTTCTTATTTTAATGATGGTGCTAATAGTGTTATTAGGCACATTTTGTCATATTACCTACCTGATTAGATTTTCTATCTCGGTAGGTATACTTTTCAGTCTGTTTCCGCCGAGTGAAAGCGACTGCAAGCGCAGCAGTTTCATACACTGAAGTGGGATCTCCTGAAATCGGTTCCCACTAAAGTTCAACACCTCCAGCTGCAGAGAGCCGAACTCCTTGGGCAGCGAAAACTCGTCCAGGCGATTGTTTTTGGCTATCAGCGTCTTCAGCCTGGTCAGACGCGTAATGCCCTCACAGATGGTCGTCAGTCCGTTGTTGCTGATGTCCAGGAACTCGAGGTTGCAGAAGAAGCACACCGACGAGGAGAGTGAGGCTAGTCGGTTGTAATTCAAGTAGAGCTGCCTGGTGTCCCTTTTCCTCTCGTTGCTGATACTGTCAACGTTAAATGTGCTCAAACTCAAACGTGAGAAGTCAAGCACGCCGTCGCCTACTGCCGCTGCTCCTTCGTGAGTCCCCATTTTGGCAATTTTTAGCGTGAAGTTAAACTCTAAAAGAAAAGAAAGTCCCTGGAGAAGTTTCGCTGTAAACTGAAAGCCAGGATAAACCGCGAGTTAACTCCGGTATTTGTCTATTTTCAACATTGAAAAGGGAAATCTTTCTTTACACTCGCCTGCAGCACTTAATCGCATCTCTAGTGAAAATCTAGGTCACTACTTTAATACTGAGAACATGCTGTTTGTAACTATATGAAACTACGCTGAACGCTGTACTGCTGACCTACTACACAGCCCTTCTTTTTGAACAGTATCTGCTTAGATCTTCAGTGACTGGCTAATTCTTGTAATAACCCCGCCTACCGCGTCGTTGATTGGTCATTCAGCTTCTGTTATATTACAACACGTTGATTAAGGCATTTGTAATAAGTTTATTGCACTGTTTATCGCCTTTTTTAGAGCTGCATCCTACCATGTCGCTAGCTGTATTTGCAATTATTAAGATTTGAAGTCCAGCAGCTGCGGGGTAATGGCGACCAGCTGCCCCATTCCAGATTTGTCCTGCGTTAAACAGCGTTATGCAACAGCCCCCCTTCTGTTAAATTGTGCAATGCTCTGCTGACTGCATTGAATGCGGGCGTGCATAGCATGAGAAAAAGTAACAGGATAATTGGGTTCCCCTTACTGAATTCAGGCCTGTTTATAGAACTGTCACATCTCTTTTCTGTTCATGTTAATTTTTGAAGCAAATTGCAAAACCTACCCCTAACTTGAAGCGAGGTGTACTTAAATACAGCATGCAGCTGGTTTTGACAGCCTTTTGACATACTATTCAATGTCCAGTTTAAGATTGTTTTGTGTCATAACATAATTTGTGTCATTGAGTACACATAAAATGTAATGCAGTGATTGACAACTAAACCCTACTATCACATTACTGCTTACAAGATAAGCATGAAAACACATTATGTCAGTGGTCTTTACATTATGCATATAAAGTATATGATATGGCTTTTTCATCAGTAACATTTCAAGTTATTCAAAACAGAAAGTATTGTTCAAATAATAAGGATTAAGGGCAACAGAAGAAAAAAATGATATACACATTTAAATGAAAGTGTCAGATATGGGAACATCCAACAGACCCTGACCAGCTCACTTAAATGATTTTAAATTACTGTATAATACTACTGTTAACTTTAATGCTTCTTAATTCATGCTACAATTTTCTTTGTTCAAGGAACTTTTTTATCAGTACAATTCAACAAGGAATATTATGGCACTCAAGTTAAAACCTCCATTTCTGTGTTCTGCTGTGTCAATAAAAGACAGAACGCTGAGATATTCCTCAGACTCTACAGTTTTTCATTCACTATTTGAAATTGAAATTCAGTAGATGAAAACACACACACACTCCTAAACACAAACAAAGTGACAAAGCTGTGTTGTGGTGTATGGGCTTTATTGACATACATATGTATTTCTTACAGACTCTGCACCTTTAGTGGAATATAAAGATTTAGCTTGAACCTAGTTATGCAACTTTCACACAGACACTTATCAGGGACAGAATCACAATGCACTAGTTTACTGCTAAACCTAAGGAAAGCACACTCATTCTTGCTATGCCACATGGCATAATAGCCTATGTGTAGGCAAAGGTAGAGACCTGAACTATTTGCAGGTCTAAGGCACTGATTTCTATTGTCAAACCTCCCAGAAATGATACAGGATTTTAACAAATAAACTCATTTTACAAACCTAACTATTCTCAGCATCACACAATAGTATGCACACATTCACACACAATCACACACGCGCGCATACACATCTGGTTAATGATGCATCTAAGCTACTTTAGCTGACAGTGAGGCTAGTCCTTCTATTAGAGTCATTTTGAAAGCACAGGTATAGTGTTGTTGCTGGGTCCAGAGTAATGTTTTACCTGGAGAATTCAGTACATGATTCAAACACTTCATTAAGACTTTGGTTTCATTTTTCCCATTCTATATTCAAATCAGGTCTCAGCTGGGTGGAGTTTTGCTGCTTCACACTGAAAGCTTGGTCTATACGATACAGTGAGACTTGTATGAGCATAACATGGGAACAAGATGAGTTCCGACTTAGTCCCATAACATACTGTACATAAAAGCTTTTTTGCTTTTTTTTGCAAACTTATTACTTTAGCACTGTAATACAAACAAATTTCAAGCTTGTGGTAAACTAAAGTCTAAGGAAGCTAGAAAGAAAAAAAGGGAGACAGAGAGGAGTGCATTGGTCAAGTAGTGGCCTACTGTGGCAGTTCTAAATGGCAACATAAATCAAAATCACTAGTAGCTTTACAATCTTATTCTAGCTCTTCAACCGACATATGACTGACTGTCAAATCTATGAGGGTGTGGAGAAACATGGTGCACCAGGTGTCAAACACTCAGCTTTCACTGTGCCTCAACGGTTTCCTCATTTCAACAGGCGGATTTACTATTTCTAACCTAACAGTGACCTCCTTACTCCTTACTCCAAGACAGTATCAACTTGACAGTTTGTTTCTTAATAACTGTAAAAATAAGATTGTAATAAAAAATAGCCCTGGAGCTAGTGTAGAGGTGCAGTAATACAATCAATTATGACAGTACTGAACACAAGGGAATCCTATAATACTCTTTGATAGCCCCTGAATCTAACAAACATCAACACAAACACTTAAACAATGTAAAAAAAAAGTATAATAATTAACATAGCAAAGAAACATGAACAAATCAGTTTAATAACAATGGCCGTAAGGTAAATCAAGTATGGAAGAAGGGTGATGGTTGTGTATCCTCTCCTTCATTGCATCCTTTTTTAGGCCTCCTTTGTGCTGGTCTTCATCTTTTCAACTGTTTCCTGTATTTGTATAATGAAAAAAATAAACAGTGACATATAGTGTGTCATTTGACATATCAACATTTTTGAAAGCACACATAGCACCTGAATGATTTATACACTCAGAAGCAAATTTGTATTTTGAAGCAAGGTCCCCGTGAATGAATTTCATGTACACATGGCCCTACCAAGCTCACGGAGCTGCATTTGTTTACAGCTGCAGTATAAGCTGCCCTTCTGGAGGATAGAGTACATGACCTTGCTGATTCAGCCATGGCCTCAAGCCAGAGCTCTAGTGCTACCTTGTGAGCTTCATGTGGCCATGCATACAGTAAGTATACGCAGGCACATGAGAGCAGACATACAACTGATTTACTCATTATTATTACTCTGTACTTTTGGCCATTTCATTTGCTTGTTTCTACAATACTGTCATCATTCTTCCATTATGTTCTGAGTGAACTGTCACTAATTTCAAGCACCTTTTCGGCATTTTTATTATGTCTGTCTACCTTCGTGAGTACTTAGTACTTAGAGTGCAACTTGACATGACATTTCAGCCTGCCGTTGTGGTGTGTTGTGCGAGTAGCTAATGTAGCCTCGTGATGTTGAGATGAGAACATAGAGATCTGGTATGCTCAGTTCTTTCTGACACCAAACACAGATTTTTTTTTTCTTTTTCAAACTTAAAATCTTCAGACCAACCATCAATAACTCAAGTGATCACTCCAGGCAATTTTTCAGACTTTGCACAGCTCCCCCTGGAGCCACAAAAAGGAGAATAGCATTCACAATTACACAGAAAGGAACTTTGATATGTAAAATTGTCTGGTTACTCTTTTAAGTCTGCTAGAGAATGTGTGCAGAGGGCTACTGGATCTTCCCCCTTAGCTAACTAACAATATACAGTAACTCTTTCATATGGGACATCTCTACCTTTTAACAATAGGAGGAAAATGCTAATAATAATTTGGCTGTTTCTCTGCCATCGTCACTCTTTTCATAGTTTTACACGGCCATTTTATAGTTTTATTGATCTAATTTAGAAAGAATTTTTTTATTTCATAGTTTGTTATTCATATTTTTCATGCCATGAGTTATAAAGTTGCTCATACCCTAGCTCACTGAGCTGTATCATTTTAATAATGAAATAATAATAAAGATATACTTTATAGATCCCCTTGGGGAAATTGTTGTTGGACAGTTGCCAGACACTACATTTACTACTACAGGGTTTTGGTGTCTTGTCCATGAATACCTCAACCACACTTAGGTTATGTCAATGATATTTCATGGACCTTATAATCAAGAGAAGTCCAGCAGGCAGTGAAGATTTATGTTGGTATTACTCATGGATTATACTACATTTTTTATTGTTCCCACAGGTTTTCAGATTGCAGAGACACACCTGGTGCTTATTGAGCTCCGCCACACGGAGGTTCCACTCCTCCTCAGTCATCTCTGCCCCAACATCTGCTGACTCATCCACAGTTGCTGTTTTGTCTGGACAGATAATAAAACAGTCAAGGTCGCAGTGAAGGGTTACAGGGCTCTTGTTTTAATGTGTGTGTTATCAAAGGAACAAAGAGTAACACGTAGAACAAATAGTCCAAAGATGTTTTCCATTATTTGAACTCACCAGTACAGGTCATGGCAGTGCAGACCCAGTTTCCACAAGCACAAACACAGCGGTTACACTCTACCTGGGTCTCTGCTCCATCTTCATATGTCTCATCCTCCAAGGCACATTCTGCAGAAAGTCACATGACAGACTATTAAACCAAGACCATAGATAACAGACTGTAGCAGGACGATAACAGAAACAGTGTTACAGTGATATCAGGCTCTATGACCATGACTTGTCAACATGCCACATCACTCATCCAGTACGGCACGTTCATTTCAAAGTCATATACCTTGTATTGGCTAGTTTTTAGTTTTACTAATGAATAACCACAAGACCCATCAAAACTTTAACTGACCGGAAAATAAGCATGTGTGTCAGAAAAAAGAGACTCTGGTAAAATATCCAGGCTTAAAAATTGTTATTTCTATGATCAAAGTAGCTTTGTATGGTTGTGTGAACAAATTTTAGGTCAGCCATTGCTGAGGTTCTGCCAACTTCAATCGGTGGTCTGTGGGTTCAGATCTGGTTTTCAGATTAAGATTAAAATTACGTTTAGGGTTAGCGTAAGGGTTAGGTTTAGGAGTTGAGTTGTGATGGTTGATGCCAGATTAAAGCCCAAGGCATCCATTATCAAGAAGTTTCTTCACAACTAGAATAAGATCTTGTGTGTGTGTCCTTGACTGTGGTGAAGCTCTGGGGTTCAGTGCTCTGCAGTGAATGTTTTCTCTGTGACAAAGCAATGCTTCTGCTTCCTGTCAACTTTATCCCAGATATACTGGCAGATGACTGAGCACACTGAAGTGGTTACCACAGAACTCTGACTTTGTCTCAAACTATTTTTCAAAAGAGTAGCAATTTGGGTCTCGCTTGTACAGTTTTCTGGGAATCAGGATTGCCTAACTAAACTTATGTAAGTGCATCCATACACTATACTAGGTCTACTGGTGTGTAATTGGTAATGGTGTGTTACATAATGTCAACATGTACAAATGATGGCTCACTCTTCTCTGGTGGATTGAAGCCAGGCTTCAGGCAGTTGAGAAACTCATCAAAGCTCAGTTTCCAATCGGTGTTCTCATCAGAGAGCTCAATGAGGGCATCAACACACAGGCTCCTGGGAGGCACACACACATACACTGAACATTACAGATAAAAAGGACACTGTAGAAAAAATAATTACTTTTGAGTGTTTTATGTCACCTAGCACAGGTGTTCATGCCTGTGTGGGCTCCCACCAGGGGCCTTCAGTAAAGTTTGCACAGGCCCAGATGGGGCCAGAGACTGCGTGAGTTAAAATAGCACTGCAGCCCACAGATATGGTTGTGTATGTACAAACACTACGACAGATGAAAATGTTCACGTAGTTTGGATTAAAATACTGAAAGAAAGTAATGCAAACAGTAACAGTTTCCTTCCCCTCCCGCACTTCTATACACTCATCTAAGCATGAAAACCCACAAACAAACAAGCCAACCTGAGCAACTTGTTGCTCTCCTGGTCTGCATAAGACTGCAACTCAACGACAGAATCATTGTGTTGGATGAATTTGAGGAGCTCTGCAGAGTCCAGCTGGGAATCACCATTGTCATACGACTAGAAAAACACAGAAGGACATAGAAAAGCCAAATTTCACAATGAAGTTTTAGGCTGCCAGATACAGACATTATGTAATCATGGGTGGAAGTGTATTTTCAGTTTGTTTGTTTGTTCTGCAAATATTACTCTAAAAGAAATCATTGATATTTTTGATTAACAGGTCACTCCAGGCTGCCAGTAACCTAGCGGTCACTAGCATCAGAGTACAACAGTTGCTATGTTCTCCTGTTACACTAATGCTGAGTAATTCAATTTGGCATAAACACAAACCTCAATTATAGGCTCTAACCTGTACTGTATATGGTCTGCATTATTTAAAAATATAGAGCAAAAATAGGTGTAGGGCTACATAAAATGTAAAATTTAGTAGCTGGCATCAGTCCTAACCACTACACAGCCGTGCCGCCCATTTGTAGCATACATCCTTATTCAAATTCTTATTCGTTGCTCACATTGAATTGAAACAATAGGGCTTGTATTGCAGATACAAACTCACCATGTGATTATGAGGTGTGTTTAAGACACAAAAAAAAAGATTTTATAATGGTAACAGCAATCCTCTGTTTTGCTTTAATGTCAATCATGTTAGTCCACAGAATCAGTCCTTATTCACAGGACAGAGATTAATTTATCTGCATTACAAATGTCAGCTTGGATATGTCTGACACATCTGTCAATAATTAGACAGGAAGAAGATCAGGAACAGTCCCACACAGGTGCACAACATAGGGAATTCTGTAAAATGAATGGGGTAGAGACCACAGTCTGATAGAGAACAGAAGCCCACCTTGAAGTATTTGAGCAAGATGTCAGAGAAATTGGATCCTTTGACAAACCAACCGTCTGGAACGATTTCAGTCTGCAGCCACTGGATCACACGACTCCTCAGCTCATTGCGGTCAGCAGCATAACATACAACTGCGTGGATGGGACGCATTTCATAGGTCAGCAGAATGAATAAATAATCAAAAGGATAAAATACATCATGTCAGCTATTTTACCACTGACCTCTGTCCTTTTGTGCACATATTATGTCCCTTCGATTAGACTATAAGCTACAGTTAGTCTACAGACTTAGTTGCCAAATCTTAATATGTAAGACATCATAACACATATGTGAACTATGACCCAGTCCAGAAATAACCCTGAATTTATGTGGTCTCCCAAAAATTATAAATAAAGTAATAAATATAATTCCATAAATATATGCGACATCAGCAAATGCACATACACACAAACACACACACACACACACACACACACACACCATAACTCACCTGGGCTGGCAGCTGCATGCTCTGTTTTCTTTTCTAAATATGATTAAAAAGAGAGAAGAATATAACATTTAAATAAGTCAACAGTCTTGACTTGATTCAGATTCCTGGTGAAGCAAATGGCCAAAACTCTGAAAAGAGGACAGTGTGATATAACAATTTTCCTTGACTGTCTTTAGTGTCACAGCTCTGATAAACGACCAGATCAGTGAGGACACAGGTATGTCATCACCAGGTGTGAGCTGTGAAAGCTGTCTCGAGATAAGACAAATATTATCTGTGATAACAGATAAGCGGAGACCAGGAGTGTGAATGTAACAGCAGATTGAGCCAGAGTCGTGATGTATCCGTGGCCTCTATTTATGGTTCACTATCAACCTGGTCACCTCAGATATTAGTTACATGAATATGGGCTAGTTCAGAGATCAGTTCTGTTAACGATATTCAGTATTATCAGCACGTGCACTATTTGTCAGGTGAGTTAAAATTTCGTTCGACTTAAAGTGAAACTGGCATATTGCTTCTCTTCCTCACACTTTTTATAAATCTGCGAATTTTTCCCAATTCCATTGAATTTTATTTAGTTAAGTATGTGAAATTTTAAAAAAAGTACTCTTGATATTATTACTCGATATCAGCAGATATCGGATGGGATGGGCTTCAGAATCAGTCTCTCTAATCATGTTTAAATAAAACTTATATAAATTATTGGGACATGGCTCTCAGTGGAGGCCCACAACTTGGCCTTTGCTCCCTGTTCAGATTTGGCACGTCCTCCAGCCAGAGTGTCCCCAACTATCAGAACATTTATTGCCCTTGATATGAATGTCTGTGTAATTGGTTATGATACGATTATTGTGGTCTAAAACACATGTGGAGGTAATTTACTGGGACTGTAAAGGGACCTTGGAAACAACAGCTGACAGTAGTATTGCCAAGCTGAGTTCAACTTTTAAGAAATCCTTAAATGCGTCAAATAAACCAATTTGCATCCACAAATTCAGACTTAATTTACTGAAGAAAATGTGTCACTAGTGAGATATTTTTGTCAAAACTTGTGTTGTGGTGCTGTGTGCTGATGCTGGTACCCTGGCAGTGTCCATCATGGGCCACCTGGATCTTCAAACCCGTCAGACAAGCATCTCTGTGGAGCTCGCAGTGATTCCTGTAGGTTTTGCCATTGCTGCCACACACTGACCTCTTGTGGGGCTTACAGCTCTGGACAGAGATAGAGGAGAATGAACATTAATATGACATTAAGATGAATTTTCTTTTTCATCAGACAAATGTTCCCATAGGCCTCAAAAGCTCCAGGATCAATTATTGTGTGGACATTTGATTATCCTCCAAAGCTCCAAATTCCCTGATGTGGGTCCTGCTGGTCTGTTTTGAAAACGGTCCCATGTCAAAATCTAGTTTATAAATAAATTGATACTTTACTTACATTGTTCATATTACAAACGTGTGTTTATATAACCACAGAGCAAACCTGGGCATACTCAATATTCAGGCATAGGAATTCACTAGCAGTAGTCTCTTTTGAGCTGCAGTCTTGCGCCAAGCCCTCACCTCTATACAGAGACAGCTGGGCTCCCCCTTCTCATTAACAGCACACTCTCTGCCAGCTCCACAGAACACATTGGCACACACTTTGCTTTTGCTCTGCAGCTCCTGAAAGAAAAGAAAGCATAATGTTGGCACTTCCAAAATGGCTTTCTACTTGTTAAACACACAGGGCAGCACTATTGCACTTGTAACAGGTCCTTTTGAAGGTGCTGGACACATTTTACAACACATAACATACATTTGCATATGGAGCACAAATTGCAAAATTATACTTTCACATTAAACCATTTGTGACTATCTGTCACAGACATTGGGAGACTATTTCCTTCTCTCTTCTCATCTTTTCCTTCTCTTAATGACATGAATGAAAACTCGCTGTTTTTTACACCCCACTTCCCTTTTTAAGTAACCGGGGAGGTTATGTCTTTGTACATTTTTGTGTGTTAATTAGCAAGCAATAAATTTTAAAAACTGCTTCGCAGATTTCAAAGACAGTTATTGATATGTTTTTTCCAAGGGAAAAGAACAAATGAGCAAGGTTTTCATAGCCATGAAAACTATATATGAAAATGTGTTTTTGAGCATAATTCGTAAATGGTGCAGTTTATGAAATGTTGATTTTATGTTTGATTATTTGGTCAAACATTTGTATTTATTGCAAGACATCAACACATTTCATCTGAATTTACAGCCACAAATCTGGCTGTAAATGTAACCTACTTGCTTCTTTAACATATTGTTCAAATAATCAGTAAACACATACCAATTCTGTGTAAACCTTTTAAGTTTGATGGCACACTCCCTCCAGGTGGCGCTATGTCCCCAGCATGATACATTGAATTAACTTTGTGGTGATTAGTCTGAATCACTTGCAATTTAGCACATTTAATGAAAGCACGAACACAGCAGGCAGGATTTAGTCTCTAAAATGTATGATTGCAATTTCCCAGTCAGTGAAAATGTGCGTCACAGAGGGAATTTTTCTGGAATAAAACACATCTGCAATTAATTTTAAATTTAGGGGGTTGTACACGCTACATGCTTCCTTGTTAGTGCTATATAAATGTTCTTTTAATTCTTAATGTTTTTTTGTCTGCACTCTTACTGAACTAGTGGTTACCATGTCAACAGACTCAGCTCAAGAAGTGACAGCTGACCATACTCCACTTGAAAAAGAAATGACATAGTGAAGCTGATGCCTTAGATCTGTGTGTGAGTGTGACTGGCAAGCAGGATCGGACCTCTCTATATTGCCACCAAAGTGTCAGCTTAAAAATCCTCCACTTCATTTAAATGTCTCTAGTGTTTCTGTCTCATTTAATTATCTTTTTTAGTACATCCAGTCAGGCTCATTTCCTTTTTTGCCTGTGTTTCGTTATCCTTATCTTCTCCTCTGTCTTTGTTGTGGAAAATTTCCAGTGGAGTTCACTGGAGCTGCAAACTAACCAATCTCAAGACACCAAGTGGAGCTCCAAGAGCTCTTTTATGACCCTCATTACCTCCTGCTTTCCCTATCTGTGTTTCCTTGTATATTTGTGCATTTATATGTGTGTATTTGAGTTTGCATGTGTATACAGGGTGTTGCCACATCTGGAGTCTGAGCTGTGTTTTCCTTTGGGCCCATTCCCATGCTATGTGAAATCTTTTCTCCTCCCAGTTTCTCTAGGCTCCCCTCCTCCACCCCTAAGCTGCTGTTTCCTGTAAGAGCGAGACAAAAAGTTGGCCTTCTGCATATGACTGCACGTGAGTTGGCTTCCAAGCTGCTGTGTGTTTGTGACTGCACGGTCTGGTATGTAGGTTAAAATTAAGGTGGAGGGGGGCAATGCAAAAGTCAAACTCAACTCAAAGTCAAAACTGATGAGAGGGGAGGGACTGTAGTTTTCAGTTCATTCCTATGCATGATTTAAACACACAAACACACTTGGACTCCAAAGCTTAGGTCATGGAAAATCTTCAAAGTAATCCTTGTGGCCTTGAGCATGCTGAACAATTCAGTTTGTTAGGCACAGATGGGAAAGAAGCTGTTGAAACCTGTAGAAACCTCCAATGAGAACATGAATAATGTAAAGGCTCCTCAGATGAATCTGGTATAAAAGCAAACCTCTGTCTGTCTATCTCTCTCTGAGTAGAACCAGCAGAGGATCCCTGTCATTTAACTAATGAATACAGATACACAAGGTCCTTTTTCAGCTGATTCAATTGGATTGTTGCTATGGTGAGAGCATGTACAAGCTCCTGTTGTGTCAAGATCACAGAAGTGCCAGTCAAATAAGACAAATGAATCCAGGTCTCATAATGAGATCACAGCAGAGTGTGTTGTTGAGTCACTATATGAAACAGTGGACAAAGCAACTGTGATGTCACCTAGTCTGAATATTGGAGCTGCAGCCTATCTACCTTTTGTGGTCATAAATCATGTCTGTGTTTAGCTTGGAGTCTTCACTGTTGCCATGAACATCAATGAGAAGACATACTCTATTATATGTACCACGGTTGAGTATATTTACATGATTATGATCATCATAACTGGGGAAACATACAGTTTCCAGAGGCATTATCCAGGTTTTTGATCAACCATGTCTGTACCTAAGTGCATTTGACAACAAAAGGTCCTTGTCACATCCTGGTATAATTTCTGTACCAACCACCAGTTAAATATCTGACTGTGTGGTCTTGCTGCATTTATCACGCTCTGCTGCTTTTGACTGGATTTGGTTTTCATCAATGTTATATAAGAACAAAATGCAATAAAATAGGCTTAAATAATACATTTGACATTTTCAGAGAACATAGGCCTATCTTTGCTTTCTTGGCTAGAGTTAGATGACAAAATCAATATGTTTGCCAGACCTGCACAGTTATGGAAGCTGAAGCCATTAACCTATTTTAATTGTTTAACATAGTGTTAAACTCACTGTTTAAACACACTGTTTATAGTCACAAACACGTGACCAAAAATCTCCACAAACCCCAGCATAAATAAAAAAAACTATAGTGCATGTAAAGGCACAGCTAGGCACAGGTCTCAAGTATATTACTGATATTCACAGTTTACATCTGATTTTTCTCAGGTCCTTCAACCTTTTTTTTTTTTCTTTATCTATTTTTATCAAGATTGATTTGAAAGTTTTAAGAGGACTAAGTGTTTTCTCTCAACACCCATTTTCATCATCCTGTCTTTGTGCGGTGCCGCTCATTTCCAGTCTAGTGTACATTTATTTTCTGCTGTGCTGTAATTGTCTCTGTCTTGTCATCTTATTCCCAGTGCCTTGCCCTTTTACAGCTGAGAGAGACGTGTCTGTAAGTCGAGACCAGCTTTGCACAGCTAGATGGAAGTCGGAGGATGAAAACTAAGTGAGCAGAGAGAAGGGGAGAATGAAAGGAAGAAGCTGTGAAGTGACTATGACTTTTAAGTAACAGGTAGATAGCGAAGAATCAAGAGAAGAGGCAGAGTTGTGTTCACTCTGAAGTCAGTTTCTCCTCTGCCACATGTTGAATGGCTCACGCTTAGTAAGACTGGAGTGAAAGGGCAAAATATTCTTGCTTATAGGTATAAAAAAAATTAAAAACCTCTTTCACTTACTGATAAGGATATAGGCAGTGTGACAGCAGCAAGGTTAGTCCTGCACACAGCAACACATAAGAAAAATAAACATCAGGACATCTTTCTGTGTGTCCTTGTCCTTTCACACACATACACTCTCAACAGTATGAGTAATGGAGCCTATCTGCCTTTTGTGTGCATGCTTTGTGTTTTACAGATGCACTTGTGTGTGTGTTTGAGTGTGAGTGTGTGTATGTGTGTGTGTGTGTATCTCAGTGATGCACCATTGGTCCAGCAGGACAGATCAATGCTTCTCTCCTGTGAGTGTCACTTTACAGCCACTGTAGATTCATTCCCACAATGACCCTGCCCCTCATTAGCACAGAAAACAGTGATTTATAGATTGTACACACCCTGCCATGGATATGCCAACAGTGAGATACAGCACAAAGGAAGCTATTAAATACTGGATTTAACTTTTCTGTTAATGAATTATGCAACAATATGTTTTTCTGTAATGATTAGTGGTCACCTTGATTAGTTTATTGGGCACACCAAGCTTAATTTAATACAATCCAATAACACATCTCTGCAGTAAATCCTTTTAAAATGAAGACTCTGTTGGAGAAGTGTTGATTCAGTGCTATATATGTTGTGGAGGCTCTACTTTCCATTGTTGTTGATTTGTGATGTGCATTATAAAAAGGTGAAAGGTGGTTCAGCTTGGGTTGTATCAGCATTTCTATTTGAACAAGAAATGAATGCTGTAAGCGTCATAATGTTGGGATTTGTTGCAGAGTGCTTGTGTTAGATTTAGTGGCTGTATCATAGTAAGCTGGTTCCTCACTGTAAAGAACAAACATCGGGTAAAAACATGTTTCTCTTTCTCCTAAGGTACAGAACATCTGATGTGTGTTTTCATGAATAAAATTAAATTGGGATAGTTGGCACTTGAAATATTAAAACTGATATATTCCAAGTGCGTCAAAGGAGATGCACAATCCAAAATTCACAGTTATTCATAAAAGAAGTTATATTTCAGAACGCTTTACAGGGATAGACTATAATAATTATCCACACATGAAAAGATGAGAAAGTCAAGTAAAGGCAGCTATTAAAGCTCACTAGTTGTGGCCTGAAGGCCCCAAGCTGTGATTTTAGAATCAACAAACCTGTGCTTAAAACTGAACGGTAAGAGTGATCTTAGTGTATGTGGCTGTCTTCACAACTGCTGAGACACCGTACACAGCATTAAAGGAATAGTTTGGCATTTTGGAAACAATGATGTGACAGACAGGAGCGTGTTAGCTTAGCATGGACCTGAACCGTTTGTAGGATTTTTGAGAGAGATTTTTGCTCATCATGTACTTTCACCACCACCACAGAGACACTCAGACTGACAGACGTGTGGACAAATGTAGGCACAGCAAGGCAACGTCACCCTCTCCACCTCAAAATGCAACCCAGTTTTTAACAAGACAAGTTCTTAATTAAAACAAGGTGAAACAAAGGGGGAAGAAAAAAAGATAGAGGCGAGGAATGCAGACAGAAGAAGAGACAGAATCCAAAGAAAGAGAAAGTAGGGGAGGGGAGTTCATTCCTGAACTATGTTGTGCCTCAGATGTGGTCCGACAGAGTTCATCTTGAGCCAAAATCTCCAGTAACTAGGTCAGATAGGTGCCCCTGCTCTCCCCCTTTCCCTCATTTCCTGCTTTTCCTATGTCGTCTCTCTAGCTCAACATTCTCCAACACTCTTCAGCTTCATGAGATACAGGCTTAAGGCAGCAGTGAAAAAGACAGAGACGGTTCAAACCGAACAGCTCGTCTCCTTCTGGCCACAGCAACCTCCTTCTCACTTTCCCTTCCCTCCAACCAGGCTTTACCAGAAGAGAGTGGAGCACAGCCAAAGAAGAATGAGCACCACTTTTACTCTACACACTTAACTTTAACCATGATCCTGGAATTAATGCAAGCTTGTGGCTAAATCCATCGCGCAGGGAAGAAACATTACAGGCTGTCATTGACTCTAGTTTTCAGTATATTACAAAAAGCTGTAGCGTTTGCCCTTAATAATTCAAGTCCTTGCATTCTCAAAACCACTTGTTTTTTTTCCCTTCTGCAACTATTCAACTGTATCTTCATACATATTAAAATCAGGTTCTGTCTAACTTCTTCTGGCCTCTTGAGATAAGATGTAGAGTAAAGTCATCGCTGAGAAACACAAAATCATTTCCCAATATGACTCAATGTACCGACATGTTTTTTTTATTTATTTATATGACAATGATTTGATAGTGTCATGATGCGGCCTTTGAATAATGAGGCAAAACTAAGACTAATTTGAGTATGTTATAAAGATATGAGTACTAAGTCTGTGGATGGTCTCAGACATTAAACCTGCAGAAGCTAAGGGACACCGGGTAACGACCAGGGTACACTGCTCTGCCTGTTATTCTTCTCAGTGTTTCTTGCTCAATGTGAAAGGAATGCACCAACGGACAGGATGATGTCACCCCAGTCTGCAGCCTCTTATTTTACACCCACTAGTCTTGTTGTTCAACAGCTGAAATGTAGCAGCTACACCCTGAAACAAGTGACAAAAGGAAGGAACAAAAACAAGACAGACAGAAAAAGAGGGAGAATTGAAAGAAAGGAAGGAAGGATGGAAGATAAATTAAAGAGAAAAAACAAAGAGAAAGACAGAGAAGAAAAGCAGGAAATAAGTCACAATCTGGGCAGAGCCTCATCTGTTAGCAGTTAAAACATCACCAGAGAACATAAATGCTCTAAACACAGCACCACCCCCAGCCTCCCCTCCCCCCTGTTCACACTGCTGGGACAACAATGTCCCCTGTCCCCACCACCTGACCCATGTCAGTCTCATGGAAGAACTGTCCAATCTCTATCCATCTAATCCCATACTCTGCATCCAGCCACATTTGCCACCTCATCTCAAATCGTGTCAGGTCATATCACAGTCTCCAAATCCTTTACTAACTTTCCTTCTTTGTCCGCTTGGTCACGTTTCGCTCTCCTCTCTCCTACCCCTGCTCTGTTTTGGGCATGTTTCCACTGCCAGGAAAGGAGAGAGGAAGGGAGAGAAAGAGGGAGGGCTCACGTTAGGCTCAGGCCAAGGGAGTGAACAGATTTTCTGCCCTCTGCTTAGCCCTGTTTGAGGCCAGTATTGGGGCTAATGTCTGGAGCCTGTGTGAAAAAGGATAAGACCCTTTTACAGACTGCAGGATATGTTTTTTTGTGTACAGTCATTTAAAATCAGTTTAATACCAAACATGCTTGTTTCCACGATCTTTCTCATCTCAGATATGGGGCTATGACTGCAACTGACACAAACCAGGTGTAATTAGCTCTAACTAAGCACAACTATTAAGAAGACTAATCACCAATTGTGTTGAAAATGCTAAATATTACATGGTTCAAGCTTTTGAACACTGACTACTAATGTTGCTAACTATTACATATGTAACAGCAAACTGAATGTGTTTGGGTTCTCGAACTGTTGGTCAGACAGAACAAATAATTTGAAGATGAAACTTCGCACCTTAATTGTTTTACACAAACGCTGGTGATCTGCATAATCCTGTGTCATTTACACAAGACACAGGTGGGTATGAGACACACACTGCATAATGCCTCCCATAAATGAGTGTGCTATATACCCGTGACACAATTTAAAGTATGAAGATAATCTGGTTCTGGTCATTCAAGTGAAAAAAAAAGAGAAAGTTATGTTCACAGCACATCTTCACAATAAAAAGGCTGAAACAACGAACTGATGGAAATTTAGCTTGAACATTCTGCAAATCAAGTAATTGTTTCAGCCCTGAAAAGGCAAAATTACTGAAACACTCACTAATTATAACAGTTTATAAATGCTTTAATCCGTCACAAATCATTTCTGTAGCTGATTCTTTTGATTGAACAATACCAGACAACACAAACAGTCTGAACAAGCTTAGGCGGTTTTCTTGCAGCTTTCTGTATTTTACCACCATCTCATACATCACAAACCATTTTAACAGTGTAAAAAAGCTGTAGTTTCTTGTCAATGACCGTCTGAGAGCACGGTGGTAGACAAACAAACTGCATTTGCAACTCAAGGTGCATCCTGGACGCATGCCGCTGGGCAAATGTTGAACTCTGGTAGAAGTAAATAGGCAGTCTGAATTTTCCCTGTCAGTTTATCTTAGCAGAAAACTCTGTGACATGTTTTGGTAATTTTGTACTGTGGTGAATTGACCTACCCTTGGAATGCAAACAATTTTTTAATGCGTCTCACTAATGATGTTGATTTGTTGCCTCTGGCTGTGAGCAGCAAAGAGCAAAACAATGGAAAATAGTCGTCCTTTATAACCTGCACCCAGGAGGCAGGTCTTCTTCTCAGGAAAGAGGGTTCCAGGCTGCCTATATGATTTCAACTCCCTAACCTCTTGTGTGCACGTTACATATTAATTACTGCTTCATCACAAAACCTTTGAGTAGACTTTAGTGCTGATCTTTGTGATTTGTGTGTGCACGTTAATTTATGTGTATAGTGCCTTCGAGTGCAGGGTACCGGTAATGATAAGATACCAGTGCAGCTGGTAAGCTAAATGAGGACTCCTTTTAAGCCTAGCCAAGAGTGAAGAGAACACACTGCAGGGACATGAAACACAGCACACCCCCTCTTTTTTTTCTCTACCCCCTCACTACACAGCCAAGTCTTACCTCACCTCTGGTCTCTCCTGCTATAATTGCATGATTGTGGCTTCATCTCCCCTCTGCTTTACATCACTCTATCTCACCACCCTCCACAATCCCTGCGCAGTATCCATGACTGGATGTTGAGCTACAGTAATTAGAGCAGGCTGATACAGACAGAGGACACAGCGTCCCCTCATGTTCTCTCCACCTGGGCAGATATTTTTAGCCCACCTTGAATGAGAGGGAACAGGCATCAACATGGCAACATGGCAGAGAGCCTGAGAGGCTGTGGTTCAATCAGAGCTGACTACAGATATAAGGACCCAAGAAGGAAATCAGCGGCTTCTTCTTTTTCTTCTCTTCTTGTTGGTCCCCTCAACTTTTGGACTGTCTGAGTGAGGAGGAGAGCTTATCTGGTCGTCATTGTGGGCTGCTTTTCCTCTTGATTTTTTCAAAATCCAGAGCTATCGCAGATAATTTAATTAACCACGGTGTCATTCTACCCTCGCCACAAATTAAGCAGGATAATTCAATAACGCTGCATGCCATTAAAAAAAAGAAATAAACACTCTGCTTGTGCTTGTCCCCCAATGCTGCAAACTCTTATGACGTTCACCAGGCCTGCATATCGACCTCCTTTGCAAATCAAGCTCCTGATCTACAGTACTTGAGCAACATAAATGTTTTAGTCACAAGAAGAGTATCTGGTTTCCAGCTTGCCCACAACGCACTCAGAGTCTCGACCCCAGCCACCCTGGCACACTACATTTTTAAGCCACTTATCTTCAAATGCTGCAATTTTTCACCTCAGGAAGCACACAACCATTCTCCTTCACAGCAACCTATACCAGAGAATAAAGACATCAATTCACACACAAACAATCCAGCCCCAGTGCCCAGCTCTTTTATGCTGTGTATACAGTAAATCTAACACACACCTGAACATAACCTAAATACACACCCTGAAGCTTCATCAGATCCACTCCTGTGAGGGCTTTGCTCCAACTTGTTGACCTCCTTTAGACAGCACACTGGTATGCCAGTACAGGCCCTTCCCACAGCCAGACAACAGGCCATATATTATCAGGGTAATTACCACTGGAGAATAAATGCCTTTCTAATGCATCCCCATTAACTTCTTGGATACACTCAGCAATCTCTGCTGTGTGCTTTGTCTTCACCAAGCCATACCTCACATATCATGGTCATGAACCAGTAAAGATGTACACAATAGCACTTTTTAGAACATTTAGTTCGGCATTAAGTGTTTTACAAATCTGATCTCTAATTAGACCACACTTACAGCACAAAAAATGAAAGGATGTCAGTTCCCTGTCTTTTTTTTTTTTAAAGAGAGCAGTCAACACAAAGCCAGGTGTTCGACAGCTGTGTCCAGTGAGGTGAGGCCATCAAACACCAGCTGGTGTGTTGATGTGTGTTTGTGTTTCTTAAAGGAGTAGTTCTGGGAAATGTAGCAACATGCTGATGAGAAGATGATTATGAAGCTGTAGTGAGCAGCCAGTTATTATAGCTCAGTACAAAGACTGGAAACAACGGAAACAGCTAATAAAAAGGGCAGTTCACCCTTTTATGGCGGGTTATGCGCCAGACTATTTCTTGGCTGGAAACTGTTGCCAGGCAACCAGTGGAGACTCCAGGAAGTTATTGGTCATCCTGAACGTGTCCACTAATATCAAGGCAAATTATAGTTGTTACACTTTGTTTTTGAACGGATCAGACAAACAACCTGTTGATTAGTGACCTTAGAGGTGCAGTAGTTTTGATTTTGACACAGTTGGACAGAGCCAAAGCTCAGGCTGACTCTAGCTTTATATCAAACACACAGACATAAACATGGTATCAATTTTCTCATCTAACTCTTGGTAACAACGCAAATATTCACATTTCACAGTAGCTGACATTTATTTCTTATACTGTATTAAGGAAGAAACCAATAACTCTGTGCTGCTTGAGCTGGACATCCCTATGTATCACCAGACCAGCACATTAAGCCTGTGTTTACTCAGAGGTTGGACTACTTAGCGCTGCAGTGTGATAGCCATAAGGTGAGTATTCTCACAACCCTTGAGCAGATTCCCCACCCCTGAGTACACAGACAAACACAAACACACATGGTCTCCGAGTGACCACCCAAACATTATGTTTGTACACTACACGGGCAGCTGCCAGTTGGCGGAGCATTTTGCACAGAAGCATCCTACAAAATTGATGCTAAGGGCCATCAAACCACAGGCCGAACAAGGGCATGTGAGACAAACACAGATCTCCCTTCTTTTCTTTTCACAGCTGTCTGTCACTACTGTGTCACTCTTGTTTTCTTATGACAGCTTTTGCTGTGTTAAAAAACACACACACACACACACAACAAAAAGAAAAACACTAAGATGAGCCTTCATAATGTGTGTGTGGTCCACTAGCCTGTAAAATATAAGGTTGTATTTCAGTTTTCATATTAAAAAAAGGCACATATGTCTATCAGCTATCTAATATGAGAAATGATTTTTCAGGAATAAGAATGACATCCCTGGTTAAAGAAACTCTTCCACTTGCAATTTAGCTTAAGTGTGAGCCTCATTGTCTCCATAATGACGCTCATAATTGCGCACAGTGCCAACAATTGGTAATTGGCTGTTTTTAACAAGCAGCAGACTCAGTACAGTCCTGAAACCCCAGCTGTAAATGGCTCATTTCACCACAGCACCGTGATGTCTCCGGTAATTGACCGACTGAGATCTTTTCCAGATGTGCTGTAGCTGCTTTAGCTTTGTGAACAACGCTGCTGTTTGTTAAACGTTTCGATCAGAAAGCGTTTATTACTACTACGAGGTGACATTTAGTGACATTCTGGACGCATTTCTAACGCTAGGACAACAGATATGTGAAGTTTCCAGTGAAAATCGAGGCGGATTTACCTGAGCGTCACAGAGAGCCGCGGCCAGCAGGAGGAGCACAGCCACACTTCGCAACATCTGGGCACGAAAAAAAAAAGAGAAAGTGAGGTTTAGTGAAGAAACAAAGAACACAGGAGTTCAACATCTCCGTCCGTTTCTACAAGGGGGAGAAAACTTCAACTTTGAATGATCCGCGTTACCGTTTTTTTAAAAGCTGCTCCGCTCGGAAATCTGCTCGGACGAGGGGAGCGGGTCTGGATGCGCGTCGGGACGGAGTCGAGCAGGAGGTCCGTGATTTTCAAGAAATTTGAGGAGCGCTGAGGAATTCGTGCCAGTCCGGCAGTTTCTCCTCCTCCTCTCTCTCTGCTGTGGCCAATGAAAATGTCTGGAGTCCTCGGCGGACGTTTACAGAGGGGGAGGAAACTGGGAAACTGTGCGGTGGGTAATGTGTGTGTGTGTGTGTGTGTGTGTGTGTGTGTGCAGCCCAGTCTCTTTGAATTATGTGTTTATCTAAATAGTTTTGTCAAATGCATGTTACAAGAAACGTGTGTGTGTGTGTGTGTGTGTGTGTGTGTGTGTATTGACCTCAACATTATAATCAACCTCAGGTTGCTCAAGATTTCAGCACACAGCAGAGATTTCTTCTGTATGAGCCACATGTTATAACAGTGACTGAGTCCTCAGCTGATTGTTAAGGTTGTTTACAGTTAAAGTCATCACTGAACCATAGGGGTCAGAAAAGCTCTAAACCAAGCTGACATCACGAGGAAAAGTCAAGTAAGTGTGGTCAAACTTTAACTTCTCATTTATGTGTGTAGTCACTCGCATGAACTTACTCATCTGTCTTAAGGGATTCGGTTAAGAAATACGATCATATTTGTGCTATGCAAGTTTTTAGTTGTGTGCCCTTCATCTTATTCTTATCATTTCGATCCAATATCCTATTCCAGTTATGTAAGTAAGTAAGTATTCTGTCACTCAACTGATTAATAAGGCAGTTCAAGCTGCTTTGTGTCAGTCTCTAGTAGCGGCGTCCTTCAGTCAGACCTGTAGTCCTGTATAGAAAGTCCTTTTTCACATGTACTGAAAGATTAATGTTTAAGGTTCTTATGACTTCTGTATTTCAGAATTACACACCACCGCTGGTGTGCACGCTCTAGCAAGGAATAATTAAAGAGTGACTAGGAAGGACAGTCTGAGACATTGAACACCACAGCTCAGTGAATTGTGAATAGAAAGAGCAGGGAGAATGATTTTTTTTTTTACTACTGCAAACCATCTATTATATATGCCTTCTTCCCCTCTGAGGAAATCTACCTGTTTAAATAGATGCTGTGATTATTTGACACCCTAGGGCTATTTGTATGAGTGCTTATGTTATGTGTGAGTGTTTCAGTGTGTGTGTGTGTGTGTCTTCTGTGGTGTTTCTCATTCTACTTGCATTTACGTTGAATAATAAGCAGTGAAGAACATGAAATCACAGACTTTTGCTGGAAATGTTAGTTTTATGCTCTGAGTTGGCCTCATGCATGTTATTGTTCGCAGATATTCTGACTGTTTTTTCGTATTGTCTCACTTATGCAGTGACCTTTGTTTGCCTCTCTGTTTTGCTGGAATGGAGGAAACTGTTTGAAAGGAGACGAAAACAATGTTTGTGCCACCCACTGGGAGATACAAAACAAAATGGAAAACAAGACAGCATTACGGCAGAGACATGTTGGTGCGATGACTGAATTGTTGACACTTAACTTTCCAGATTAAATGATACAACTTGTTGCAAACACAATACTTCTGCTATGATCATTTGTCTCAAGTGATGTCTCTTAAGCCAGTCATAGTTTCAGGGGGAAGTTTGAACTAACCATCACTTCTCTACTTGTTGATGGACTCACCTACTGTATTTTGTATTGTATTTAACCTTTGAACTTATAAACCTTATTGGAAATCGTGTTCATTAAAGGCAGATCATTAAAGCACTTTTTCAAAAACTGCCATCCAGCTCTAAACACGTTACTGAAGAAGCCACATAATGAAAGTGTCTGTTCCTAGTCTGGCTTGTAACACTGTTATAATGTCACTGGGATTTAAATGACATTTACTTTCCTCCTCAGCAGAACTGAGGTGTTCCGGTTTCACTCTGGTTCTTTATCCAGTATGCATTGAATAAAAAAAGACAATATTACTGCTTCTGCTGTAACATTTAATCCCTTTTGAAGTTGCTCATTGTGTTATGTTAACTTTAATTCTGTATTCACAAAGATTCACTAACAGTGTCACAAGCACAAGGTGCGGGAAAGATTTCCATCGAGAGACTATCAACATCTAAAACTGCAGCCTTGATTAAGCCTAACCAGATGTGTGACTCTGGATATGAGCCTCAGTCCTGCATCATTTCACTAAAATGTATTTGCCAGAGGAAAATAGTTCATATACAATCATAATAATCAATGTCAATCAATTTTAAAGATTCAGTTTTTTTTCAAATAATGTTCAGTAGAAGTATGCTCCAGCTTTTGAGTGAGGTTTTTGCTTCTAACCATTTAGAGAATTTCAGTTGTTGCGGCTGTGGATTAATTTTGGAGCATTCTTATTTACAATTCCTTATTTTTTCCTGTGCATATGCACACACACACACACACGCATGCACACACACACACATGCACACACACACGTGAAATTTATAACAGCAACTCAGAAAAGGATACACATCTACAGCAGATTTGTTTTCACCGTGTTCTGCAAGCAGCTGGGAGAAGATAAATACTTAATCAAACTGTTTAATCTCTCTACTTGCTACAACATCCATCAAACAACACATCCTCACTTTCTAAGCCATCAGTGGTAAAAGCATGTTCTACTACCACTCATTTAAATTCATGCACTGTGCACGTACATGTGAGCAATTCATGCAGTATTCAATATGGAGAACAGAGGTATTAGCTCTTCTGATGTCTCTCTGTGTTCTGCCAGGGGCTTTCTGAGAAACATCTCAAATATTCACAAACATCCATCAATGCCAAAGGGTCAGAGACTAGCCACAGTCACACAGAATTGTACAACCCACCTCCCTCTCTCTCTCTCTCACACACACACACACACACACACACACACACACAGTTTTCGTTAGAATCACTTTCTTGTGATTGAAAGGTAACCTCTGTGTATGCATGCACAGGTGTGCAAATGTGTGTTTACACCTCAAAGGCTTTTAGTGTCTTGAAAAATTATTTTCTTGTGTATGTGTAAGTTTATCTACACAGTATATTACTGAAGTGTGAAAGTGTGGTTAAGGATTGAGGGTTGAGGCTTCCTGTAGTAGCTACATCCGCGTGTGGGAAGACCCTGCAGTATCTGCTAATATGACCATGCTTGGTTGCTCTTGTTTCACTAATGTGCACAACCTTTCTTTGGTCTCATAATTTCACAGTTATACATGCTGAAGAGAATTATGGAGGCATAATTATAATAATATAATAATTCAAATCAAAACAGCTACTCGTGGTTATGTTAACGGACAGATGGGGCAGAGAGGTTTTTGTTTCCATAATGGAAACAAATGAGATGATGCTTAAATGATTCACATGATGTTGGTGAAAAGCAGAGTCTTTGTTTCTTCCTTGTTAGCTCAGCGTCTTCTCACTCAGTCTCTAGTGAATATGGCCATGGGCGCCTGCTGACTGCCATTACCGAAGACCTCATTCATTAACCTGGCATTTGGGGAAAAAAAAAGCTTTGGCTCTGCACAGACACACATTTGCACAAATGAACACATACACAACAACAAACAAGTGTCATAATGAGTGGGAGGGACCATGTGTGCTAATAAGTATGTGCATTACATCAGCCACATGGCATCTGTAAAGTACTAATCGGCCTTTATGCACACAAATATATGAGACAGGATTTTAAAAGGCCTTTGTTCTTAACTACCACATCAGTTAATGAAACTTCTTTTTGTTCTTGTGACAGCCCCAGCTCTCTGCAGACCTTTTGTCGACCTGAACCTTTTAAATAGATCTTCAGCCTATAATCAAATTCTGCTCCATCAGGCCTGCAATAAGACAGAAAGAGAGGCAAGAGAGACTTGTGACAGTGAAGAAGCTTATACAATAAGGCATCCCACTATTTAAAATGTAATGTTTTTTCTATGAATTATTTCATGTTGCTACTTAAATGTATTTGAAGTGTAAAAACAAGCCTGTGTAGACAAAAGAGAGTAGAACCAGAGCTAAAACCACTTACAACACTGGTGTTCTTTCGAAACTGCCCTAACTTACTGGAGTTTGTTGGCTTGACATTTTGAGTGCTATTTAGTGAGTAATATAACCATTAAAAACACATCAAATGAAAACAAATTGTATATTGTGACCTTTGTTGTAAAATGTTTCCATGCTTTCTATTTGGTGCAGAGGCACGCACACCCACCTATACAAAATACAGTCATACTTTCTTTGCACATGGTGACCCACAGCTTTGCTGTTGCAGAAAGGAGTGTGTGTAAATGTTTATTGCAGCTGCCCCTGCTGATACACAGCATAAGTGAAGAACTTTCTCACTGCTTTAATGCCTTTTTAGCATTTTACTCTTAATCCACCAGCTTCCGCTATTCTGTGCATAATCAACTCTGTTTTAAAAAAAATCTGAAAAGTGCACAGCATGTTCTTTCTAGTGTTTTTCAGAGGACATTCTGTCAGAGCATAATGACAGACACTATGACACTGTGATTGCTACTTGAAATGACTGGATATAAAAACAAAACTCAGCATTTTTGTTTTGTTTTGATTGTTCAACTTGCATCTGAAGCATATTGTTAATCATGTTGCCTTTTTGCCTTTGACACTGTGTCACCGCCACAAGGGAAATGAGAGTATAGTGGCAGAAGATGTGTGTGGGTGGTCCATGTATAGAGGACATAGATGTGTATTATTGTATTTCAACTAGCAGCAGCCTGCTAATAATAGTGTTTTGTTTGGTTTACATCTGATCTGTTGGTTAAATGTTGTTCAAGTAGCACAAGACCATAGAAAAATAACCACATGAAGCTTGTTTTGATTATTCTGATGTTTCTGCTGCAAATCAGATGTAGTTGCAGTTGGACACTGCAACACTGAAAAACTTACAAATCAATTAAAATTTCTATTTCCCTCAGGACCGCTTTCCTAGCATGATATCTTCCTGGTTGATGGATTCAATGGTGATGATGATTTGTTGCTTAAGAAAAAAAGTTTTTAAATTGCACATTGAAAAACAAAAAAACATAATTGTCAGCACCAGATGTGGCTGCACATCTGTTACACCTGGGGCACCACGTTATAATTAATTATTATTATTATCATAGTATAATTAGAACAGAGACCGTTTGGGTTACATTTTATGGTGAACAAAAGAGGGCCGTCTCAAAACTCACAATTTGTGGAGCATTAATTTATCTAAATTTATTTAAGAAGACATTCTTCCATACTCCAACCTAAAAGAAACACAATCTTCTTCTGTCAGTAAATTTGAGCTTGACTAAAATTAGCATAATAAAGCATTTTCCAAAAAATAAAAATAAAAACCAAATAAATATGCATGTATGTCCCAGAACAGATGACGTTAAGTGTAATGTCTGTATTAAATGAGTAACAAATATTAATGATTGTGATCGTAAAACAATGTTTATTAATTATAGTGCTGAAAATTATATTTTTAACTGTGCATTGGGAGGCAGAGAAGAATAACTCTCTAGCTGTGGTCTATGTGGTTATTTGAAGCTTCATATCATGTGATAACGTTAAACAATAGTCTATAGTCTAGACTCACTCTGTGGGTTTGTTGAGCTCTTGCACAATTCATACACGCATTTTACATTTATGCTTTTGTTTATTACATGACTGATTAGAATTTACTGGAAAATAACTTTTAATAATTCTCACTTTATATTTAAGAAATAATTATTGTGGTAATGTTTCCTACAAGATCAAACTTTATGTTCCATGAAGGGTGAAACACACTTCATAGCTGTAAGCTTAGCTACAGAGCAACTAACCACTTCCTTTTCTTTGTACTTCCTCTACAAATACATTAAGAAACATATGGTGAAGTGCTACTCTGCCTCTGTATCTCATGGTCATCATGTTCAGACGAGACCAAGCAGCCCTGCTCTCCATTCAGCTGATGTGCCATGTCCACGCAGGTACCGTGGAGATTTGTGTCTGTGATAAAAGATTTTCTCTATATTTAATTGCAGATTCTTTTGAATTCATTCAATTGATTGTTCTCTTCAGTGTTAGGGAACATTCCAGCTGACCACAAGAATACATCGGTGTCCAGAGGAGACTCCGTCACGCTCACGTGCAACATATCAATAGAAAATGCAACACAAATCCGCTGGACCACAGGAAGATTTTATTACACTTATTCAATCATAAACAATCTGACTTCTTCAAATTTCACTGACAGAGTCAGAATAGACAATGGCCGACATACAACACTGAACATGTTTGATGCTCAACATGAAGATGCTGGACTTTACACATGTGAGGTGACTGATAAACGGGGTCCAAAGTCCATGACGTGGAATTTAACTGTTTCTGAGAACACCAAAGGTGAATATAGAAAATATCAGCATTAATCATTTATTCACAGCCACAGAACATTACAGCACTGAACCTACATCAAAATATCTCTACAGGAATCAGTCCATTATGGTTTTATCTCTACATACTTACACCTCTAATGGGATTTCTTCTATGTTGCCTCACATCAGCTTTCTGCATCTGCAAGTGAGTAACCTTTTTTTTTTTGCTTTTAGATTTGTAAACAAAAACTATTTCACTACTTTTCACTTGTTGTGCAGTTGTCATTGAATCTCAATCTGCAAAAAAACACCTACTAGTATCTTGCCATCTTTTGCAGTAATTGGAATTTCTATTGTGGAGCTTATAGCATATTTCCCAAACTTGAACCAAATGTTTGTACCTAAACCTTATAACATACAAGAATCTGCATGTAAACCCTGGTTACCGGTGTCTAGGTTTTGTACAACCAGCATCCACTTATCAGGATGAATTACATTGATGTAGAACTTCATTCACTCAGAAAAGTTTTGCCACTGAACTTAAGCCAGGCTGTGATTGAATTTGAAAACATAATTTAAACATTATTTCTGAATTTGTTCACATTATGATTCATTCCTGAAATTAGATTTAACTTTCTTTCAGTTGTTGATCACATTTCAACAAGCTACAAATATGGGACTATTTTAAAATGTGCTAACACAAACACAAGAAGATTCAGAATTTAATAATAATGCTATTATTATTAAACACCAAAAATGCAGTAAACTACTGCTTATTATTATACTTGCTATGAAACAAAATCAAGATTGTTACCAAAAAAAAAATCAATTGAATACAACAAGAGTTTATTTTAGTGACTGTGAACTTTTTATTTCTACAAATAAAATGTGTTATTTAATTTTCCTGATTAAAAGCACTGGAATGGAAAATCCAGAGTTGGGAGGAAATGCAGAAATGTATTCACATGTAAAAGACAAATTTTCCACATTGGTTCAGAAATTAAGATAAAACTGTCCAGAAATGATTTACAGTGATAAATTAAGTTTGATGAGATACTGTATATTCCTGCAGCTAATGTGCTATAATTTGTCAGCTTGTTATGTCATATTACAGTATCACCTGCATGTTCTGTTTTGTTAAATATCTAAGTAAAGTAAATTAAGATAGCACCAAATTATTATTTCTATTATTATTTAATTTTCAGTTTAATTTGGTTATATAATTAACTGTTAGAAAACAGTGACTTATATTCATTATAGTTTCTCTGTGTCCATAGTTATTTTTTCAGACAATTTATTTTGTCTGATGAACTGTTCAAAATGTATATATTTAAAATTATATAAAACATAGAAAAGAACACTAGCAAAACTATAACAGCATCTGTCAAAAAGTTGCTGATTTTGCCAGTTATTTATTTAAATGCACTCTCCACTGTCCCATGTGTGGACTCAATTCCATATGATAATACACCTGAATAACCTGGAAAGTACTGTGAAGGAGAGAGGAGATGGCATAACTGGTCATGGTTTTATCTCTGCAGAAAACTTGTCATCAGGACCCAAAACCAGAACCAGTTTCAGCTTCAATCAGGGGGAGAGGTCAGAAGACCTTTATGTCTTAAACACCATCACATTTCTCTGCTGTAGTTTCTTTCTTCGCCTTTGATTTGTGCTTCTGTGTGTCTGCAGGTGAATCGTTCTCAAACACAAAGTGTCCTGGATCATGGGCCTAATAACAGCGATCAATACATGGAGAGATTCAATTCAATATATGGTATCAACTAAACTGAAAAATCACTGACAACGAAGTTCAGGGAGGCCCTGACTTAGGAGATAGAGCAGTTGCCCACCAACTGGAAACTAACTCTGCCACCATCGGTCTGTGTGTGAAGGGTTATTGGGAAGCAGAGATTCAAAGTGCTTTGGGTACAAATAAGGTAGAACATTTTATATAATGAACAAAATGAGAAAGATCAAATGTGATGTCACTACACATTCTAATTTAAAACCAGTTTAAAAGGACAAAAACAGCACCACTGATGACTTTGGCTTATCACACATTAAAATGATAAAACCAGGGTCTTTGTGGATTTTTTACTTCTTCTTTCTATCTTTTAATGGTCATGTTATTTTATATCCATCCTTGTCCTTATCCTGCAGCCTCACCGAGGCGGGTTCCTGCTGGTTTGGTTTGGTAGAAATAAAGTAACTTAAACTGAGACTTTTTACCTGGTGTTTTGTGCCCTCTATGGTTATGTTAGGGAATTACAGAGGTTTTTAATCATAGCACAGTTCAGTTTTATTTTGAATTATCAACATTATTTGTCAAACGATCCCTGATATGATTAGTCTGGTCATGCTGGCACATGAAAAAGATGTAAACAAATTTGTTAGAAAGTCATAATAACTTACAACTTACGCAACCATGGGATTCATGTGAAAGACGCTGTAGAGAAAGAAACCATTTTACAAATGCAAGGTTTTATTAATAAAGACAAAATGATGAAAAGAGTCAAATGTGTTGTAAAAGGTGCTGACTCTTTAATTCACTGAGCACCATAAGAAAATCCATTTCACCAGCTGGTTAATAAGCTTCTGAAGAGCATCCTGCATGAATGTTGAACAGTGGTGTTGCACTATGCGGGTAAAGTGTGTGCAGCACAGTGGACATGTGATTTCCTGTACGTGTGCATTATTTCCATTTCATGTTTTGTTTATTATATGATCAGTTTCAATGACAATCATGTTTATATTTACTAATTCGTAAGGAGGAACACAGGTTTTGAGCAGCCAAACCACAACCAACCACGTCCTTTTCTCTGGGCCTTCTGCACAAATGCTTTTAAATATCACGGTGAAGGGTCACTGTGTCTCTGTCTGCTGTTTCCTACACCAAGCAGCTCTTAGTGATGAGTCTTGTCATGATGCTTGTCTCCAGATTAAATTACTGATTTCATCCATAGTCCTTGTTTTCCTCATTGCTGTGAAAAGTTCCAGTCGTCTACAGAACTATACTGCTGTCCAGAGGAGACTCATGTTTATGTGCAAAATACAGATGGAAAAACTTTCCCTGAGCCCCAGTAAAGCTAGGGTCAGCATTACGTGGGGTCCTTCTACTTAAATTTCATAGATTACAATCAAGATTAATTTCCCTTACTCCAAAATTATGCAATGAACTAATAACATTTATGGTCTCATTAAGCTTTCAGGGAACCTCTAAGAAACCCTGCAGAGAGAAAAAACATGTTATAAATGCGACATAACGCATGTTGCTTTGTTAATAGTCAATATGATCAGAGCCCGGGATATGCAATGGCCATCAAATAAATTGACATTTTACCCAATTTAATGCCCGGACTATTGGCTCAGCTTGTCGCTCACAGCTGGGGAAACTCAGAAGATGGAGTGGGAGGGGGGAATTGGAAGGAGTAGCAGGATATGTCATTGTTAGTTGGGTCATTACAGCGTCAGTACAGAAAATGAATGACTGAGCAGCTCTCTGTGCCTTAAGGGACTGATTGAGTCAAAATATTTTACAATTAGAAAAAATCATAATCCCTAGGAAAATGACTCCAGAGGGAGATTACCAATATACCACTAATAAAAATAATGATGACTCTATTACATTAAGAGACCCAGTAAGTAAATGCTCACATTATCCAAGCCTTAAAACTGGTTATCCATGAATCCATGAATGGATCCATGAATACATCAGGAAGATGGCCCCGACTGATGACGTCCTTAGTGAATACCTCAGGCAACAGAAACCCAAGAAGGAAAAGGAACAAGAACAGGAAAAGTGCCCCTGAGACAATCCAACACATAACAGCAGGGTGCAAGATGCTAGCAGGCAGGGCATACATGGAAAGCCATAACCAAGCGGCTTGCATAGTGTACAGGAACATCTGTGTCGAGTATGGGCTGGAAGTCCCGAGGTCAAAATGTAAGCCACCTCTAAAGGTGGTTGAGAATGATAAAGTTGAGATCCTGTGGGACTTCCAGATACAGACTGACAAACTGACCGGACATAGTAGTGGTGGACAAGCAGAGGAAGAAGGCCGTAGTGATAGATGTAGCAATCCCAAGCGATGGTAACATCAGGAAGAAGGAACATGAGAAGCTTGAGAAATACCAAGGGCTAACTTTATTTAAAGAAAGAAGTCGAGTTGCCATGACTCAATCTTCAGACAATTTCCCCTGGATGACTAAGAAGAGAAGAGCTAGAAAAGATGTGGAAGGTGAAGATAACAGTGGTCCCAGTGATAATTGGAACACTTGGGGCAGTGAGGCCCAAACTGGGAGAGTGGCTCCAACAGATTCCAGGAACGACATATGAGATCTCTGTCCAGAAGAGATCCTAGGAACAGCTAAGATACTGCGCAGGACCCACAAGCTCACAGGCCTCTGGTAGAGGACCCGAGCTTGAAGGACAAAGACTGCTCGCAGAGGGTGAGTGGGAAATTTTTTATATATATACAGTACTGTGTAAAAGGCTTAGGCCACTATTGGATTAGTTTTTCAGGAATGCTATGAAGTATATGAAGTATATAGTATAAGAACAGAAATATATTTATTTCTCAGTTTTTACATTAGAACAACTAGAAACATAGAACTTAGAAAATAAGTTGTTGTTAATATTTTTTCTACTGTGTATATATTTTCTATATCTTCTAGTTGTATTTTAATAAAGTGACAAAATTATATATATAATATATACACTGGCCACTTTATTAGGTACATCTGTCCAACTGCTCATTGACGCAAATTACTGATCAGCCAATCACATGGTGGCAACTCAATGTATTAAGACATGTTGACATGGTCTAGACAAACCGCTGCAGTTCAAACTGAGCTTTAGAATGGGGAAGAAAGGTGATTTAAGTGACTTTGAACATGGCATGGTTGTTGGTGCCAGACGGGCTGGTCTGAGTATTTCAGAAACTGCTGATCTTCTGGGATTGTCACGAACAACTATCTCTAGGGTTTACAGAGAATGGTCCGAAAAAGGGAAAACATCCAGTGAGCGGCAGGTCTGTGGGCGAAAATGCCTTGTTGATGCCAGAGGTCAGAGGAGAATGGTCAGAGTGGTTCGAGCTGATAGAAAGACAACAGTAACTCAAATAACCACGCGTTACAACCAAGGTATGCAGAAGAGCATCTCTGAACGCACAACATGTCGAACCCTGAGGCAGATGGGCTACAGCAGCAGAAGACCACACCGGGTGCCACTCCTGTCAGCTAAGAACAGGAAACTGGACAATAGAAGATTGGAAAAATGTTGCCTGGTCTGATGAGTCTCGATTTCTGCTGTGACATTCGAATAGTAGGGTCAGAATTTGGCATCAACAACATGAAATTAAATACAGGATCAGTATCGCCGATATCGATCTGATACTATTACCTTATAAGGCAGCCTGCCGAAAAATGCACCATTAAAAAAAATCCTGCTGGAAAATCGCATAAAAGC
>JAUYWH010000013.1:9070131-9096820 GCA_034779795.1 Ctenopoma multispine
TAACACAGACAAAATGACAGCCAGATGAAGAGCAAAGATTTTCCCATGAGGACAAAAATGTCCCTAGTGATGCCTGAGGGTTAAGTACAACATTAGTACACAAACCTAAAAACACTAGACTATAGCAAGTTGTGAGGTAAATGTAAAGCAAGAAGTCTTAATATGAATGAAAATTAATAGAAGTTGAAATGCAAGGACATTTGAATACTCATTAAAGCAGCAGCATGAAGCCCATTTTTATTTTTTTGTTATTTTAAAAACTTTTATTCAATTGTGTGTTACTTTCTGACTTGTAGTGGTTGTTTTCTCTATAATTTGTGTGTTTCCTTTAGTAAGTAATATTTGCCTTTTGTGTCTATTTTTAAAAATGTCAGAGGTAATACACAGACAAACAATAATGTAATGTACTTACATTCTTTTTGGATTGTAAAAAATATAATTTGCTTTTTTAATAAACACAGCTCTCTTACCTTTGTAGCTCCATTGTTGTCAAATACCTTTCCTTGATCCGTTTATTCTAATAATAGTAAACATTAATGTAAACATTTCAAGTGATTCAGATACATTTCACATATTTCTTATGTTATCAGTGTGTACTCCGCATTGTTATCTCAACTGTAGTGTTTACTTAGTTGAACAGTGTCTAAATCGTTCCACTGTCTTACACACATTTGAGGGATTTTTGCCCTATATTGAATTAATTTAGTCACAGTAACAAACAAAAAAGCAGAACAGACCAAAGCGTCATAACTCACTTATGATCAAAACATGACAAATGTTGTAATTTTACTGTAATTTTTTTTAAAACTATTTTTAGTTCATATCCTAAGTCATCTACAACAGTTCACATACCTTCTCTATCTTCTGTGATCCCATTTCAGCTGCTGAACATTGAACAGCTGCTGCCAGCGTTTGATTTCCCCACTGTCTCCTGTTTATTCTGTTACATAACCAATGCTGTGTATGAATGTGATAAAAGTGCCCCTTTTCGATAAAAGTATCACTTTGCAACTAAAGAATGTAAATTGCAAAGGCTTTTGTTCACATGTATGTATACATAAGGCTTTCAAGGACCATACAGATTGTAGGTCGGTTGTGTTTCAGTATCTCACAGGCTATAGTAATCACAGACCAAATCTATGTGAACTGAACTTTGAGTTATCTGTTGTAGATTGTGAACTTTTACACCAATGGTATCACACAACACATAACTTCGCATACCTGCAACAATGCCTGAAAAAAATAACATTAAGTGCGACTTTAAACAAAGATTTAACTCTTTATTAAATGCAGTACACCTAATGACAAAGGTTTTAAAAAATCTAATTGATATATAAGGACAGGTTAACTTTTTTAGTATGTGTTTGTATTTGAGATACATGGTTAGAGTTTGCATTTTTACTTCCCATTTGCATTTGCTCACTTCTTCTGTTTAATTTCAGTCCCCCTTCATTTTTAGTCTTTGCTCTGCACATATGACGGCCGACGATGACTGGAACATTGATTAACATTGATTTCCAGACAGTTTTCATAAATATCCTCTGTTTCGTTTTCCTGTTGAAAAAACAGAACAGAGGGAAACATTTAAAAATGTTATGCTCCGTAGTTTATAGTTACTGTGGCTCAGCTAAGTTCAGTTGTTTTACATTGATTTCCAGACAGTTTTCATAAATATCCTCTGTTTCATTTCCCTGTTGAAAAAACAGAACAGAGGGAAACATTTAAACTTTTGACGCTTCGTAGTTCATAGTTACTGTGGCTCAGCTAAATTCTGTTATTTTACTAAACAAATATGCAACAGCGATTCACTTTGTTAAAGTGACTGTTGTTTTCAACCTGCTTCCTATGGTTTAAGATTAGGGGGTAAATTTATATGAATGGTGATGAACCTTCCTTGTTTTCTGGAGGAGTTCAGTATCAGATACCCGTCTACTCTAGATCAATATGAAGGAAGCAGGTTACAAATCAGTGAAGTCACCCTTTAATTGTAGTCAGTGTGAACAAGTCTGTATAATATATAGAATTTTATTGTATTTACCGTTTCTGCCGTGGGATGCTGATTTCTGTAACAGAGTGACATTTAAGTTTATAATAAGTATAACACCACTGGCAACTGCATAGTGAGCATAGTTTCACATGACGAGCCCACAGTGCCACAAAATGACACTTCTGTCTTTATGTTGGAATGCTGACACAAAAGGTACGCTTTGGTGGTGACATGTCAAGTACAGAGCCTCATTGTAAGATGCAGGGGGAGGAGTGTTGTAAGAAGACTGTTCCAGGAAGTCTTAGTGTAATGTTTTAACTGAACCTAACCCTGACGTTTCTGATCCTAACCATAACCTTTGTGCATAAAATCAGTTGAACCTAATGTTTCCATACTGTGACTGTTAGTTTAACCAAAGATCAGGCAGCTGGAAAACAAAACAACTGTTTTGCGTCTGTATTTCAAAGCAAAGTGGGAGGTGTCATCATGTGATGGGAACATGTTGGAATGACTGGAAGCAAATGCTACTTACTCTGAATGACATTTACAGGTTCTTCGCATGATGGCCAAAGCAAATATAAAGATCAGGCAACAGACACAGGGGACAGCAGCAGCCACAGGAATGATTAGATTTGTCCAGTTTTCAACGTTGTTATTCTCTGAAAGAAAAATCACTTTATTACTAATATCACTGTAACATAGAGGACTTTTAAGTTCTTAAAGACAGTTTATAAAGGAAACTGGGCGGGTGCTTTCATGTCCTGTGGTTTCCCTAAAGCACTAACACTGCATGTATATGTAGTTAATACACTGTAATAATTATGTAGGTACCATGATCAATATGTATTGAACTGAACAATCACACTGGTCTAGTCATTTTCAGCTCTGTTATTTTAAATAACCCCACATTCACACTGTTGTTATGATGCATAAGTTAGGACTGATTAGCACACCTGTAATTATTAGCTCCCAAGTGTTTTCCAACACTCCTCTGGGTGTCATGGCCTCACACGTGTAGAATCCTGTGTGATTCACCTCAGCTCTCTTTATGATCAGTTCATACTGTTGAGTCTCTGACACAGACATATTTATGTTCAGTCTCGTAGCTTCTTCACTGATGTGCAATTGATTCTCTGGTTTGTAGCTCAACAGGACACTTTGATTCTTTTTCCATGTCAGCTGAGTGACTTCGCTCAGTGAGCCGTTACAGGCCAACATCACTGTGCTGCCAGCACTCATCCAGATGGTCTTTTCTTCTGTGAGAGTAACATTCAAGTGATTATTTCATTTTCATTCTAAACATGTTTCACTGTAACTAAACAAAATCATTTGACATTTGGAGAAATGTCTTTACGCACTATCTTGCTCTGGGTTTTCTGCTATGTTTTCAGCAAATGTGACGCAACTACTTGCAGCCAGTTAGCCTAGCTGAGCATCAAAACTGGAAACAGGAAACCAGTGGCTCTTTCCAAAGATAACAGAACTTACATATAGGTACACATAACCACATATCTTCTTAAGCTCATTCCGGATGTTTAAGCCAAACAAAACCAAAGTTATAAAAGCAATTGTTTGTGGTTTGCAGTATTAGAAACATGGATACACATATTTTATAGCATTTTTAGAGCTCATAGCAAATAAGGTCAACTTTACCTGCTGCTGAGAAAATCCACAATGTGCAACATATCAACAACTTTCTCTTGATGCCAAAATATTTGGACAAATCCTTCATTGCACCTTGAAGAAAATATCAATTAGTTCTTACCATTGTGTTGATGTGGTTTTAATGTAGTCACCTCTGAATTTACAGGATGTAAATAGTGTTTTAAGTGTCTCTGCCAACAAAGGATGAACCACAGACTAACTAAAAATAAAAATATAAAATATGTCACAAAATTCAAATAAAACTAAATGTAATTGTAGAATCATAAATACAAAGGTAATCTTAAATGAGATCACAACTCCTCCAAGATTTAGTAAGATATACTATACTTACTTACCGGTAGTGAGTCTCTGTGTCTGCTGTTTCCTTATTTCTAAACTATCCTTTTCTTTCATGCCACAGGCCTACATAAAGAGCTAAATTTAAATAAGTCTAATTACAGCTCAGGTCTCTATATAACATGCAGTAGCTGAAAATCAGGCACAGTTTTTAAAATTAAACCTAGCCTGAGCCCTCTCACACAGAAGCAATAGTTTCCACACAGGAAGTGATCAGTGGTGGTCTGTGACCATATGTAAGTTATGTGTGCATTTTCTGTGAGGCTCGGAGGCTGTGGAACATTTACACAAAGGTTTATTAAAGATGTGTTGCACAGACTTGTTGTACTGTTATGGCTTTTAAATGTTTTCTTTTCTTTTCAGCGCGGTGTCAAGTATAATCCTGAAGCTGAATGTAAAATTATACTTACATCCACATTTACGCAAACACTGTGCAGCTTGAAAATGAAAATGCAAACTTTTGCACCTAGATTTGACATATGTCATGATGTCAGCTCATATCATTATGGTTTTCTGTGTGTGCAGTGAATTTTTGTATTTGGCTGTATTTTGTGTGTTTGCTGCATTTTTTCTAAATGCTGTGTCTGTGCAAATCAGTCTTGCTCATGCTGCCCCTTAGTGGTAATACAGTAATAATGCAATCTTTGTGTTATTCTTCAAGAATGAATCAGAATACCACTGGATTTCATACTAACACCTGAAAGCAGGAACATTTTACCTTTTTTGTTTGTTTTTTTTCAAATTGTACAAATGTAAAAGACTATAATCTGCATGGCGATGGTTTTGTTTTCTGCTGGAAAATATTTTGAAAAATAGTTGTTAACATTAACTTCACACTGGAAGTCATTTCAGTTTAGAGAGTCTAAGTTGAGCGACTCAGTATCTACTTGTTTGTATGTCATGTGACCTGTGTCTTTACTTGTTAGCACATCTAATGATGATTCAGATTCACAAAGTTTTCTTTTATTACCTACAATTGTTTATGGTTTGTTCAGTTAACTGAAGTAATTTTATTACTGAAATCTGTGCAATTAAATATGAATGCAGTTTAACTACCAGCAACCTATACAGCAAAAAAAATGTAATTACCAATGTGTTTAATGACATGTAATTATCTCCATGCCATTCTGTTAAACTGCCTTGTATCCTGAGCAGCTGTCAAATCATCATCCACAAATGCCCACAGTACTTAAAACAAACACACCCTTCAAGCTAAATCAGCAAAAATATTGCAAACTTTGCAGGAGCTTCAGGAGCAATATGCCACACCTCAGTACAGATGAGGGCAGCAACGCAAACTTTCCTCCGATTATGTTGTTGATCATGCTGCAGTCTCACAGAAACACTTTTTCTATTACTCATCATTTGTAGTTACCCAAGGTTTATATTAGTAATAATACTAGTCTATTTATGTACTAAAAGTTGAGATAGTACTTTTAAATAAAAAACCCTATTTTTACATAGTTATTGTTCATTGCTACACCCATTTATTAACGGTTTATTTAATCATTTAGTTTATACTAACCTGGTAACAAGCACTGCAGGAACAGTTTTCATCTGGTATCATGAAACAGTAAATATTTTTATGAGATAAATGGTTTTGATGTTTTTAGATTTCTAGATTTTTTACAATTTATATAATAAATAAGCTGAAAAAAGGTCAAACTAACTTTTGTCTGTTATACACGTTATTAACTGGCTCTTACCATGTATTATATAAGAGATTATTCCCATGAGAGATTAGATTATTCCCATGGTCCATCATCACATGTTTGTGATCAACACAAACATTTATCAAGTATGTTCTGCTATGTAACTAAGTAAAATGTTATTTCCTAGGTAAGTAAGCATAAGTGGTTATGAGAATAAAGTTTAATGGTGTGAGAATGTTGTGGTCCATCGCCACAGCTTCAAGATGAAGACTTGGTTTTAGGGTTATGTGAGAGGGGTTCGGACTAGGGAACACACTGAGACACTTTTTGACCACGTGTGACTTTTTATTGCTTTGGTTCACATTGCAAAAGAAGATACTGCTACACATCTATCAGCAAAGACTACAAGTTAGTAAAAGGATTTTTTTCTAAAGATTATTAATGTCTTTTTACAAACATACAGGCAATGCAACATTCTTAAATACAAAAATTATACATTATCAGTCATATTGATGCACACATATCAGCATCATACGCTGATTGAAACATTGTAAAATGCTTTATGATGTCTAAGAATTTAGTGATTGATTGAAGGCACTATCTGATTCAGATTCCACTGCACTGGGTTATAGGAGGTAAAGTGATGGCTGGAGGTCACAAATGGGTCAAAGATGCCTTCTCTTTAATTACTCTAGAGCCATTTGATCATACCCCCAACGCCGACACTGTGAGCTGGGTGTCTGTGCACACAAAGGCACATATATGAACATAAGCCTGCAGTGTGTGAACGTGTTGATGCCTGCAAACATGAAACTTTATGCAGCGATAATGTCTAAACATCAGTAAATTATTTTTAATACATACTGAGCTGCAAATTAAAGACATGCTTGTGGTGGGGTGGGATGCATACAGAAAGGAAACTCTGATTACAAAAATACCAACATCAACAACTTCACATAAGTCCCAGAGCAAAACTAATCACTTGCTACAATCTTGCAACATTTGAGAATTTACATTTACAGATAAGGCACAGGAAATCTTACAGTGGCAGCTGTTTAAAATAACAAAGCCAGAGAATGTCAGAGAAAGATCTGTGATAAAGACGTAGTTTGAGGCTCAGCACATAAAGTTCTTGATATAGTAGTGTATTTTCTTTACTATAAAAATGCACAATGCTGCAGAATAAGTTTAGTTTTATTTTATAAATTTTTGCAGGGGGATGATATTAAATTAATACTGAACTCACAGTTGGAGCTTGTGTGACTTTGAAATAATTAAAAACAGCTGTTCTGCATATATGTACATTATAAAACAGGGCATATGGCATTATGTACAGCAGGAGTTTCCCCTAGTTATTTGTTTTTCTTTGAATTTAAAACTCAATACTTGAAACACAAGTATTTTATTTTTTCTCGTCAGGCAAGAACCTTCTAAAGTCGCATAAAATTAAGTAGAAATATGTTTTCACAGCCAGGTCAAGGATGCTTGTTTTCATTGATGAGTGCGGTTTCTTTTATTGTCTCGCCTCCAACAATACTTTGTGCTGATGGGGCGTGATCTTTATCGCCCGGACGCCTGTTTGTACAGCACGAAAAGAGAGGATTTGGACTGAGGTTGCTACTATAGTTCTCTGATAGGGCAAAACGAGCCCTGCTCTCTTTCATGGACAACTGATATCACAGTACACAGTTCTACTTAAAGGGTAGAAAACATGAGCAAATCTAAAATGCAGAGAAGCAGAATCACACTGAAAAAGACATTCAACATGTGGTCTTTTTTTTGGTTTGTTTGTTTTACCTCACTATCTCAGCTCTGGCTGTGCTACCTGGTATACAAACATGAAAAGGAGAGAAATGCTCTGAAACTGATGCACATCTCTCTTTACTTGAAAGAATCCTGTGTAAATGGATGCATAGATGAGGTGTTATGAGGGTTAATGGCCTTGCACAGAGTCTAAACCTCAGAATGTGCAAAAAACACTGTATACTCTTCTCAACCTGAAAATTAACTTTTCTTCTACTCAAAGAGCTGTATACCTGTAAATGTACCAGCACGTAATTGTGTGATTTGCCTGTGTGAGAGCCCTCTCACACGCAACGTTTGCAGTCACATGCTGTATTTGCAGTATGTTGCCGTTTGAATGGGAATGAAAATGAGTGCCTAACTACAGTAAAATTACTGAATTGCAGACACACAAGTATATTATAATTCTCTTTCCCCCTAATCTATTCAAACCCCATGTAAAAATGTCTAATCCTGCATCATATATGATTAAAACTCTTTCAATAGAAAAAGATGTTTCTAAAAATTGAACATGGATTTTCATCAAGTAAAAACATTTCCCCCTGCATGTGTCCTTTCCACATTGTTTAAATATAAGAACACACTTAATAAAAAATCTACTCCTCCCCACTTTAACCTCTACTTTTTTATTTAATTTTTAACACAAACACTCAGATTTTTTTTTTGTTGCTTGGTAGAATTGTTGCCTGTGTCTTGAAGGTTTTGATCTATCCCTGTTGATTTAGTTTTTCATCCAGTTGGTTTTCAACCTGCCTGTTCAAAAGTGTGCATTGTCTTGAGTTAGCTGTGTGTGTGTGAGTGTGCTTTCTCTTACGTTGAACATTTTGTGTCTGCAGGTGTGCATGCGCTCTCTTTCACAGGTTCATACAGTGAGATCATCTGACCTGGCCCTGCTGCTAGCTTTGCTCAGTCGGCTCAGCGGTCTGGTGTCTTCTATCGTATCCATGGTCTCCAACCCAGCCTCTGCTGGTGTTACCTCATCACCATTCACTGCCTCCTCTACCTCTACATCCTCATCCACAACCTCCTCCACCCTCTCTGCTTCTGCTGGCTGCACTTCCTTGGCATCCTCTTCGTGTAATGTCACCCCTGCTGTCTCAGTGGTTTGAGCATAGGAGGGCAGAGTCTCATCATACACTTTAGAGATGTCCTCCATGGGCAGCACCTCCTCCGCCTTCTCCTCCAGTCCCTGGAAGGGTGGGGCACCTCTGCCAGCCTCCATGCCCACCTCAGCCAGTGGGTAGAGGTGAGTTACGGGGGGAGCTTTCTCTTCCTCCAGCAGCTTGTAACCTTTGGCTCTCTGCAGGGAGGACACCGCCAGAGGCGGCAGACTCTTTCCTTGTAGCGGCAGGGGGGCCGACCCCTCACCTTGGGCTGGGGCTGGGGCTGGCTTTCGAAACACAAATCGAATCTTCTTCAGGCCCAGGTGGCTGATCTCCACAAAGTTGAGGAAGAGAGAGACACAGGCCACAGCCAACATGAAGATGATGAAGACGGTCTTCTCCGTGGGGCGGGACACAAAGCAGTCCACTGTGTTGGGGCAGGGCCAGCGGCTGCATTTGTACAGCGGCAGAATGCGAAAGCCATAAAGGAAGTACTGACCGACCACAAAGCCCACCTCAAACAGTGTCTTGAAGATGATGTGGCAAATGTAGGTCCTCAGCAGGGTGCCCTCCAGCCGGAACTTCTTGCTTCCTTTTGTGCTGGTCTCCTTAGTGGTGCGGACACTTCCCTGGTCAGGTGCAAGAGGGAGACGCTCCTCGCTCAGTTCCTGCTGGCGACTAAGTTCTGCCTCCTCACGCTCTTTGCGTTTCTCCTCCATGTGGACATGGTGCACAGCGTGCCCTACATACACCAGAGATGGTGTGGACACAAATATAATTTGCAGCACCCATAAGCGAATGTGAGAAATGGGGAAGGCCTCATCATAGCACACGTTCTCACATCCAGGCTGCTGTGTGTTGCAGACATAGTCAGACTGCTCATCACCCCACACAAACTCTGCTGCCGTGCCCAAGATGAGGATGCGAAAGATGAAGAGAACCGTGAGCCACACCCGGCCGATCACCGTAGAGTGCTCGTTGACTTCCTCTAAAATATTACCCAGAAAGCTCCAGTCACCCATGATCGGTCCGTAGCACTGCGGAATGAAGGGTGGGGTAGGGAGGGACATGGAAGGTGCAGACATACAGGGAGGGTGGGGTAGGCAGACAGGGAAAGAGATAGAGAATGCAGAAAGTTTAGAAATGTAGGAGATAAAAAATTTTAAGTAAAAAATAAAGCCTAAGTCATTATTTCATGCTACTGCACTCGTTTATGTTCAATGTTTCAAATTTTCAATTTTTTTTTTCATTTTGTTTCCATTGCAAGAACTGGAAAACAGCGTCTAATATATTAAATCAAAACTTTTAGCAAGAGCTCGATTTAGCTGTACTAAATGCAGCTTGTTCTCTAAACATTATTAACTTTGTCAACTTAAACAAACATGCAAACCAAAACATCTTGCTCTAACTGTTTAAAAAATACATTCGACTACTTAGGGAAAAAAAAACAATCAAGACTTATTACATTGTCCACTCTCCTGTAAGGTATGATAAAGGTTAAATGTAATCAAATGGGCAACTTGCCACAGCTGCGGCTCCGGCGAAGTTGAGTCCTGTCCCGTTCTCTTGGCACCCAGCAGGGAAAAGTGAACTTTTTTCTGCTCTCTTTCCCACCTAAAGCCCTGTCCTTGTCGCCCCACTGAGCAGATGTGAATGAATCGGCTCTGATGGTTGGTTTTTAGTTTGCTGCAATATTTAAGCTTGGAGCCAGACGGCCTTTATTTGCCGGGCGACGTGTGGTGACGCAGAGGACAATAGGATCAACAGAGCCAGAGCGGGGATGTATGGGAGCAGGCCTCAGGCTCCCACACCAACATGGACGCCGTACGGCCAGGGCACCGGGTCCACAGAACAGCAGTCAAGCTCCATGTAGGAAACTTCAACATGCATGTAGTGTATGAAGAGACACAGATACAGTACGTGAAATAACAGCAGCAGCATGTGTGCCTCCAGCTGTTCGATCATGCTCAGGTTCACAGTGACAAACTACAGAAAGGATTAAGAGTTTCTGTGCTCATGTGTTAATGGACCTTGTTGTTTATACAATTGCTCAATAGAGGCAGCACCAGGTTAGTTTCAACTATGACTCAAATTTAAAATTAAATAAATGTTTTCAGGTATAATTAGAATATTAAAATATATTTTTTTACTATAGTGTCATGCATACAGCTACACCCAACCATCCAGAATGCAATGCCTGCTTTTTCAAACGAAACTAACCAAAATGTCCATTCCAATGTGAATCCTTTTTACAATAACATGTTCCATTTTATACTAATTGTATATCTACAATATAATTGATAAATCTAACATTTATTATACATTTCTGGAGAAATCACAGTCAATTCCAATTAAACACATTTATTACTTGAGACACAACAAACATTTAGAATGACAAATTCTGAAAATCTGTACATCACAACATTTCAGGATTTTGTTGAAGCGATCCATGCAAATTTTACATTCTTGAAAGTTTGGGAGTCACTCTCCACTTTTCACAAGTCACAAAGCACACTGTGCAACTACACAGGTGAAATGTAACATTATTTAGAGTCAGACTTTTATCTAATATGCATATACACAACCAGAAATCACACTACCATAGTTATTGTAAAGTTTCACTCATTTAAAAAGTGCACGTATTTCATTTCGGGCAGTTTTCTGCTTAAAGCTACATCTGATATTCAGTAGCATTATCAAATGTGAGGTTTCACTGAGCAGATAACTAACTCCACCTGTGTGTGTGCATTTGTGTGTGTACCATCATATCTGTGTCACGAAGCTGGTATTCGAAGTATGTCAGCTACTGAGCGAAAGGACACACTGGAATATCTCTGGTGGATGTTACTGGACGCGTTGGAGGTTAGTCAAACTTTCCCGGCTCAGAGAGGAAAAATATTCAGCAGCAATCTTTGATCATCGATTCATTCCACAGATGTTTGAAAAGCTACCGCAATGCTTAGAGAAGCTTGTTTCCACTGTTCACACTCCCTGAATTCTCATTTTCAAGTAACCTCCAGGTTTTTACAACATCATTAATAAAAACTTAATAATATAATAATAAACTCAGTACTACTGAAAAAGTCTGAAAGAGTCTGACCCTGTGACTCTGATTTATGAATTTGACAGGATAAGCACAGCTTCATGCTTTATCACTGGGCAAGTGCTTTTAAATATATAGGCTAGTTTAAATACTAGTTTTGAGGCTGTAAATATTTGAACACCTTCCACCTCATGTATGCACCTCAGTTATTTTATTATGTCAGATTTGCAGCTGATTTAGCTTAGTGAGCATAATGCAATCAATGACACTTATCTATAATTCAATTAAATGTTTATTTAAACACTTACATAACACTTAATGAATCGTTTTATGACTGGATTTCTTTCAAATTTATTGAATTGTATTTAGTTTTCTGTATGTGCAATTTGTTAAAATTCTTTAGACCTTTAAATAAATAATTACAGATGTAAAAGATAAACTGTAGTAAAGCTAAAAGATGAAAAGAATATGCATCAATATTTATTATGTAATATGAATATAATAAATTTCTGTGTTTTAAGTGTATTAATTTGTTTAAATTACCTTTAAAATATTTCTTTTGTTAAGGTTTTCCCGCCATCTAAAACATAATAAGAAAAATTCAAGCTTCAAAAGAACTATTAGACATTTTTTCATAATAACAGGTTTCTGGTTATTGTAAATTGTGACTGACAACTGCTCAGTCACATTTGAATTAACATGATCATGTTATTTCATTAACATTCAACTGGCATTTTTTTATATGTCCATATGCTTCCATATGAGTCTCTTAGCGTGTCAGGAAGTAGGCTACAGGATGTTGTTATTACAGTAAATACGTGAGAACACAGCAAACTGTGTTAAAATACAAAATGTTCTGCAATGAAAAACTAAGACCTGCTGTGCATCAACAATGTAATTTCATCGTATCAACATTTAATACTTTTATTATAAAGTTTATTATAGTTTATTTGAAGAAAGCTTTTGTTTGCCTGCTATCTAAACTGTTGAAAACTTGTTCTGCCGGTAAAACACTGATGCACAAAATTATAGGAAGGGACAAAACAATTACATGGCCGTCTCAGACAGACAGAGTTTATTTACAGTTACACAACTCATTTCCCTTTGCACAATCTAATTTACAGGTTTCACCATTGTTTCGTGTTCCCAGGACTCAGGTTTATGTAGCAGAAAAGCCTTGTACAATACTATTTTTATTGAAGGTGGGTTTACATATATTTACATATATATATATATATATATATATATATATATATATATATATTGATATTTGTAAGTTGGAACTGTCTGAAAATAAAAATATAAAAAGAATGTTGTTCTAAAATCAGAATGAAGATATTTTTGAGATGTGCTTTAATACTGACAAATTCAAATGGCAAAATAATTTACAGAAAATTGCGTCAATTTTAATTTATAAATAAAATGGAAAAGAGAGAAAACACAGCATGTTTTATTTATTATTTTTTCAATGTTTTGTTTTAATCAAATCAAATTCATTTACTGAAAGAAGTCATTCTATTTATCGATGCATCTTCTCTCTTCCCATCTCAATATGTCACACCCTCACTGTCTTTCATCCAATGGTGCTCATGGTTCTAGTTGACCTCACTGAGCTGGTGAACTAGAAAGTACACCTCGTGATGTCTGGTCTCTGGCCTGATCGTTAGTGGCAAACTGAAGCTCCACTGACCCCACAGTTTTTTAACATGAAAAATTTAATTTTAAAGCAAAAGCCAAGGAGAGACACTATGTGGCCATGTTGAATGTCCCCAAATCATTCGCTACAGCTTCTCTTTGAATAAAATGGCATTCAGAAACATACATATGTATTTCTGTGCCCACATTTGATGGCTAGTCTCCATATATCCAGGAGCAGTGATATCTTCTCCCCAACAAAAAAAAAAAAACACAAATCCTCCTCTCCTCTGGGCCTTGGATGGCACATGGGCTCAGCATGTTGTGTTGGAGCATAGAAGCCATTTTCAGAGCTCTGTGGAGGCATCAGTGTGTATCCATTGATCTGTCCAACCAGGGGACTCCCTTTAAAGAGTTGTGTGTTAGTACAGTGGACGCTCGCATGCTAAGCCCTATGATGGGCCTGTGAATGGCACTGGGATTTCACACAAAGACATGATGTCATGATGCAGGGTGCGGACTCTATTGAGCATGTGCAGCGAAGCGTGAGGCCAGATTAGACCTCCGAAGCAGGGCACCAGCTCTCCGTTCATCAGAATGCTAACATGCTAACAAACATATCGTACAGCGATCTGCCTATGGCGCAATGGTGCCACGCGCTTCCTGCTCGCAGGACCTTTGAAAGACAGGAAGTAACTAAGATCTTACTGTGTAAAGACTTTATCAATGTGATACAATTTAAGACATGGATTTAATGTAACAATATGTATTATGTGATTCTAGCACATGCTGGCAGGGGGTTGGTTTAATTTGGCCTCATGGTTACCTCTCTTATATCTTATATCTCCCACCACTCCCTGAGGAAAAACATTTTTCAGGAGGAGTATGTACTGTTCTTCTACTAAAACTAACATTTTTCTCCTTACAGACATATTTTTGATCCACAAAAATACTGTAGTTTCGGGGTTCCCGGGGCAACAATGCTTCTGGTTTGGCTCCATTATTGGAGTGTGTCCTGCTCATCACAGCAGCACATGGAGGTCTGTCTGCTGTGCCTCGTCTGTGCAACAGGCATCAGCAAAGACTGCAGCGCATGGGAATGTGGTCTTTCCAAACTGCAACCAAGCAGGAAAACTTTATTTTAACAGCACCTGCTAAAAAACCTGCATTTCAAGAAGGAGGAGTTTGACATTTGACTTCTCTGAGACTTTCCAGAGTGGGATGAGAAACAGTAACAGCAAAACCTTGAAGATCATCTTATATATACTGACATCTGGTCAAGAGGAACCACACTAAACCAGTGGTTATTGCTGATTACTGAACCACTGATCCACAGCTAACCAACTAAAGTTTGCCTTTCTCAAAGTGTTCCCCAGTGTCAGCAGGCAGCAGTGTGCAGTGAAAGAAAATTCCCAAAACAATACCCGCTCCTGTTAAAATTTAAACTAAAAAACTACTGGTTAATATTCATGTAAAGTCAGATACTTCAGGAGTTGAGAAAGTCCAAAGTAGAGTTATGTAAGGTAATATTGCACCAGCCAGACAGAAACCCAGCACCAAGTGCTGTTTTGTAACTACTGCATATTCAGTCAGAACTGATGGGCTGCAGAGTGCTACAGACAGGATAGGAATAGCAGAAAGTGCTGAGAACCCAACTAAGACATTGTAAGTTTAAGTCTTGTGTGACATTTGCTGTAAATAAGACATTTTCCAAAAATTGTGATGACTGTCTTATTTTTTAATGTACAATTCTGCTAAACTTGTTTTGTCAGGTTTTACTTTGAAAGGCTCTGAGGTTTTGCTGTCAGCTTAAAATGCTGAGAGATGCAACAGTCTTCATGCGCTGAATTAAACACTAAACTTTATTTGAATACTCTATTGAAGCTGATAGTAGGCATCATTTAGTCAGTGAAGACCTTGCAACAAGCAGAGACAAGCCTGTCCACAAATGTAACAGATTCAGACACTTTTATTTTGAGCTTTCTCAAAATGAGACTTAACATTACGTCTGATGAAAAGACTGAAATGACTGAAGTCATAGTGATTACTCGCTCATCAATAAAATCTTTATTCACTTATATGAACAAAAAGCTGAGCGGAAGGAAGAAGCCTTTAGGATCTGGCAACATAGACACCAAATATCATCCTAACTTTTAGCTTTTGCTGTGTAAGTTTCGCTTTTTCTTATATTCTTGAACATATACATTTATAAGTGTTTGACATTTTGTATAACAAGTGCATTTACTACATAAGTACTATAGTACATATCAGGAGCATAATTGTAAAATCAAGGTCTGAGGGGAGTCTGCATTTTCAACCAAATATATAATATGGTTAAAAATGGATAATGAAGGTGTCACTTTTCTCATTAATTAACAGATATGTGTTAATAGAATTGTGTTTTAGTCACATACACCAAATATCACTTACTTAATCCAACCTTTGTCAACCTTTGTCACACTGTACAAATATGGTTCTCGTACTTTTTAGACTGAAAATTAAATTACATTTCATGTCTTTTAATAACTTGTTTCTTATGTTAACGTGATTTGAAAAGGATTGGTCATTAAGTCATCTTAAATTAAGCTAAATTAACAGTCCAACAATACTTTTCCACTGATACTGTATACTACTTTTATTATTTTTACCTGAGCAAAATGTTATGTTATGCTATGTAATTAGTCTTGTCATACTGAACTGATCATACAGTATTTAAGGGGAGAAATTATTTTTCCAAACTTGTGATGTTTCTGTGTCTTTTTCTCACTTTTTTTTTTATCTCATGAATGGTCCCTGTCATACACAGTTTCGTAAATTCAGAAAACAGAAGGAAAAAGGCCTTCACAGCAGTTAAAGAGATGGTATCAGCGATGCCCTTCACAGATACAACATGACCTCGAAACAGCACTGAGTCCCATGACTTAGCACAACAATAAGACTTCAATGGTGTCAGGCTTAAGTTTAAAGACAAAGATACACTTGTTTCTAAACGGTTGTTTATTCAGAGCGCAAACATAAGTCCATACATATTTGTGCCCATATGTGCAAGTTCCATCATTCCTCTTTGTTATTTACTGACCTACTGCCACACTGATAATGCCGTCGGGTTTTTTTTTGTTGACTAAGTTTTGTTCTCTCATGAGTCATCTGTTTAGAGCCACTTCTTTTGCTTTGTGTGGAGCTATTAGATGTCAAGTTACCAACAATCTACCAGCAGCCTTCTCTGTTCTACGTAACGACTTTTGCGCAGAACTTTCTCCCTGCACTTTCAAGTGTGAACATTTGTCTCCGGCAATTTCTCATTTCCTCTGAGAACCAAGCAGTTGTTTCTTTCCTGCGATGGTGAGAAAGTTTTAAGCTATTCACAAAGGCATCCAAATTTCACTGAGTAAACAGCGGTGACACTGCAGCCACATTAACCAACGGAAACTGGTGAGACGACTGATAAAAGCTGCAGCATAGAGTTTGACCTGTAGATCACAGAGCAGAGGTAGAAAAGTATGGTTGTCAGTCAGAAGGAGTTTACTGCATTCTTATATGGACACACACATATTTAGACACACACACCCACAGGCCCTGCAGTATGTGTCACATCTGGTCCTGGGCCATAGTATTGTGTTTTCGAGGGCTGAGTTCTTGTTGCCCAGCTGGACTTAGGTTCGACCATTGTGTTTGGGAGGTCAGATTTGTTGAATTTGGACCAGCCCACGGTCCTTCATGTGCTCAGCTGTGAACTCATGAGATGTCTCGTGGGACACGGTGTCTGGAAATACATGAACAAGCTTTTAAAACACACTTTACTAGAAGGGCTGGTGCACTAAAACCCTCACATACATACAAATTTGAGAGCTAAGAAAGTAAAATGCGTCATTTAGAAGGAAAAGCAGCGCTTAAAATTTTAAGTTTGTTCCTTCATAAATATTTTTCTCCGGCTATTGTATCATAGTTTGTTGGAGAATTAAATACAGATTGATTGTTGGTAACATTACAAGAGAGTAGTGTGTTTAAACTGTGAGAAGATTGTACTGTTTAGACTCACTACCTGCATTTGTGCTTAAGATTTCCCCTTCCATGTCCTGTTACAACACCAGCAAACACCACCCTCCTGTGTCTGCTACAGGAGCCGCTTTTGTCTTGTGTGTGAGTCAGTCAGGTGTGTAGTTCAGATCACAAATACTTGTGACATACAAGAACATTTTGTGGACAAATTATTTTATTATCGCTCCTCGCATTGCATGATCCTGTAAAGAGGATTTACTACCATGAGATCTGACAACCAAACAACAGCTTCAAAGTATTTCAAACACACCTAGTAGAAGCTAAATCAAATTTCAGTAGATATTACTAGTCCAACTTTAGTTACTAGTTTTTTAAATATTTCATATAAAATAGGATTAACTAAAAATAGTTCATATTCATTAGTATAATTATATATTATCCAGCTTATAGAGAAATTAGTGACAGGACTCCATGATTTTCTGAAGTCCACCACCAGCCTCTTTTGTTTTGTTTTGTTTTTTGTAATGTGAATGAATACCATCCTACATCCGCAGAGTCATCAGAGAACTTCTGAAGATGGCAGGACTCTGAGTTGTACCTGAAGTCGGAGGTGTACCAGGTAAAGAGGAGGGGGAACAGAACTGTCCCCTTTGGAGCACCTGTGCTCATGACGTAGAGATGCAGAGGCAGAGGGACTAAGGATCTTGAAGTGAAGCTGATGTGGAGGCGGCTCCGAGGTTCAACCTGGGATCTACTAAAAATATTATTAAATTAATGTTTTCAGTCCACAGTCCCCTCAGTTGCCTGGTTGCTGGTCTTGTAGCTAATGACAGTCTTCAGTAAAGTAACTTGAGTTAACTTTGAAATGGTAATTTTACTTGTAGTGGAGTATGATTGCACTTTTACTTGCATATTGAGTTGATGGACTTCAAGATTCTCTGTTTTCCATTTGATTTTGTAAAGCTAATTAAATGCTCTATAAATAAAGTTCATTCTAATTATCTCTTATTTTAGTCTGAATATGCTTTAATGCAGCTATACAAAACAAAAAGTGAGCAACAAAATCTGTACAAACAAAATAGTCTTAAAGTCTATTGTAATACTTTTATGAGCTACTGTTAGCAGTTCACAATATACACATATATTCCCAGAACTGTTCTCTCTGACTCTGACTCTGACTCACTACAGTCTGAGGCCTGTAATTAGATTCCTCTGCAGTTTTACAGGACCTGCATCAGGAAACCAGCCAACCTGACAGTTTCAGCCTGGCCTAAAGAGAGACAGACAAGGGGTGAGAGACGAGGCATGAATTGTTCTCAGTAGCAAAGGAGGAAGTGGAAGGGCAGCTTCCTCTTTGTGTAACACCGGGTACCATGAGAGGGAGAGGAGAATCAGTGTTCACACAATGGAGAAGAGGGTGGGTGGAGGGCAGAGAGACGGTATTAATGGAGGGAGGATGTGAGCGCTGTGTGTGAGGCTGAATGAGAGCAGAGCTGAGAAGACAAAAAAAAGTTGAAATACTTAATTTTGGATACTTCTAAACTGATACAACATGTGACCTGCACATTTACCTTCATTCTCAGGTGGTCCTGACACACAGTGGGCCCAAACCACTAAGTAGTCTAATTGCACACATCTGTGTTAAGTTAAACCCAGTGAATGAACAGAAAAGGCTACAGGACTAATTAATCACCATAGCAACAGCAACTCCAATAGGTTGATGAAATCGCCTGCGTCGTGCAGCAGACACAGTCATTGTGACGGGACCTCATTTGAATTAACCTTATATGTTGTGTCTGGGAAAGATAAGTGTTGAGTTACAGTGAAACTCGTTAAGTTGGTCTCTGTGCCGCCGACAGCTGCGGTTGGAGGTGCCAAGTTTTCAGGTTGTTCGTCTGTCCACCTCATTCTCGGTGATTTCTCAGAAAATAATACGTAGCAGAGAAGGACTGCTCATCTTAGACTGTAGCGCCTGTGAAGACAGTAACAAAGACTAATGACTCACTGTCCTAGCTTCTTCTAACATACTTCACATAACATGCGGCAGTGGTCTTTAGCTAGATTCAAACTTTGTGGAAAAGTGGCACCTCACACCTGGTCTCTGCCTACATGATTTGAGTCTCTTCATTATAATCATCAACCTGCTTCAAATCTCTGACACTTGTTCCCTAAACTTTTCTGTCTTTCTTACCTGGTTTGTTTGTCTTTAAGAAGTCTTGTGTTCTCCCACAGATTGTTTGTCTGGTTTTAAATAATTTCAACATTCTGACATTTTCTGGTCTCATTATACTTATTGTCTCTGCATCTGTAGGTCATGTTTCATACAACACTTTTTGATTTGCAGTGTTATCCCTCAGGCATGCAAGCACCTATATCCACATCATTTCCTCCTGGTTTTGGCCACATTAGAACATTTAGCTATTTTCCCTAAGGAACAGATGCCATTAAAATGTAATCAGACCACAATTGCAGTCTTATTGTAAGTCATTAAGTCAAATAAATATTCTCTGATAACACCTTTCTCATCTGATCCACTGTTTATATAATATAAGTCAGAGCAGCTTTAAGGCTTGAGAACAAATGTTCAGGTGCTTTGATATGATTAGATTTATTAGTTAATGGAGTTCAGTGCATTATCTCTGGGAATCAGCCAGGTGGTGTTAATTAATTCATTTGAGGAAACTAAACAAAAGGAGAATGAAAGGTTTTTGATAAAAGTGCAAGAAGGGTGAGTAAGGTTCTGAGAAATGCAAGGTGAGAGAGAAAGCTGAGAGTGTACATGTCACTTAAGACAGGAAGCACTGCCTGAAGGACTGGAGATAGATTTCTGACCAGGGTAACACCCTCTGTGTTTCTATCAGGGGAACACAAGACTTGACACTAGATGATTTCATGCCTCCAGGTCCTCTCAGTCAGCCAGCCGCCCAACACAATGTTATCTACGAAAAGGAGTGTTGGCACGCATGGCCAAGCATCCACAAGAGTTTCTCACACATGTTCAGTGGGTAAAAGAAGTGATTTAATGTTGTTTCCTCAGGTGAAGCATAGTCGCTTTAACAATGACCAGGACAAACAGGAAGTCATAAAACACTGCCATAGTGAGACGAAACAGGCTCCAAACAAGTCTCCAAACACTCCATTTAAGATTTCTATTAATTTGTCAAATCTGTTAAACTGCCCCTTGATTTTCATCCATTTGATTTAAAATAATTCCAGTAAAGGGAGAAAGAGGCAGTACTGAAAGTCTGAAAAGCTTTTTCCTTGCATTTGGCTGCTTACAGCATGTTGCTTGAAGAACAATCCCGTCCTTTCATTTGTTATGGTTATTTTTTTTCAGGAATGTATGAGGCCATACATGAGCACATACACCTCTTGTCTGTCTTCAATCATACACACAATAAACGTACACTGGACAAAGTAAATCTGTTCACACACACCTTTATGGACACACACACACACACACAGTCTCTCCTCATGTCTGAGTTTGTGAGTTTGATGGTTGTCTTGGGTTAGGGGTCTTGTAGATAGCCCTCTTCCTGTGTTTGTAAGGCCGCTCCTTCTCCACAACTGCTCACTGGGATGCTATAATGAAGGGAAAAAATATGGCATTAAGAGTCTATGTTTCCTCCGGCTCTCTCCATATCTTGATAACCTTGTTCTTAGTAGGGCGGAGGAGGAACTGGCAGGATCCACTGTATGAGTTTTGTTTGCTTTCGTTTTGTTAAACCATCAGTTCAGTCTGCACAAAGAAAGATTCAATAATCTTAGGAAAACTTCTGCAATAAAAAGTCTCAGAGAACTTTAACAACAGCCCCATTGATACTCAGTATGTGAAGCTAATAATCCTTCTTCACAGCAAACTTTTTGACTTGTCACAGTAGGAAAAGCACGTGTTACCAGCAGTGACAGCTCTTTTCTAATAAAAATCATTACATGTGGCTCATGTGACAGGGAGCCAGCATGTAGGACCCTGAAACCAAATTAGTAAAATACTAATTCATGTCATTATTTGATTTTTTAAAAACATTAAATGTTAACTGGTGTTTCATTTTAACAGAAACACAACAATTACTTTGGGTAAGTTAGGGTTACTGTACTGTATATAATCAAACTGTACCATGGCAATTTCTTGTTTAGCAGGTGTTACTTATGCCAACATATCTGTGATACAATATAATCAGCACAATTATTATGGAATCTTCCATTTAAAGTAATAACATTCATTTTTTTGCAAGAACAAACAACACTTTCCTCTACATACAACATTTAACTAATAAGTAATTAAACAAACCGTTATTAAACTCAATACATTCAGGGTTTTTGCTGCTATTGTCTCTTTTGTCCTAGAGTTAGATTTTGATGGCTTTTATTATTCATATTGCTAATATTAACTTTATACGGGCTTCTCTGTTTAGTTGCCATTATAAAGTCAGATTACAGACTTTATGACTCTACTTATGCTACTGTTAAACTGTGTTTAGACATTCTTAGATAAACATGGCTACCACAGTGTTTGCGTTTTAGTATATGTTATCTTGCTTTCAACGTTGTCCATAATTTTCTTAAGCAGAGACACACAGGATTGACTGAAACGGCCATCAATGATAATTCACATGCTATCCGTATATGCACCCAGAATAATCGGTGCATTCAGTCTGGACAGAGATCAGCTGGTTAAAATAGCTTCAGTCTAAATCTGTAGCTCTAACAGTGTTGGAAACAGATGGAGTCTCAATGACAGACTGACCATCTGCCATGTTGGCGTCTTGCAATCTCTCACCTGTTGACTTAAAACTTGGTCACCCTACATTATTATTTACTGCCTATGAGAGCAGCACTGGTTTATTGATAATCTAATAATATTATTATTAAAACTGATATATAAAGATTATTAATAATAATCTGTAGATTCTATTAGAGAATATGTGAGTTGAATGTGAGCAAAATATCTAATCCAATGCTATAAATTTAAAAAATTACTCCTGTCTAAGTTATAATTTGCTAAAAACAACAGCAGTTGTCTGTTATGTCTAAAGATAATATAATAAATGAATAAATATGTTTTGCTCTGGACATGCTGCAGCTCTGCAAACACTGAAGCTGTCCCCTGAATCTTCTGAGAGACCTAGAGACTAAGCAAAGTGAGTTGTGCTCAAAGGAGGATACAGTATACGAAAATCAAATGTCAACCTGTCAACAAACTGCTTCCTTGATTCACCAGATGTGTTATTTTCCTTAGTATTAAATATTAACTCCTGCAAACGTGTTAAAGAAAACCAAATTTACCCTTTGTATTTCAGTGTTTATTCTACACACGTGTATGTCCATGACATTTTTAATTATATCAAGAAAAGGGAAAAAAAGCAAAGTATGGAGAGGGAACAATGATGAACAGGCAAAATAGATACATAAAATAAAACACCAGGATGTTTTTGTCACCAGTCACTGCAAAGTGCAGTAAGTGGGTCTGATCGAAAGGAGGTCTACATCCCAGTGCTGCAGATCCTGTCAGATCGTTGGCAAGGTTTATGCTGACATATACCAGTAACAGCCGATACATGTATGTGTTTGCCTAAAATAACCTTGAGTTTCTCTTTTCAACTTTGCCTCTCTGCAGTTTGACATTTTATTGTCACATTCTCTGTCTGTAGCTCAGGGAGCCACTCTTGGATTACAGAGATGAGTTGATGGGTTCATATGAGGACGAGATGGCCATTCTGGAGCATGTGTCCATCAAGGCCGGTTTCCCTCGAACTTGTGTGAGGCAGGGCTGAAATTAGGTTGTGTCACGAGCAGAATAGCAAGCAGGGTCAAGTTCTTGAGTGGTTGGGATGGGTTACATTAATTCATTCTGGCAGTGTGTGTTTTTTCTACATCAAACACGCACACTGTCTACATGACATTCAAACACAGAGACACACATACAGTAAATACAAGACGTTGTAGTGTCTCTTCTCTTGGTCGTGATCACTCTGCAATATCCACACATTCAGAATTCTGCAGAAAAGCTGTAAGTGATGAGATTAAGCAAAAGTGTGGAACATCACTTCTTTATTAATAATCACTTCATGATGTTATTCTGCATGAATGTTGTTCCACTTCTAAATCCACCCTGATGAACAGCACAATGGAAATGTCAGAGTAGCCTTTAAATGAGGAAAGCTAAGTAATTAGGAATTAGCAACACTTTTTCCATTGCCTGAAATGACTGACTCAGGCCCGAGGGGATGTTCGATGTTCCATAGGCTTTTGTTAAAGGAACCTTGCAAATCAGAGTGAAGTCTTTTTATTCACAACCATTAAGGTTTTTGAAATGCACAATGGAAAAAGTGTTTAAGTCTTAGTATTAGGTTAAGGTAGCTTTAACAAAAGTATACTGGCACACTCCTTGCAAAGAGGCTTTGCGTGGAAAGAAGGTAAGAGAAAGAAAGAACAGAATAAATACAAGTCTAATATATAAACAGGGTAAATTATTATTTGGCTAGATACTGTTGAGATGTAGTTGCAGGGTCACTGCTGCTGGCCAGAGGTCTGGGTTTGTCATGAGGTCCTGATCACTTGGTTTATCCTGCTATTTACTGTATACAATCAAATGTTTTTTCTCTGCTCCATGGTCAAAGGCGCGGTTGTTGGAGAGGAGAATTTGGCCATTCAGATCAATGATTAGACCATGACGTTTGCAGGACGAAGAAAATTGAGACAAAGAGCCAGAGCAAAAGTGACTGTGTTTGATTAAAACAAGTAACAATTCAGACTGACTGAAATGACAAATCAAACGGCATTCTAGTAAATGCTCTTAATCTTTCCTTGCTGACAGTTACAGGGGAAGATCAGTTCCACTCTTGTATATGAAAACAAAGAAACAGTTAACCTAACTCTGGCACATCTAAAGCTGGCAGGATCACTGAACACTTTATAACAACTTAAAATAAAGGTTAAAAAATAATATATTGATGTTTTATAGACGGTTACTATTTCTGGACCAGTGCCATTAAGCTCAGCTAACCTTCTCCTTGGCTTAACTCCATGTGGTAACTTCATTTTTACTGTATTACTATTCTAAACTATTTATTTTACTGTAAAAGTTGACTGGGAAGAAAACAGTACCATTTGACACATCTCAAGGACAAAATTTAATGTTCAAGTCAAAGAACAAAGGAGTGAAGTCTCTTCTGTTGTGTTTGCAGCTGTGTCTTGTCACAGTGTACAACCATTTGAATCCATGATGATCCTTCAGCAAGGATTTTATTGTATAAAGCAGGCGTGCTGTGGAGCTGAGAGATAGCCACGGACTAAAACTCACACAGCGGACAGCAGAAGAGGAAAGGAAGGAGGAAGGAAGGAAAGGGTAGGAGGATGATCTCTTTTACTTTTAGACTCTTTGACTGCATCCAAGACTTTAGCAAATGGTTTCAGACCTGCACATGCTTTCAGAGGAGGAGATGTGAAGTCAAAGAGAAGAAATCATCAACAAAGTAAGTACAGTGTTTCTGTCAAAGCCTGTATCATCTCTAGCTTTTGTGTTCTCTGGTCCTTGTGTTTTTCTGTCAAGTCAAATTTGGATCTATTTGTTGTGGGTCTTCAAAGTGTCACATTCTAATGGTATTAAATAATATTCAGTTCACGCAATTCTTTAAGTTACTTCAGGATTAAATGGTCAACATTTAGGTGTACACTTGAAACCTTTTGAAGTAATACCAGAGAATCCATTACCATATAACATTTTGCGCAATTTCCTTTAAATGTTGCTTTGTAGGAATTTCACCAGGCCTGGCACAGACAACAGAGCCACAAACTTAAAGCAGCGCTCAGTAAATAAGAGCATTCTGGAAGTTTACTCCAAGCGGAATTGCCATTGATCCCAGAAAACAATTCCACTTCCCCTCCTGCTGCCGAAGAATGCTTCCCAGCAAAAAATAGAGCACCAGGGATGTAAGAAAAAACAGAGGAGGGGGAGGAAGAAGAGGAGGAGATGGAGGAGGAGAGACAGAAGGGAGGGCCATGGGGAGAACTCTCGTGATGCCCCTGCTTTTCTTCTCATGCCCCCTGTGTGGGCTACCAGTTGTCGCTCAGTAGTTGTCGTCTACAGTTTGTTCTTATTTTCAAGGATGTCGCCCCCCCATCACACTGAACCATTGGCGGTGTGCTTGTCTCTACATCTTCACCTGACATTTGTCTAAAGGAAGACTTGTCTTACTGGGGCACAGATTAGGAGCTTCTGCTTCATGAGAAGGACTTTCCCCAACAACCTTAAGCAAAATAGCAGGTAAGCCACAAAATGAACATTTGACATTATAAGTAAACATAAAACAACTCTTACTGGGGTAAAAAAAACAAAAGGATGCAGACACAGATTAAGCATCCTACTACAAAACAACAGCAATGGACTGTCTGAGGCAGAGATGATGTGAAAGAGCAGGAGCAATGGAGTGGGAGGCCTGCTGTGTGTAAGCGTCACCTCTGTCAGCAGGTACAGCTGCCACCCAACTCCTGCTCTGTCCTTTCATCTTGCTCTGCTGTTCTCGCTCTTCCTCTGCTCTGCTTATAACTCTTACAACAGATAAATATTTTAAAACAAAGTGTAGCACTGGAGACTTTAAATCATAGAGCCACCAGCAAATGTGTACATGCTCAATGAAGACTTTGAGGAATTGTTTTTTCTCAGCGGTGTCAGCTTATAGTTATATTTGTTGTTGTGAGATGTCTTTACACAAATCTCACCTGTTTTTCCATTGAAATATATAATATACAAGTTTTTAATTAATATACAGGGAGATGGACTCACACAATTGTGTCAATGATGGTTATATTTGACACATCATCAGTGTCAAACAGGAGGAACTCAAGTTGAATAACTTGATATTACCTTGTCTAAAAGATTTGTTGTGGACAGTCTTTTAATTCCAGCATGTTTTTGACTTTTTAACGTACCTAGAATTTCTTAAACATCTGTTTATTGAAAACTGCAAGCTGGAGACTTACTCCAATGATATATTTAACTACAGTTTTGAAGTACTAGTACTTCACTTGACTTTACATTCATTTTATTTCTACTTCTACTTTTATATTTTTAGTTTCAGTGGATATACAGTATATTTTTGATATGATATCTGTAGTTACGGTTTAAATTAATATATAACACCTGTAATGAGTATGTGTATAAATTATGTCTTTTTACACAGTAAATTTACCTCACAACAATACACCAGTCCCACCGCAGTAAACTACAACTTTAACGTTTTACGTTACTTATTATATTTCTTTTGCTTTTTAGTACATGTACATAACTGCTAATACAGTACTTACTGCCAATGCTTCTGAATTTTTTTCTGAAGTGACATTTTGAATTTAAATAGAATTTTCTAGGTAAAAGGGATACAGGCTTATACATTTTTTATACATTAAAAGACTTACTTTATGCAGACCTGAGCCAGCATCTCTATATAACAAGAGCGTATAACTTTCT
>JAUYWH010000013.1:9103866-9122600 GCA_034779795.1 Ctenopoma multispine
AAGGAAAGAAACAGTAATAATGTAATGTATGGTGCTGGGTCATTAAAACAATTAGGGCAAACATCTCAATTATTCAATTAATAATAGATTAGCCTACAACTCAGCCAACAGTAATTATTTTCTCCCACTGCCAAAACGAAGAGCAATAAGAGAAAACAGAGACTTTATATACAATAAACTGTGAAGCTTACTGCACATTTGTAGTAAATCAAGATAAAGTGCCTTATCAAGTAAGAAAAAATACACCTGTTTCCACACGTTTAAATATAATTGCACTTTTCATTACCTGTAGGTCAACAAACAAAAAATGTAATTCAAGAATAATGACTTAACAGTGTAGACAAGACTGTGTTCATATGTAATGGGAACCTTTGTGTGCATCAGCAGTGAGAATGCCGCCTGTTTGAGGATTTAGACAGCTCCTTGAGCTCCTGTCAGAAGAGGTTCAAAGATTGATTGGACGGTGGACATGAGCAGAACCGGCCACCAAGTGGCAGCATTGCACTTATGTTTTTTTAGTTTCTCTCCTGGAGCCATTGTGTAATTACTGACTTTGTTCCTCTCTGTATGTTTCCATTAATGTCTTTGAATGTATTTTATTCCATCTCTGCAGTCTGATCGTACTATATGTAGAAAGATAAGCAGGTTGTTCATAACCACAGTTTGTGAATGAACATTCTTGCAAATGTAGGTTTGAAATGTCTTCCCAGCTACGTACATTTCTATATAACCAATGTTCTTTTGAAGGAACAAATGTTGTTCAGCCTATACTGTACATGTTGTTGTACTGTTGGTTCTTTCACATCTTTCACCTTTATGAAATAAATGTCACTGCTAACTCATCACACATTAATAAATCATCTACTGCAGACTGTTGTTCTGATTAATTTAAGAACTTTAAATAATTTGTTTTTTATTGTAGCTTTTACTATTTATATTTATTTATACTACTATCTTCTGACAAATTAATATATACACATTTTTAGTTTATTTAAGTGTAAATAAAGAACATGTAGAGATGGGGGTGTTTATACCTTTTTAGATCAGTATCCCATCACCATCACACATTTTCAATCTGCTGTCAACAGACTGGGAAAGATGTGGAGTATTTCCATGAACACATGCTGTCTGGTCATCTCTGCCAGGAAGCTGAGAACTTTCTGTTTCTAATTTGATTTCCAGCTTCTTTCGCAAGCTGTAACTGAACACTTTTCTTTTGCTTTGTTTTATTGTGTTATTGTTGTAAAAAGGGTTCACCTCTAAAAACCACTGTCATTTTTTATCAGAATTGCGACTTCATATTGCAGTCCAATAAAATGTAACGTCTTACTACCCAATACAAATTCACATTTGCTAAACTAGTTGCATTTTGTGCACTGGATGCCTGCCTTTCTTATTTAATTTAAAATTAAATTGTAATGCACAGTGCTTGAGAATAAAAGTATAATATAATGTGTAAGTATTCAGATCATTTATTCCAACAAAGACTCAAGGTTTGATCTCCAAGAGGTGTTGTAAATAACTCGGATTAAAAACAACCACCAAACCAAAACAGAAAAACATTTAAATTTTTGTTAAAATCAACTTGTAAAACTATTCTTATAAAAGTCCTAAAACTAAAATAAAAATTTTAAAAAATTGTCAATTCACTGTATGTGCAAAACATACAGGAGAATTGAATTTCTGTTTCTCTGTCATCTCAGTAGTAGTACCAATAAAAATTATAAAAGTATAAACATAGAGATAAATAACATTAGAAACTTAAATGAAGTAAAACTGCATGTAATAATGTCAGTAGTGCAATTCAATAACAGCAATGAAAAAGTGAGGAGGTGCAACTGCACCTCACAGCTAGTTTTAAAATATCAAAATATATAAAAAATTTTGCATCAACAGATAAATAGATAAAAAACATTTGTAAAAGCATCAACAAGCACTTCGGCACTGCGTGTGGCTGGACAGGCAATTGCTAGAAGTGCTTTAAAAAATGACACACTGAATTGTTTTCATCCTAAAGTGCTTCAGGAATCACTGTTAGTGTTGAAATAGTAAGTGTAAAGGTTCCGATCTAACTGCAGCATCGGGTTAATTTCAGATGACGAAACTTGCAGATACTCTTTTGTCCTGTAGGGGAGCAGTATTAATCTGTGATGCAGCTCCTCGAAAAGAAGAAGAAAACACGACGCTGTTTTGTGATACGGTGTCAGGATATGTAGTTTTATGTTTGGGGAAATTACGCTAAGTAAAAGCACCAGCTAAACTACAGTTCCCCGCATGCTCTTCGGCGTGAACCGGTGTCAGAAGAGTTGCCGAAAGACAAGTGAATTTATCATTTACTAAATGTTTGATAAAATGTTATATTTTCTATCAAGAGTGTCGGGACACGACTTCACTTCCTGGTAAGAAAAAAGTTGTCATATCATGAGCGTCAGATTGACTGCTAACACCGAGTTTAAACCTCATCTTATCATGTTCTGCTCTGAGCTCGTTTCGAAAGAGTTAACATTAGCTAGCTGTGTGGTGTTTTCTAAACGTGCTGCTGTTAGCTCTGAGTTTGTGTTGAAGTAGGTTAAGCAATGGTTGTTGGCCAGCTTCATCCGTAGTGTCAACAGTCCCCATGTGACACGGGTTTGGTGGTTTTATGGCATATCTAGGTTTTATCTCTGCAACAAGCATTTTTACAGCTGAGTTGAAGTGTATTTAACTTTTCAAACTTCAAATATCGTCACCTTAGACTTATTACTGAACTACAGTGTACATGTGCTCTCTCAAGTCTTATTTCAAATGTTATACTTACTTACTGCTACAGCAGCATCATTGTCGTCATCGTGGACTGACCAGGAAGTTTAACAGAGGTAAGTGCATGAAATACACACATACAGTACATATACACAAAATACCTGGGATTGATTAGAAAAAAACATCCAAGTTTAAGTCGTTTATAACAAACTAACACACGGACATCTCATGCTGAGCTCTGTGATACTGTGATGCACATACAGTATATCATTACTTTCTTTTATACTTTGATTTTACTTGCTTTTCTGTAATACTGGAAGTCGGTGTTTGCTACTGGAAATATAATTTTCCCGGAGGAACCTTACCGAGGGATTAATAAAGTTTCTATCTATCTATCTATCTATCTATCCATGCAACCCTGGTCCTAGAGAGCCGCAGCCCGTCTTGTTTTCCAACAGTCATTGCTCTGTAGGACCAGGGTTGCCTACCCCTGTCCTAGACAAAGTTATTGATTAATTAACTGAGAAAATAATTATCAAATTCAGCCATTTTTAGCAAATGTAGCTGAAAGAGTTGGTTAAATAAGTGAAAAGTTAGTTTGACAGGAAACTCAAATGCAGGATTTTTATCAACAGGTGTTAATATGACATACAAGCAATATTTGTGATTTTTTTTTGGACCAAACAATACATAAGTTAACTAAAAATAAAAAAATTAGGAAGTAATTGACACACTAATTCATGATTAAATTAATCATTGGTGCAATTTTACGACATGGCACAGGGGGCATTCCTAACACCACAAGCACAAATTATTATTTCCATTAGTATTAATGTCATTATGATAAAGATTTTTAATCTACCTCTCAGTAGTAACCATAAGACTTGTGTACTTAATTCAGACAAGCTAAAATAATCTGGCTTTGTTCACAGCATAACTATGAGGACTCTGTGGATGAAAGGAGGTGTTTTGGGTTCATTGTCTATGGCTTTTGGCTCAATGTTATGGTCACAGAAGAAGACCGAATCTGAACAAGTTGCTTCCAGTTGCACCTCTACTGACAAAAATCAAAGTTCTTCGTATGAACTGAAAATGGTCCAAGTCCTGTTCCGACATGGTGCTCGAACGCCGCTAAATTCTATACCTGATGTGATGGAGGTAAACCTTTGTGTCTTCATTTAATCAAGTCATTTAGTGTCTGAGACTTAATAGCAACTGTGTAATTTGTTCTCTGGGCATATTTCTCTTGTCAAAGGTCCAATGGGTGCCGACGCTATTGGAGCCTCCAGCGCACACCCACATGAACTATGTAGTGACAGATCTTCATGGTGGCCCCAGGCCCCCAGCTCCTGTAGAAGACAGCTATCGGAAAAACATGCTGACTGTGAGTACTGTGTTATGTGGAGTTGAATGCAGTCAGACAATAGAACTGATGAAGTAACAAATTCAGGTGCAGAAACCTCTACAGTTGTTGATAAGAGGCTTTCTAGGATTATAATGGCGACATTTATGTACATTTTCACAGGTGACATACAGGAGCAGAAAAAGAAAGCTTTAAATTTGACATTGTGAAATCTGAGGTAATTTAGATACAGGGAGATACAATATCCTGGGACCAGAGAGTCTTCGCTTTTTTTTTTTCTTGCTAAGACAAAAAAATATCTGCTGTGGAAGAAGCTAGTGACAAGTGATTTTGGAGTGTACGCATGAAGCAACCTGTGGCTTCACGCTCATATTTATTCATTGATTTAGTTAGAGACTTTCTCTCTCTAGTGGCCACTAGGATGAATTACAAATCCTACAGACGTCACTGAACGGGTTTGTAGAGGTTCTCATTGAAATATTGTGTCCTGTTTGCCAGCTTATGTGTTCATGGAAATGTTAGTTTCCTGTGCTGACTTAGCTGCTTTGCTAAAGAGGTTTAACTGCACTGGATTTAGCTTTACAAACTAAATCACCACAATATGGACTCCTGCCATCCTTGTACCACATTCACTTTGGATTCCTGCATGTGATCACATGTGTGTGTCTGTTAGGCCACAGTTAGTAAATCTTGATTGTTTGGCAGGGTGGCACATACCCTGGGCAGCTGACCACAGTGGGAATGCAACAGCTATATGAGCTGGGCAAGAGACTGAGGAGGAGATACATTGAGGAGAGTTCCTTCCTCAGTTCCACCTTTAGCCCAGCTGAGGTCTAGTAAGTGCTACACATCATCATGATATATAGCAACAACACACCTTCTGTATTCTACAGTTGTGATAAATTGGGTTCATGAGTGCAGCACAGAGGATATGAGCCTAAATTTACTATTTTTGAGTTGGCTCCCTTCCATGACCTCTTTTTTTTTTTGTTTGTTTTCTTCCATTTTTAGTGTGCGCTCCACTAACATTGTGAGGACCATTGAATCTGCCAAGTGCCTCATAGCAGGGCTTTTCCAGCAAAAACAAAAAGGTAGAGTAGAAGCCATATGTACATGATGTCATTTATTTTATTCTGGATTTGTATTGATCTGTTTTTGTAATTTTCTGTTCTCCTTGAAGACACTGTGCATATATTAACCACAAAGGCAGAATCTGAAATCTTGTATCCTAACTATCATGGATGCAAGATGCTCAAATTCCTTGCTGGGTATGTATATTTTAATGTCAACCCCACAGTCACACTAAGCCTTGACCATTCCATATACTCGCTACCCAAAAGTGGAGTCTTGAATAATATGTTGTGAAAAATTATAAGCAGAGTGGAGATGCCTCTGTCAGGTTGTCATGGTGTATCTGTGTTTTATAGCTGACACTGTGTGTGTTATGTGCAGCCACCGCTGGGCAGAGTCGTCCACTCTGCCAGACATTGCAGCAGACCTGCAGAGCATCCAGAGCGCACTGGGCATCGCTGCTCACCAGCACATCGACTTCATCCTCATTAGGGATGACATGGTTGCCAGAGAGGTGACATTGCCACATCATGATTCATATGACTTTTATTAGGTCTCACCACAAGCTATCAGAATACATATGATTATTATTAAAACTTAGCCTGGCCCGAGGCTGCAACCTAGCAAGCTGCTAGTTATGTAAGTTGAAACCCCAACAGAGTTCATCAAGTTAGTAAAGAAAAAGTAAAGTTTAAAAACACAGATCCAGCAGGATTTAAGTTTTAATCCTAATTGACGATGTCTCAAAACATATGCATAGATGTCAAATCTAAAGACTTCTGATTCAGTCAGTGAACGAAATTCGTTACCTGACTGGAGACTGTAAATTATTTTTTTGTGAATTTAAACGAATAGGAGAATGGCTGATTTTAAGATGGGAGTTTTTCAAATAACCATCCTAGAAATGTGCACACTGACACTGCAGCAAGGTCTGAAACAAGACAATGGGCAACGCTGGCCACAATTCAATGGCATAAATAGTTGTATAGTTACTATAAGCCCCACCCAAAATTCTCACTATTTATGTTCAAATCCACCTGTTAAAACAGACAAATAAAAAAACATACATAAACATATTCTACTTAAACTGAAAATAAAGCTACATATAAATAGTTAAAAACAATTTCATATTGACACTTACTTTACTGTAAGTTGCTCACAAATGTCACCATAATAATTATGGTTTAAGGGGAAAATGGCAAATATCTCATAACAGCTGTGGAAAACAGTGAGCAGAAACTTCAGTAATGCTTTGTGTTTCCTTACAAGATCTGTGCTGTAGACCACAGCTGACACGTCTTGTTTTTTCACATTAACAGACGCACGGCCTGCCGTGCCCACCAGTGCTGCACTCCTGGAGGAATAAAGTGGAACAGAGAGCTGTGGACATGATGTACCATATCTATGAACCCAGCAAAAGGTTAAATATTCAACAAAGTCAGCAGATGAGGATACAAAGGAGTTTTAACACTATTAGAATCTTATACATCAGTGTGAATAAGGAGATTTTCTATGGAGTTCAACGGGTCCCTTTAAATCTTCTGCTATGTTTTTTGGCAGGGAGAACCTGCAGCTGTGTGTCGGCCCTCTCCTGTACACATTGTTAGCCAACATTGATGAGAAACTACAGGGGACCTCATCCAAGCCAGACAGGTTGGACAGATCAGGATGAACGTACTGGTTTCTTACACAAATGTGACTGCAAACATTACTGTTAAAACTCTCTCTCAAACAGGAAGCTGTTTTTGTACTCTGTACACGACACCACTTTGATTCCCTGTCTGATGGCTCTTGGGATTTTTGACATGAGATGGCCACCATACGCAGCTGATATCACTCTAGAGCTGCACCAACACCGGCAGACCAATGAGGCCTTTGTCAAAGTGTCATACATAGGACAGGTAAGAGAATGTGTTGAATGTGTTTATTTGATGAGCTGTTGCCCCTTGTGTTTTACCCATCTTTCTTGTCTTTCTGTAGGATCAACATATTCCAGGTTGTAGTGGAGTCTACTGCCCCCTGCAGGAGTTCAAACAGGTCCTCTCAGCACACTCACTGAGCTCCAGTCTCTACCAGTCACTTTGCAACAGCAAAGAGAGTCTGAGCAAACCCTGAACCTCAGACATTCACATATGAACACAGTGTTAAGACATTACAATCTGACAGTCACAAATCATGCTTTTACATTTTTCGATGTCCTGATATCTCACTCCATCCAGCCACCACCAGGAGACTACACCAGGGGAAAGTCCGGAATTACAGCCTCTGTATTTGATACTTTAGTTTACATTAGACTTTGAATTTCATAATTCCTCATCACCATTTAACGTTGGCAGTAAAATGCTATTGCCATATAGAGGTAAATTAATATAATAGTTGTGGCACATTGACAAGAGCATGTGCAGAATGATATTTAGTATAATGTATGCCCGATATCAGATGTTTAATGTTTAGGTGTCCTTTAGATCACTGTTTGGCTTAATTATTTAGGGTGGCATTTTACCTCTGTTGTCAACAAATCGCAAAAGACTAAAACCAACAACATTTGCCTGTCTTGCAGTAATTTTAAAAAACCTCAGTAAGTAATGTCCTACCAAAATTTCACTTCTTGTAGCACAGAGTAAACTTACTATATCCAGCTTCAAATTGATACAAATGTCATATTCTGCAGCATGCAGATGTGTGATTGACAAAAACAAAAAAGGTATTAGATTTATTGTAATAAAGGAAAATGTTGTGTTGTAACTGTTTTTAACAGTAGACTTATATAGCACAGGAGAATAAAATAAAATGTACTTTGCCACCACAAGTAAACTTTTAGCAGGATAAATTAATTTTTTTGGTTGTTTGGGATTTTTTGACAAGATAAATACAGAATTGTACTCCTGTTCCTCAAAAGTTGGACAATGTGTATACATAAAAATATAATGATTCTGCCAGTTTGGTTGCATTCACAGCCAGATCTTTCATATTCAGTCATTTCCTTCCATAGAGGAATACTACACTTTTGACGTACTGTATCTACTGTTTCTTAACAAACAGGTCCAGATAGTAGATTGTACATTAGTGCGTAGGTAAATGTCCTCATAACCATGCAGAACTTGCAGAAATGAAACCATGTTTTAAAAGTAAATTTTAGGTTGCCTTCTTGTAGGGTTTTGTTGGTAGTATCAGATCACAGTATAATGCAAGCATGAATACATGCCTATTATATCAATACTGTGTTACAGTAACATCATTTCAATGACCTGCAGCTTAATATGTGAAGTTTGGTTTGGACTGATGATAAATAAATTATTTGATGAATTTTAAATCTTTTTGTGGCTCATGTAATATAAGGGATCTGTAATATTTTTACCAGCTACGAAAACAACTTCTTTAGTAGAGTTCAAATGCATTAACATGCTTGCATCTATTTTGGAAGTGTGGTGTCCTCTCTAAATAGCTCTCACTAAAGTGCCTCCTGATAAAGTGTCAACTTGGCAATGCTGCTTCTTAGTATGACTTGTTCTCCTTGTACTAGCTGAATGTTGGTAAGCTGGTTTGACATGCAGAAAGACAAAGACAGCACCTTGTCCACATAACTGACTAGATGTGAATTGCCAACCGCCATGTGGACACATGCATGCGCACACACACTACATAGACAACATGTATATACCAAAACAATATCTTTTATTTGTAGTCCATCACCACAGCCCTGGTAGGCTATTCTGCACCAAAGCCAATGGAGAAACACATGACAAGCTTATACAATAGAGAAAAGAGAGGAAGTCAACTGGATGGTGAGCAGTGCGTGTTTACATTTGTGTCTCACTCTGGACACCACACCTGCCTTACTAAATTTTACCAGCTCTACATAACTCTAGTTCTATAATACCTGGCATACCTGCTGTGGCATTTAGACGCTCCTGTCCCATTCTGCTGACCATTGGGGGATTATTGCTGTGGGAATGATTATTACCCAGAGTCAACAAGAAAGTCAGAACACAACAGGGACAAGAAGAACACACAGCACATCTGGGTAGTAGCAGTATTATTCACGCTGGCGAAAGGTAAGTCCTGAAAGTTTTGGAGCACCAAGTCAAATGTATCCACAACTTGAAATAAACTGCAGATTACCACTGTGCTGCAAAGCTGCCAGGACCCTCACACTTAATGTGTTGCTCTCAATGGTAAAAAATAGAGAAAGAAGACGCTTTCTACAGACGGTCCATGTTTGTGCTTTTTTAATAATACTATTATCTTAATGAGGTCATAGTTTGGTTTGTTATACACTGGAGTTACAAAGGAAATTAAAATAGACTAAAATTCGAATAGCCCACCAATGGTAAACAGTACAGTATTTTAGGGGGCATTCCTCCCCCAATGAAAGTTGGGTAAGAGGAGTTGAGAGGTCACTGATAGAATGCCTATACATACAGACACATACATACATACCACACAAACATACAGTCTGTCAAGCACACACACACTCACACGTATATACTGTACAGAAACAGTCAAAACAATGGAGCGAGAGACAAGATGGTGTTCCACTAAAGTCTTCACAAAGCACAAATTCTTCTTATTCCTTTCTCTTGTTCCATACCACTTTCATGACAAATTTGTTTTTTAAATTTGAAAAAAGTAGACATATACTGTAGCATCTCCATTGACTTTTAGTTAGGTTGATTCCTCTTTGATGTCGAAGTCAGTATCTTTATAGTCAGATAATCAAAAACACAAGAACAGTTTTGAGAAATTGATGCACAACAATCCCTTACATTCTGAAGTTTATGAGTCAAAATTTAATGTTCTTGTGGCAAAAGTACTCCAGTCCGAGTCTTTCCAAGTCTCCAATGGAATAGTTCCCACAGGACATATCTAGACGACTGGTTAGCTCCATTCCATTCATTTCTGGGCACGTCCTCTAGTTTGTATTATACTTCCTTTATTCGAGTCCATCCAAGTTTTCTGAACACACTGTAAATGCCATGATCCTTACTTCCTTGCATTATGTCCATGAACATTCTAGATACAAAGGTTTCTGTTGGATTAGAACATTCCAGGGCCCGGGCTGAACCCCATGTCCATGTCACGTGGCCTCATCTGACCCCCCATCATCATTGTCTGCTGTGGGGGGCCACCCATGCCCTGCAGTGACATCATCATGTTAGGTGAGCCACCAGGGCCCGGGTGGGCCATTTGTCTTCCCTGCATCATCCCTCCCGGACCCCCCGGAGACATCATCCGGTGCTGGGGGCCCATCATGCCTTGACCCATGAATCCTGGGGGTCGCATCGAATTGTGGCCAGGGTTTCCCATTGGCATGTCTTGGGGCCCCATTCCACCACCAGGCCCCCCCGGCATCCCTCCCATCCCCTGCATGGACATTCCCATCCTCGGAGGACCATCACCCATCATGCCCTGCATAGGGAAGCCTGAGGGGTGTGGTGGTTTCCCCCCAGGGTTGTCTCCTCCACCTCTGGGAAAGTAAGACAGAGTCTGGCTAGGCTTCTCTGATGGGATTATCCTGGACAGGTCAAACTCAGGAATACCGGATGCTCCTGGCCGCATCACCTCATGAAGGTCTGCATCACTGAATCCACCCTGCATGTTGTTAAACTCTGGCCCTCCTGGGGTATTGGGCTTGCACATACCCCCATCACCCCCTCCCCCGTGAGGAATGTTCCCCATCCGTCCTCCCATAGGTCCTCCTTCTCCCTGGAAGCCCATGGGATGGCCAGTGAAACCCTGGGGACCAGGACCGTTGTGTGGGGAGAAAGGGCCTTGCTGGGAAGGGGATTGTGTGAGGGGATAACCCTGGCTTCGATGAGGGTAGCCCATGCGTCCCTGGGGCATCATTTGAGGGTTTGCCATACCAGGGTCTTGGGGATTTGGTGGTATCATCATGCCATGAGGCATCATGCCTGGGCCCATATTAGGGGCATTGGGAGAGGGCATCTGTGGAGGCATACCATGGGAGAGGGGCTGGGATCCCATTGGATTCATACCTAGAGGGCTGAGGGCAGGCATGGGTCCAGCATTTCCAGGTCCCATCATACGTGGATTGCCTTGGTGGTTCATTGCCATACCTGTGTGTGTAAGACAAAAAAATGAATGCAATTCTGTATAAAACACAACATAGGAATATTAGTACGGTTCAAGGTGGGTGGAATTAAAACAAAAACAACAAAACAAAAGCATACCATTATTGTTCACTGAAGGCAAGTTAGGAGAGCGAGCTGGAGGCGAATCGTCATCAGAGCTGGCAACAGTCTTTATGGCATCATGGTAGAGTGGGGTGGAGCTGGGCATTGCAAACTTGGACATGCGTGACATCATGATGGAGAGAGGGTTTTGGGATAGCGTTGGCTCAGGGGGTATGGTGTACGGACTGCCAGACGGGACGTTGCCTGGAAGGGACATGGAGCCAGATGGAGCCCCGGATGAAGGAGGGGCTGAAGGAGGACCATTACCACCTAGAGAATGGCATGATAAAAAAAACATTATATAAGGAAATGGAAAAAACAAACATTTCATTCTATTTTTATCCTGATAATATTGATTTTAACACCCTTTGTAATATGTGTTGCCCTTAGCCCACCAGGTAATGGTCTAGTGGCCACAAGAGGGAGCCACTGGACCATTACCCATCCCATATACAGATGTGTCAACTTGAGTGTTGCATGAGTAATGCAACTATTGAGACAGCCCCCGATTGATCTTTATTTTAAGTGTTAAGTTTCAGACTTACTGTGTTTTCAAAGGAGTACAGTGTTTTAAATGTGATACCAACAAGCACTAAGACCATTACAAAAGAAATATCAATATAAATGGAATACACTTTGATACATAAGCAATGAAAAGACAAAAAATTAAGAGAGAGATGCTGCTAAAAACAGATGAGACAAAATGTGTATACCTTGCTCCATGTTCCCCATCATGTTTGGTGAGGTGATACTAAGGGGAGGCTTGCCACCCTGAGGTGGTACTCCAGGACTTTGCATGGGTGGTTTGGGTGAGGAGGCCCATCCTGGAGACGGGTTAGGAAGAGAAGGAGACCTCATATGAACAGGGGAGGCACCTGCTGATCCCATCATCGAGTGAGGGGACTTCATAGGTGCTGAAGCTGGAGGAGCTGGAGGAGCACTGGGGCCTGCTGGGCCAGTGAGCATGCCAGCCAGCTGGGACGGTGTCTGAGGAGATTTAAGATTTCCAGAGGGAGAGCCCATCATAGGGGACTGTACTTGCCTCAGAGGAGGCGACTTAAGTGGGTTCACACTGGGAGAGTTCCCCCCTCCTGCTTGGACATTCAGATCTGCTGGTTTGCGGCCTCTCTGGCCTTGTGGGGCCCCAGAAGAGAGGGGGTTAATACGGCCATTACCTCCCGTTGGTGTAGATCTGTGCTCTGGACCAAAGGCTTGGTCTCCATGTGGACCTCTAATTCCTGCAGGACCCCCTGGGAAGGGCCGTCCAGGTCCCATAGGAAAGTCTCCTGGCTGTGTCTGATCAGGAAATGGAGGTCCTTGCATGGGCCTACCTTGTGGAGCCAAGTTCTCCATTGGAGGTCCACCTCCTCTCATTCTCATCATATCATCTGGACTCATATTCATGGGGGGATCTCGTAATTTAGAAGGGTGCATATGAGGTCCGGGCCCAGGGCCAGGTCCCATGCCAAACTCGGGAGCCATTTCCCTGCCCCCCATTCCCTGCAGCCTAGATGATGGGCTCATAGGACCATCACCAGGCATTCTGGGAAACATACCCATTCCATTACCAGGCTCCATTCCACCTCTTTGATGCCCCATCATCCTTTGCATGTCCATCATCATCCCAGGAGGCAAGCCCTTCTCTCCACCCATTCCTTGGTGGAACATTGCTTCTTGGACTGATTGAGGATTTGGGAAACGCTCACCACGACCACCTGGACCAGCAAACATTCCCCCAGGTCCTCCAGGAAAGCCTCGTGCATCTCCCATTCGTGGAGGCATGTCATCAGGCCAGCCCATTCCAGGCCTTGGGGGTCCCTCCATCTCAGGATTCATCATACCAGAGAAGCCAGGCATCCTCTGCATATGTGGGGGCATACCCCTGGGGCCAGGCCCCATGCTCATGCGCTCCTGGTAGTGCTCAGGTGGACCACCTGGTCCTCCCCACATCTCTCCTGGGCCCATCTGGTAAGGTGGTGGGGGCCCTCTCATCATGCCACGTGGACCGTGAGGGTGCATCATCATGTCTGGAGGGAGTGGCCGGTGTTGCATTTCTTGTTTCTTCCTCTTTTCTTCGTAAAACTCCTGCTGTAGCTTCAACCATGCCACCTGTTCTGGGGTCATCTGATCTCCTTCTCCACAGCTACCTGGACCCCCCATATGTGGACCCATTTCATCTTGTGGAAATGGAGGCATGTCCCTGGGTCCATGAGGTGGACCAAAAGGTGGACCTTGTGGACGAGGGCCTCCTGGCCCGCCTGGTGGACCGAGGCTCTGAGATTGCGCCATCATAGCCTGCAGGGGGCCCTGTTCAGACCTCCGGGGTGCACCATCAGGTACTCCATCATGGGGTCCACCATGGGATTGTGGAGGACCAGCTGGTGGGGCATCACGGTCATCAGGGAAAAGCATGCGCTGGATATCTCGCAAGGTCTGCAGAGAGCGCTGGCGATGTTCCAGCTGTTCTTGGGACAGACCCTCTGTGTTGGCCTCCATATTTAATAGTTCCTGGGCCAGCTGCTGCTGTTGTTGCTGCTGTTGGGGTGTTAGACCTGCTCCACTTGAGCCTCCGCCCTGCCCTGCTTCCCCTGTTGTCGAAGGGTTGAGACCTGCCTCAGGTTGTGTGACAGGGGCCTGGTCAGCTGGAGTTGTAGTGTTACTGGGGCTACCGCCTGAAATATTTTTGGATTCCAGGCCTGCAGCTGATGACCCTTCCTGTGGAAGAATACCAGATTGGCTCCCTTGGTTTGAAGGCTGGGGTGGGGCTGGCTCTGCCATGCCAGGTAAGGACGGCTTGGCTCCAGGCTGGTGGCTCTGATCTTGGGCATGGGATGTGGGTTGCTGGGAAGGCTTTGAGTCATTTCGGAGGGCGTTTGCTGCATTGTTCTTTAACAGGAGACAGATTAAAGATAAATTATGACAAAATCATGGAAGATGTTGGTGTATATATGCTCATGTTAAATAAAAAGAGACTGTGTGTGTCTTTACCAGAAGGAGGTGAGCTTTGTCCTTGCTGTTGGAGATGTTTTTCATGTGGAAGGCAATGATGTTTTCTGTATGGCCAGTTAGAACTGCATCAGCTGCCCTGAGGACAAGAAGGCAGACAGTCAGATGTCAGTCATCAGACACAATAAGTATATGTGTGAGTGTGTGTGGGTGTGGGTGTGTGTGAGAGAGAGAGCGAGCAAGCATTTGAGATATGGAGAAGTGGATGAATGACTACTAGAGGGTACCATGAAGGTAATGCCAAGGTCAACAGACTAAGCAAACTATTGCACATGCTCATACATAGACATACACAAACACCTTCTACTCAGCATCCACATCTTTGATCTCTAATTCCCAACAGAGAGCGTTAATTTGAGCCAAGTGTATGCTCCCATAGAGAAACACGCATGCCTGTGCAAATACACACAATGGATTTAGGCAATAACTGGGAAAGTTGGGGGAAGGAAGAGAAGAGGTGGGCAGCAAGTATCACAGCTGCAACAGACATCAAAGACAACCACCACCAATGATGGGGGCATGGAGATATACTTCAGGCAGTTGACATTGTTAGTAATTCCATTTAATTTTGAACTGCAACTCCACAAAGGGTTTGACTGTGGGTGTATATTTTGCTTATGTAAAAAAAAAAACAGAGATGATGGTTTAATTAGCCTCTCTAAACATATTACTATTTAAAAGCTGTTGATAGATAAATAGATGTAGTGACAGATAAATTTGAATCATTAACTAAACAAAAATACACACATTTATATGTGCTACAAATTTGCCATCCAAAATAAGATATTGATGTTTGAACAGTTCGAAGACATCAGCCACAAATCATAAAACCCAGCTTTCTTACTTGTTGGCCATTTCGGTGGTGAAAACATAAACGAGTTTTGAGCCTGGTTTTTGGCCACTACCAGGTTCTGTTGTGGAGCCCTGGCCTCCCAGTGTGTTGTGGGACGGTGTGGAGGAGCGACTGAGTCCAGCATTAGAGGTAGAATGTGAGACAGAGTCCTGGGGCTTCACATCACTGGAGTTACAGTCTACAGGAAGACAACAACGTAGACCATGGTTTTAGGACTAGCAAAGGCTTATGTGCAATTTAGTTTTACTGAGGAGCTGTCATAAGTGAAATTGATCAGCAGAGGGACTGCTACACACGCTTGGATGCACACATTAACACACTTACTGAAGAATCCTTTGTCATCTTCGTCACTTTCTCCCCCAGAGCACCAGTCAGCTCCACTGTACGGCTGCCTCCTCTCTGCCACACACATTCTCTTCGCCCTGCTGCTGTCTACACACACACACACAAACACAAACACAAACACTATCAGTGAGCTTGGGCTCAATGTGAGTGTCAAAAACAGACTACATAAATATATTTTTGAGGATGTCCAACTATTGTCTTCCATGGGCAGATTGTGTTATGCATACTTGGGAATAAATAACACTGTGTATAATATGTAAAATACTAATTAAATAAAAGTTATTCAGCGGTGTGCATAAAAGAAACACAGCAAACCAACCTGGGCAGTGATTAGGAGGACAGTGATTAGAAGAGGCCGTAAACAATAGCTATTGTTTCTACATAGAGCGGTTTAAAGAATTTCGGAAACAAATTAGTTACAGCTATTAATTAATCCGCTAAAATTTTAGGAAAACCATGCCCTGCCAGCCTACCTTAGTTAAAGAAATTTATTATTTTGGTAGTAATAAAAAAATCTTTTGAAAGTCTCCTTCAGCTGGACCTTGTTACCTTTTTCTTCACTGGTGGGTGTGCCACTCTCTGGCTGTTCAAATGACTCCACAGAGGTGCTTCTCTCCCTTTTGACTTTAACCTTGGAGCTTGGGCCAGACGTTAGACTCTGGCCGTTCTTCAGCCCCATTCCCCCTGCCACATTCTGAGCCCCTTTGGTACCCAGGGTCTTGGGATCACAGGGTGAGGGCTGGGATTGGCTGGCGGTGTTCCCAGGTTTACCCTGATTGGGCATTTTAGAGTCCATCTGGGAGGCAGTGGAGGGGGACATGACGGGAGGTGATCGTACCATGGCCTCCGTCTTAGGTTTAGGGCTATTAAAGGATGGAGAAAATATCACAAGCATAAATATTTAAGAGAACATTTTATTTCACTAAACAGTGCAAAGCTAGCCTAAATTGCTTAATTTGTATTTAGCAATTTAAACCTGCCAAAGACTGAACATGCAATGTCTTTTCTCCCCACATACATACATATATTTGTAACCATTTTTCCACTATCAAAAAAACTTAAAAGGGGGAAATGTGGCATTTCATGTAAAAAGCATAGGGCTAAAAGTTTGGTTACCCAGTAATCATGCTCTTGAATCAGGCACAAACCATAAGGGGAGGGATAAATACTCAGGTAGCTAGCCATCCATGAGATCATATGTCCCATAGTTCTCCACTATACTCATGTTACCCAGTGTGCTAACAAGGAAAAGTGCTAGACAGAAGAGCAGGGAAAATGTGATTGTTGTTTTTCGCTTTGCAACTGCTACACAAAATGTCACAATGACACGCAATACTTGTCACACAAGTCCATGAACTTAGGAACAAGTGTGGCGATAGAGGCCATTTACAAATGACTGTTGCTTACGAGTTATGAGCAGTGTAGTTCAGGCAAGCAGGATACATCCAACTGGCAGAAAGTCTCTTACCACACCCTAATCTTTTTCTCTGTCTCCCTCTCTCTCCCTCATATATATATATATATATATATATATATATATATATATATATATATACACACACACACACACACACACACACACACACACACAGACTTGTACAAGTAGGATGAAGCAAATGCCAACATGTCAAAAGAGTACAGCCACAGCCTAGCACAGTGTATGTACGTACAGACAGCAAAAAGAAAAAGAAGGGAAAGCCAGAATTTTGGCAGTCCAGACAGCTGTTTCCAGAGGCTCCAGAAGCATGAGTCAGCAGGGAAAACATCCAAGCACAGTGTACTCCATGACCCTAAAACAGCTCTGGATCACACATCAAGACCTTTCAGGTAAAATAGTGGAGCGAAGAAGCTGATCTAAGATCAGCATTACATTCGACCTATACTTTCTAGGTAAGGGTTGAAGAGACAAGCTCAGGATTTTGTCCACTTAATCACACTGTCGAGAAGTTTCACTACTGATCACATACTATGTGCACATGCGTGGTAAACAACTTGCCATGGGGGCATGTTAGCTAGATATTTGACACTTTAAAACAGGAAGATCTTTGGCTCTTTGCCTTGATGATGTGAGTGAAGTTTTTTTTCCCCAAAAAAATAAACATAAGAGACAACTGGTAGGATATAAACGTTTCACAGTGTACCAAACAGTGGAACAAGAGACACACCAGATCACACTGCAACCAATGATATCAGCTCAAAGACCGCTTAAATTGTTATCATTATGGTGCTAAAATTAATAAAATGCTTTTTTTTTTATAGAAAATGGGCCCATATTTACTTTGGAGTGAGAGCTTTGATTAATTTATTTTCTGAAAAGAGTTAAGTGTCCGTATAACAATAAACACTGACTATTATGATGTGTGATTATTCTATTAATAATTACTTAAAAGGTTTATGTACTGGACAGAAGCTTATGAGTAACCAATAAAGGCTACTTATATATTATAAATATTAAATGATGCAACTAAGTGTTTCAGTCATCAGCCGTTAGTAAATAACAACAATGAAGAATAAAAACATAATTTAGTGTCATTTACTGTTGACAACAATGTTGTGCAGCCATAATAATCTATGCTGGTTAAATTTTGTTTGGTGAGCAGTTGAAAATAGACAATCTGGATTAAATGCACAATTTTAATTCATCCATCAGACTGATGTTTGGTTAATTAGGCTGTTAAAACAATCATATGGTTCACACAAATTAGTGCCATCTTATTATTACCATTGCAGGACAAGACCTATATATTTTCAGTGTCCACTCACCTCTGTGTGTTGGTGGATGGGGAGTTCTTTAGCCTATTCGAGTGCATTGATGGTGCTCCCAGGACTACAGAACAGGGTGGAGTGATAAGCTGGTGAGGACTGCCTGTGTGTGAGAGCGGTGCTTTTGCACGCACGTTCCTGGAGCCAGAAACAGGATTTCCAATATTCGAGAGGTTTCCCCGACCGTCCTTGGCCTCCTCTCGCTCCTTCTTCCCTCGTTCCTTCTTGTTGAAATGTGTCGCTGCTGTACCTGCCGCCGCTGGCCTCTCCTCTTGGACCTCCAACATTCTCTCTATGTCCTGGTTTGTGTGGTTGTGTGGGCGTATGAATGTGTGTGTGTGTGTGTGTGTGTGTGTGTGTGTGTGTGTGTGTGTGTGTGTGTGTGTGTGTGTGTGTGTGT
>JAUYWH010000013.1:9122700-9161724 GCA_034779795.1 Ctenopoma multispine
GTGTGTGTGTGTGTGTGTGTGTGTGTGTGTGTGTGTGTGTGTGTGTGTGTGTGTGTGTGTGTGTGTGAGAGAGAGAATGTGTAAAAACAATAACAATAGTCCAGGAGTCTTTCTTGTTCAGTGTGTATTTATGAAACTCCCCCAAGGGGGCTTTCAACGGCCCTTGGGCACACTGTTGAAAGAAAAGAGAGGAAAGTTAGTAAAACTGGTAAGGGGCCAAAATCTGACCAAATTTAAAGTCACGCTCCACCCAAAATCATTTTGTATCAATCTAACACCGTAGGCTGAAAGTCAGCTGTTGAAAGTTGGTCACTTTTTCTTTCTCTACTTTGGTCAGCTACATCCAAATGGATTTCAATAAGTGTTTTTCACAGCAGATATTCTGACATGTCACAGTGGAACACATAGCGGCCCTTGCTGCATAGCCAATGCTGATGTTATTTAAAAAAAATGTGCTTTTCCTGTGACAGGTCAAAAAACATGCTGTGAAAAACTCCAATGGTGCAAGGTTTCCACAGCATATAAAGTATCAAAACACTAACAGAAACCTCTAAGAAATCTCCTGCAGCATAACATACATCTGCTCAGTGTGTTTTTTATAACAAGGGACCAACATCAACAGCTAACAGTCAACTTTCAACCCAGTATAAATCTTTCATGGAGCTAAACAGAGATTAGGTTATTGCAGATACATTTTATGTATGAGGTCAACTATAAACAGTGCCACCATTGCATAGTTTGTCCACAAAAGACTACTAACAACTTATCTTATATCTTTTTTCTGAAAAACAAATATGAAGTATTTATGCAAAGAAGTTGGTAATGGTTGCCATCATTATCATAAGAGTTCTTCCTAAAATAAAAAAATGATAATGGCGTAAAACTCCAGGATTAGTCAGGTTAAGTCTTGATACTACAAAGATATCATGTTAACTACATAAATACCATCATGGCTTTGTAACTGTATCTAACAGTGAAGTGTGATGGTGGAGTGGGAGAGGTATTATTGTGGTTCAAACTAACCGCTGTGTGTTTCTGTTTGTGTGCATGTTGGTGAGTGAGCACAAAAACTGCATGAGAATCCTGTTTGAGAGAGCAGACCAGTCAGTCAGATTACATTGTCATCCTGAAAATATTTAGGAGCTCTTCCAAAACACTCAACATTGTAACTGGCTCCAGAGCTCCCCTGGGGAGAAGGAGTTGGAGTGTTTAAGGGTTTCGGGGGGGAGGGGGGTGTCACTGGGAACCAGACAAATACGACAAATAGGACTCCTGCTACAGCAGTGACAATTGTCTCTCAATGGTCTAGAGGAGAAGTGATTTACAACTATCGGGGTCACAGATCACTACTACACACAAGCAGAGTCTGGCTTATGCAAAACAAGTGGGATTGGAGTGGCTGGGCACAGAGGAGGTCTATGTATCCAAATTACACTGATTAGACTAACCTTTAAATATAAAAACACACTGAGTGTAGGCTCTTCAGAGGAGTAGCAGACTGATTATTGATTGCTGAACCAGTGATTTGAGTGTTATTTATTTACAACAAGGCTGTTAGAAAGAACTCCATTCTAAGTGAAATGACATGTTTCTATTTTGCGATACAACATGCTTTGATACATTAGTGTGGAAAGAAAACCACACAACACACAATTATACAAGTATTTTGCAGACAGCACACAGAAATGAACTTAAATTTCAGCTTCAGCTACTTTTGGTCAAACTACAGACCTTGCATTTGAGTGTAACATTTTCTACTATTTCTGTTGTTTCTGAGTTTGTCCCAATGCAGTTTGAATTATGGGAATGGATACTGTATGAGGTAAAGAGTGAGACAAACGGGGATCCATCCCATTGTCCATTTTGCAGTTGACTGTTATTTGCTCATCAAAGTGAAGCTTTGGCTTGTGTAGTCACAGTGGACGAGACCTGATAGACAGTCTCCCTGAACCAAAACAGTGTAAAAAGTAAAGTAAAATATTTTATCCTGTTACTAGGCAGTGATGCAAGAATGAACAGTGTCAAAGGCCACTTACAATAAAATATGTTTTTTCTCCATGGGATCAATTCAAAGTTGACATCAAAACTGTAGCTGCATACTTCTTTACCAATTATACAAATGTATGTAAGTAATGTTTAGTGCTACAGTACTAATACTCACAGTTTTGTTGTTTTTTTAATGTCACATCACTAAGTCTTAAAAGGTAAGTTCTGCTGTATTTCTTAAACGAACATAAGTGTGTTTCAACCATGTCTGAAGGCAGAAGTGTTTAACACATCTGAACAAACACTAAAAGGTGAGACAAAAAGTCACATGATGGACAACATGACAACTGTAGGCAGAAACTTCTCTAAAGCATTTATTTTCACAAACAAAAGGGTGGAAGCAGCTAAAGGTGTGTGTTTTGTTTGACTGAGATAAATGACTGACGTGGTGGCTAAACATCCAGGAATACTGACAGAATCCAATGATTTACTAAAGGAAATCTAATTTTTATCTTAAAACAAACTCCTACCTCATTTAACCTCAACTTGCATGTATGTCCTCAAGAGCTGTTATCAAAACTTAAACTCCAATCATACACAAAGGAGTGTAGTGCGAGTATGTGCACAAACACAGAAACCAACAGCAGGACCTGTCAATCACCGTTTCCCTCCAATCGCACGCTAACAAGACACTAATTGGAAATCTTGCTGACATGACTGTCATAAGGTATGTACTGACACACATATCAGACATGCACACTGCAGCCAGCCACACACACCAAAGCAGCACACAGGTAATGACAGATTTATTTTCTCTCTACAGTAAAGATGCTCAAATGTCTATCAGAGCACACACAAGGAGCTGCAAGGATGTATAGATGCAAGTTAATAGGAAAAATCTATAATGAGGCTCTAAAATTGAGGAGTTTGCCTCTAATAAAATGTGGTTCCACATTAAAAGTGGGCAGAAAATAGTGAAATTCAATCAGATTTGAGGATTTCAATGCGGGTGGCACTTAAACGGAGCATTTCATTCCATGCTTATGACACAGACATCGTCTGAGTGCAATGTAGAGTGCAGACCCTTCCCAGCTACGTCACAATAACCTCACATGTGAGAGACCCACAAGAGCAGGCAAACCTCAGTCTTGCTGCCCATCAAGTCCACCGGCTTATATTTTAATGCAACAATGCTCCAAAGATATTATTTCAGAAAGAAGGAGGGGGAAAACACACAAGTGCGAACACACACATGCCATCTCTCTTCCCTCATCTCAGCCCTGTGTTTGCTGTAAAAGGGCCTGCTGATGTTTCAGCCTTATTTATGCAAATCCCATTTTGCAGTTCAGTCACAATGGAGTATTGCTCTCTATTTCTCGCTCTCTAGCTCCAGTACCCGCTCTCCGTCTGCTCGGCCTCCATCTCAAGAATTTCTTTAGCCCATTATTTGTTTAGGGCAATATCAAAAACATTATTTCCACCTCTCCTCACAGTTTTCTGCAAGAATGTACAAAAATGTACTACCATCAGCAAGGAACCATGAAGTCAGAAGAAGCAGCTGCCTGGTCTCTCAAACAGAAAAGCCTTTCTATCTCCTTACACAATATTCAAATGTGAAGTTCCCTTTCTTCTGCATTATTCACAGCAAACAAGCTATAAATAATAAACCCTGTTGCTCATCCATGTCAGGGTTTGCGTCTGGTGAGGCCATTTTCAGTATGGCTAGCAGCATCAGAGCTAAACATGTTTGTTCCACTCTCGCTCTATTCCCCTGCAGGTTTCATTTCTTTGATTATTCTCATTCTGTAGTATAAAATATATTTTTAATCACAGCTTAAATCACAGCCTTGCAGTTTGAAAATCACATTCTGTTAAACTGCAATATTAATATTAATTTAACAAACAATGAATTGTTCCACCCTAGTTGAAATTCACTTTGCTTTACAAAGGCTGAGACAAACTGAAAATAACATATACAAATGAAATCAAAAAAAGAATGTCAAAGGTGGTAATTATGGGATAACAGCACACTTTCTGTATTTTTCTAAAAATCATTCAGTGTAAATGATTAAATGTTGCACTGAGAGCAAGTGTAACAGGAAAGACCAAAACATGTTAGCAGTCAAGTCTTCCTGTGAGTTAATCCTACAGTGCTGTGAAAACATATTTGCCACCTTCCTAACCCAAATACATACTGAGTGTACTTTTTAAATGATTAAGGGAAAAATACCTGTCCAAACCTGCCTGGCCCTACGTGCAAAAGTAATTGCCCCTAAACCCCAATAACTGTTTGTGCCACTTTGGAGGCAAAAACTGGAATTTTGTACCACTCTTCTTGCAGAATTGTTTTAATTCAGCCACACTAGAGGGTTTTCGTTCATGCCACAGTATCTCAATTGGATTTAAGTCTGGACTTTGACTCAGTCACTCCAAAACATCATCATTTTGTTTTTTTAAGTCAGTCAAAGGTAGCAGAGTGCTGAATTCATGAATTATGATAAGTCGTCCCTGTCCAGACCATCGCACTACCACCAATATGTTGGTATAACGTTTGTTTTATAAAACGCTGTGTTAGGTTTACACCAGTTGTAACTCCAAGTTTTCTCCATTTGTGGATAATTGTTCTCAAATGACACTATAACCATTTCCAGGGGTTACAAAGCTATTTCTAAGGATTTTCGAGGAAAAAATACTTGATCAATATAGCTATCAATTTTTGGGGGGTCAATCAAATAATGTTCTATGGTTCTAAGTTTCAGTTATTTAATCACTGATAATGATGCAATACAATGATCTTGAAATTTGATCCAACACTAAATCAAGGAATAAAAATCAGCATTTCCTTGTACATAACTACACTTGTATAAAACTACTTCCTACACATGCCTTCATGTCTGCTAGTGAAGCTAAATGTCAACAGAACAACATATCTACTCCTCCCAAGCAAATATCTATTGGAAATTCCACAGCATCTGGTTGAGGAAACACCTGCACACTCACCTGTTGAGGTAACTTTCTGAGACCACTATATCAACATACCACACCCTGCAGATAGCACCCATGAATGTGTGCTTTGCACACACAGAATGTGAGGAATGCTGAGTGTCACTAAAGATAGAGCCGTGACGCTATATAGTAGACATAACATTTGACATATTCCTTTTGCAATGACAGAGACAAGGACGCCCATATAAGCATGACTGAGGTCCTGTTTTTTCTGAAACCACACTGTACAAAAATATTTACAATGAACTTTTCAACTTCTCTGCATTTTCCACTTAACTGCTCCCAAAGTACAGTAGCTACATGTCTCCATCCTTCTCCACCTACTCTCTCTTCCGTTCACCTGAGTGTCTTTTCCTCCAAGTCTCAGCTCTCTTTCCACTGGTTTGCCAGTCCAGCATTCCCATAACAACCCTGACCACTCCATCTTCGATTCATACTTTCCTCCGTTCAGCAGACGATGCCTCTCCATCCCCAGGGAGGTGGCATGTGTGTAATGCCACATTTTGTCATATCATATTGTGGTGACAGAAGCCTCATCATGTCCATCACAATGATGGAGGAGGCAATGAAAACAGGAGGATAGGAAAGGGGTGTGATACAGATATACCCACAGGAAGGGGGGCAGAGGGGTTTATTACACAAGTCGCTTTCCCCCCCCCCACACACAGAGTGTATGGGTGTGTGAGACACACAGACACACACAGCTGACTCACTAGTGACACATCTGCTGGCGTAGCCTGGGCACACTGCCATGTGTGGCGGCCAGCTCCAGCAGCAGGACTGGCACTCAGCACTCCGCTTGCTCTGATCTCCGGCTCACACACTTCACCCTGCACTTCCATCTCTGTACATCTCCACTCTGTCTCTGGCTAAGTGGGTGAATCTTGCTTACACACACAAACAACTTTATACTTAATAGGAAAAAAAAACACAAGGTACCTGGAAACAATGTAACATCTGGATATTAATTCAAATTGAATTGTTCAAAATTAAAAGATCTTCATATTTAAATGAAATTATAATGCAGGTTTTACATTTTTAATGTACGGTATTTATTTTGAATAGGTGTGCACCTAAGTGTTAGTTATTCTGCAATAACAGGAAACAATGTACCATTATTTATCTCACAAGAACACACTTGGGTGCCAATTATTTTGTTCAAAAATATCATGGTACTCAAATATAAAGTGTCTTACACACCGATGGAACATCATTTAGCCTTTTTCCTCTGCATTCCACAAATTTAAATACTATAAAAATAGTGGTTAATTTAAGAGCAGGTTTCAGATTACAGCACTGTTTATACAGATACCCTATATTTTGGGGCACTATGAAGTTTGAGATAGCAGCATTAGGAAAATAAAGAAAATAGTCATGTTTAGTACTTGTATGTGTGTCTTTTGTACTCAAAGACTCCTTGAAGTCCTTGAAACATACCACTAGCCAAATCATGTATAAAGCTGTATCATTTTATTGCAGAGGTGCAAATTGGTGATGGTTGAACAATTGTTTACTCCCAAAATCAACAAAAATTATACTTCTTAGGTAGTCCATCATGGGCAATGCTTACTTCTGTTGTTATAATTTGTGGCTGTTTTGATGGTTGTGTAGTCCAATTCAGGATGCACACTATCTATTGCAGACAGGCCATGTGCTTGTACCATACTGTATGTCTTTGAGGAACAGATGTGGACATATTAAGTCGCCTCTTCTGCATTTTAGCTAGGTAATGTTCAGTTCCCCCTTCCTGATAAATTTCCACCAGTCAGTGCAGTGCTCATCAGTGACCTCTGAGTGTCTAATAGGTTGTATCCAGCAGAAAGGCTCTGTTAGTAGGGCTGCAACGGTCTATATTTTTGGAATAGAGTATCCTGTTGATTCTTTCATCGATTAATCGAGTAATCAGATAAAATGTAGTTTTGCGTTTTAAACAATATTGATAGTGCATGTTTCCACACTTTAGACATTTTCTGCCTTTTATGCCTGCAACTGTTTTCCGCCATCGCGAAGAAGTTGCGCACCCTTCTTCTTCGGTTTGGTAGACTAGACGCCTCTGATCACACCCCCCTTGAATGCAGGTCAATTGTCCGTGGACAACAGTCCGTGTGAAACACAAATGGAACATGCTGTTTAACGCAAGTTATATGAAGTAAACAAAGCCTCGATTCTAGAAAAAATGCTTTGATCCTGTTTTTTTTGGGTTTTTTTAATAGAATGTTTTGAAAAACTCAGGGAATCGTTTCAGCCCTATCTGTTAGATTTATTATGTCAGTATGTGGAAAGCAGGTCACTTTTGTGCTGTAAGCACCTACTGTGGACAGATTCCAAAATCTTTAGGTGGCAAGCACAGATAGTTCAGGTTGCACAGCTATAGAGGAAGGTGTAGATACAGATTGACTGGTAGACAGCAATCTTAATGTAAAAATGGAGATTACTGTTGCTGAATATCTTTCTCCTTAAGTTTCCAAAGGATGAAGTGGCCCGCTGGACCATGCACCCAGGGTCTTTATTAATATAGCAAGAAATTATAAAGCTCCAGATGTCATGTGACTAGTTCTGTTTATTCCACCATGTTGGCAGGAACAGCATAAGTGAAGATGAATGATGTCAGCGTGCAGCGAGTTTATTGAGCACCGCAATTTCTAATAAACTGAAGTCTATCTTGCAAAGCTCAATCACCTTGCACTTGTAACAGAGACAGTAAACCAAAAGTACATATACATGGCAATGTTTAAAAAATCATTGTCAATTGATTTGTCAAACATCAATTGTCATTTGACAACACTCATCAAAACTCTGGAGGTATCTCCCAAATCCTCAGTCTTATTTACCAGAGACAAGCAGTGTATGTTGTGCTAACAAGATTTTTATAGTACCTTAGGGTCAGTGGTTCAATTCCCAGTTCCTCCTGGCTACATAGTGAGGTGTCATGGGACAAGACTCTAAAACCCCATAGTAGTCAATACAGTATGTTATTATTATTGTTATTAATTATTTAATTAATTAGTCTGTACAGCTATAGCTGTAGGTTTATGTTTCAACAGCACCACCTCATACATGAAATGATGCCTACAATATAATATAACCATCACCCACCCTTTTATGTTTATTACAGGTGAATAAGTCAAGTGTCTCTAATCGTGCTAACATGGCAGCACTGATAATTGATGAATTCTGGGATTGCGTGACGACACTTCACAGAGGTCCAAAGATTACAAAGCAAGCTGGTCACTAATGCAACAAATAAGTAAAATTAAATAAATTAACTAAATGTAAAAAGAAGCACATTTATCTATCCAGTCTGAATCCAGTATAGAACTTATTCAATCTGAGTCAATCAAATGTTTGCACCACAGATTCTCAGTATAGGAAAAATAAATATGTAACTGTAAACACAGCAGCAGAGAATCAAATATTGATTGTATTTACACAATAACAATCTACTGACTTTAACACACCTAATTTGTCAATGTCTATTTGCTTCAAACAATGAAGGCCCAGATTTAGAACTTAATATTAATCTTGATTTATTTATTGATTTATGAGATTCATTAAACTTCATCGGAAATATTCTAATGCAAACATCAGCTGATGGGTTTACAAGAGAAGATTTCTCACTGTTCCAAGCTGGAACTACAAAAAAACTCATCATTCAGCTATTATACAGCACTTTGAAACAATCTTTAGATACAAACTGTGGTGTTTTGCTGTACGTTTCCCACCAACTTATAAGGAGCCCACACACCCAATGACAGTTTCATTTTGTTTGTTTTTTTCTACATTTTGCTAACAACCTAGATCATTTGCTACATTCACACAATATCAGATAAGATAACGTTTGCACGAAGAAGCAGGATGACATAAAATGAAAAACTAAATGACTTGATCTGTACAATTCACCTGCAGAGAGAGATTGTCAAAACTACCATCCCTATAAAGAGGTGTTTGGGAATTTTTCTTCATAATAGAAAGATTTTTTCTGCTACAAGCTATGGAGGTCTTGGCCTCATTCTTAATTGCCTTCCAAACAGTTAATTTAATTGATTTTGTTCTTTATTCTTGTTTCTTGGTCTCATAATGTTGTCTGGCTCAACTTTGGTAAAATTGTGGCCCTCATGTTGACAAACAGTAACAACAGTTTCCAGTAGAGATCAGATTAATTATTACCAGAATACTACTGTAGGTACTGGATGCTCTCATACGCTTCTTTCAGAGATGCACTGGAAGCCAGAACTTCTCTAGAAATTACCCAGAAGAGCAGCATGTGAGAACCCAAATGTCGATGTCAGTTAGCCCTGACATTAAACTAACTTTATCCTGCGAGAGAAAATATAGGAAACATTCACTATGTTTTTTGTTACTGTATCAAGCTTCTCTCCCTCAGGAAACATGGGTTATATACATAAAGCATAATTTTTAAACATGCAACTGGTTCTGCCTGAATATGCTGTAAACAAAACACAATTAATTTCCACTGTTTACCTTTGGGTTGCGTTGTGCTTCCTGCATGCTCTACCCTTGGACTAACCGTCATCAAAATCAAATGGACTATTTACCCAAGTGAGAGCACGTCTGACCCGGACTACCTTCTATTGTGTGCTGCATGTGTGAACAAGCAACTCTGGACAATGTTTGGACTTTATTCTCCAGACATTGTTCGGAGTGCATATATGAAAACAGCTTTATGCAGTACTTGCTTTAATTAAATTAACTTTAATTAAAAGGTGTTTGCATTTGCAAATTGCAAACACCTGGAAAAAAATATGTTCCAAACATTTTAAGGCGATATATGCCCTAATCTACATCCACATAAAAACAAAATGTATTATAAAAAAAAAACTTTTTTAAAACTCAAGAGTATACATTTTAAATACTACATGATTTTTTTTCTTTGTCCTAAAGTATTTGGACAGGGCACTTTTTGTGCTGAGGAAAAAATTTTTAAAGCTTTTTAAGAGTGCTGTGTTATGCAGTGCCCACTGAAATAAACTGTGGTTACAGTGATATTACTAGCATACGGTAAAATATACTCCTAGTGCAAATCTATATACAAAACGTAAATTTGAGACATGTCCCACACAGTATTTGTTTCTTATTTGTGACTAAACTCACAAGTGAAAAAGAAACACTTTTGTTTAAGAGAAACTCTGCTGCCCTCTGTGCAGACCCCTTCTTTCCTCCCTTTCCTTGACTGTGCTCTCTGGTCCGTGACTCTCCCTCCATCCTCACAGTCGCTCCCACACTCAGGCCACATTCCTCCTCTGTTCATGCTGGGAGGACGTCTCCCTGTGGCCAAAAGCATTGTGGGAAATCCCAACGGCTAGGCCCTTCAGAGGCTGTGTAGACCATTGAGGCAAAGGAGAGTTGTGAAGTAAAAATCTGAGTATCATCAATGTCTTCATATTGAGTCTCACACCAAACAGCAAAGAAACACCAAATACTCACACTTGAAGAAGTCAATACAACCCATGTGCAGCCCCAAATACATACATACAAATTACTATGCAACAAGACATCTTAACCTGTAAGAACATGTGACACAGCTCTATTGGCATGACAACAATCAAACTATATTTTACTCAAATAAGCACACGAAAAACCCACAGATACCCACAGTATAATACATGTGTTGTCTCTTCTCCTTTATCATATAACAAATTTAACGCTATGGAGACAGTATGAGCCAGACTATGTCCCTGAATTACCCCAGTTTGCACAAGTGTGTCATTCTCATGGAATTTTAAACACACTGGCAAAGACCTGCCCAATTAAATATACAGGCATAGAGCAATATACACGCACATACTCATGCGATTGCCCATAGACACAGCCACATGCGGCAGTACTTAGCTGTCCTAATAACGTCTAAAAACCTGCAGAACAATATGCTAGGAGTTTGTCTTTTACTGTTCCCATAACTAAAAACCTTTACTGTCTGAGCCTCATTTAAATTCCTCCAAAACTATGATTGTTTTACTATAGAACAAAACATTTCAACCCTGCTATTCACCACCACTGTAATATGTTTAAAGCATGTAGTTACAAGCAAATACAATCTGTCAATGAATCCTGATGTTAGAAAAACAATGAACATCCTATACTTTTAACATCTTGTCTTTCCAGACAAGACGAGATAATGTTGTTACACACTCTACTGTTGGTATAGTTGTATACCTGCTCTCTAAAGTTTTTACGGTGGCTTGGTGTTTAAAACTGAGAGGCACAAACAACTCATCTACCTCCTTTGTTTATGAGCATCAGCAGATGGCTCAGATTACCGCGAGAAAAACAAACAGGATGAGAATGAGATGTGAAGTTCAAGGTGTGGCACTATTTTGGGCGTAACATTTTTTAAATGGTGTGAACTTTGATGAAACTATTTGTTAAAAAAAAAAAAGACCATGGCAGCAAAACAACCGACATTTGGACACATCTAGCTTGAAACTACTGGAACTAAACACTGCAGAATGGAGGGAACCTGTTGAAACTATATGTTTTATGGATAGGTCTATGATGACTCCAACCCTTGACCCTATTTTACAATGCAAACTACTACTTGTAATTTGTATGATTACGTCATATTGTGAGGCTAAAAACACTACAAAACTATGAAAAACAAAATGGTGGTAGTATGGCTGCAAAGCTACTATGCTGGCAGTTACAACTAAAATAAAGTATGTATTATTAACCAGCAATATTTAATTCAGTCAGGTATCGTTTTTCTTGTTTCAGCCACCACCACACACCACAAAAGTGAAACACTAAAATTAGCTAATCAACCAATCACATGGCAGCAATTCAAGTAATTTCAGTTTGCAGACATGGTTCAGACAAATAAAGCATCCAAAGGGGTGAGATGGGTGATTTAAGTGACTCTAAATGTGGCACGTTTGCTGGTGCCATAGGGGCTGGTCTGAGTATTTCAGAAAGTGCTAACGTACTGGAATTTTCATGCACAAGCATCTCTAGGGTTTACAGAGAATGGTCTGAAAAGGAGAAATTACCCAGTGAGTGAGAGTTCTCTGAGTGAAAACCTTCAAGCAGATGGGCTACAGCAGCAGGTGACCAAACCGGGGTGCTACTCCTGTCAGCTGAGACCACGAAACTGAGACTATAATTCACAAAAGGCAGTTTTGGTGAGCCCATGGGTACCGAATAAAATGTCACAGCCTACTTGAGTATTGTTGCTGACTATGTCCACCACTTTAATCCTTCAATTTCGTTGTTTCCTTCAGTTCCATTGTACCTTTGTAAAAGTGACAATGGCAATAAAGATCTATCTTATCTTAATCATAGTGTACCCATCTTCTAATTGCTTTCAGCAGGATAACGCTTCATTGCATAAAGCTAAAATCATCATCAAAGTGGTTTCTTGAACATGACATTGAGATCACTGTACTCAAACAACCTACACAATCAACAGATCTCAATCCAACCTTTGGGGAGTGGTGCAGTGAGAGATTTGCATCATCACATGCAGCCAACAAATCTGCAGTGACTGCATGGCTCTATCATGTTAATAAGGACCAATATCGCTAAAGAATGTTTGCAGCACCTTTTTAAATCTATACTTCCAAGAATTAATGCATTTTTTATAATAAAAAATGACTATTAAAAAGCTTTTATATTTTTCAGCTTTCTCTCACGCTCATCTAAACAAATCCCAAAATAAAGAGGAGGAACCTGCAAGCCTCCCAGTAAAGATTAAGTGTATTATTTGTACTTATGTAGATGTAAACAGGTGCAACAGGTAACAGAAACAAGGCACTGAATGTGTCAGTCCTACACTTCTTATCTTGGCCTTACATTTATTACAAATTGCGAGCTTTTCGTTGTCTATAGTCACAGTAAAGAATTTTCACACGGATGGTGTGGGTGTGGGTGTGTGTGTGTGACATTACTGTTCGTGGAACTGTGGAAAGAGCATGCGAGCAAAGCTGACTTTTGGACAGAGTGCAGAGCAGCTTTAAATAAAAAAAAAAGTTGCATCCAATGTCCTGCTCCAATTTTCGCTCTAGTAATGCTCACATCACGAGCCTGCAGCGTGGCTAAGCCCAACAGAATGATGGCTTTGAGCAGGAGAGCAAAGCAGATGAACAGCTCTATGAAGGAGGAGCGCACCACTGCGCTTTGGTGTGCAACATAACCCATCATGCTTGTAAATGTTATGAGCACTGAACTGGGCATCACAAACTGAACGGCTGGTCCCCGTTCATGGCCGATTAAGCTTAAAACCGACCAATTCCGATCTCCACCTAATCAATCGGTGCATCACTACAAAATGTCTGCAACAAATCTCTAAAGCCTTCAAATATTTCAAGTGTTCATGTCAACATTTGAAGATATTTAGTTTACTATCACACAAGACAAAGAAGCCTAAACTAGAGAGTGTTTGGAGTTTTCATTAAAAATGTCTTAAAATGATAAACCACTTCAATCACTATCAATCATTTCAGCTTCGCAAACAACATCCAGCACTGCCAATTTCCTTACGAACTACTGTGAAAGATTAGAGAAGATTTCTACAAAGCACTGACACATACACACCATCACTTATTAGAAGCTCAACCAAAGAACATAAAGGATTTAACAAACCAGAAGCTTCCTCTCATTTACGCTGACAGTTCTGTCAAAAAAAACTTAATATTTGACACATTGGTTAATAAAATTAGCAAATTGATGTCCTATGAGAACCACATTTTAAAAATCTTTTTCTCTTTCAGACATTTGCCAGGCATTGCTGTGCGACTTTAAAAGAGACTAACTAGTGTCAACTAGACCTAGAGAGGACGTCAGCCTGGCTGGCAGAATTTTGCTTAAAAAGTTAAGGGGACTGTAGGTCACAGCAGGTTTCCGCCCGAAGAGCAACCATACCCCTTTCCTTGAAGCAGGATGTATGGCCCATCAATGCCATAACTGTCACTCACAACAGAAAAACATGAAAGCAGATTGATAGGTACATTCTGACCCAGCCAGACACACCCCATAGGCAACAATCCCACCTCACATCCACATTTAGCTTGCAACATTTACACTAGAAATTTAAATGAAATGCAGCTTTTATTAAAGAAAATTCATATTTATAGCTGTAACTGTTGTAGAGTCTTACAACCAGGAGCTTGTCCTTAGAGTGCTAAAATATTTGTTTTGAAATTACGTCCTCCAGCGTTGTTTAGCTAATTACTACCATTATATTCTCCTTTATAATATTCACAGTTCGTTTTCAAATAATAAGTTGCAAATCTCTGTGAAGCCAGTGTCTTGGAACAATTGCACATTTGAAAGAGAAAATATTAGTAAAATCTTTAAATTTTCAGATAAGTTTAGACACTCTACATATGACTATTTTATGTACAGTACTTCCGTAATATTTGTTTTGATGCCCCTGAAGGGCAAAGTGTGGTACTTCAAGCACTTGGATTATAGTTTTATTGCACTGCTACAGAAATAATTCATCTTTAGTTTTTAAAAAACAACAAAAATAAGACACAGGTGGTTAATCAAGGCTAAAGACTGCAGAAACCCACATAATAAAAGAGCATGCAGCATTGTTTCTGCTCCATGGGAAATAGTACATAATCATTTTACTATGGATTCCTGACTATTGTAGTAGTTATAAAGGGGGTGAGCTAAATTCCTTAATTATGAAGTAAGTAGGAAATAGGGAATTTATATATTTAACTAAATGTAAACAGTACAGTTTATGGGCAAACCACCACATCACCATCACAATCTGAATGACCTTATAGAGTAAAAATAAACAACAAAGAAAAAAAAACACACACACACACACACACTGGGGTCTAATCTAGTAAAGGGATGGGGAGGAAAGACCCCTGCCATCCACTACACAGGCAATGAGACATACCACCCCTCCAACCCATCTCTCCATATCATACAAAACACAAGCCTGGCAACATTTAATTAGAAAACCTGTGATGCAAACAAGTGCAGAAAAACACGAGAGGCCAAAAATAAATAAATTGCTTTACATCAATATCCATTTCCTTGCATCCTTCCCCTCACTGTGGTTTTTGGTTTACACGCTTCGGATTAGATAGCAGATAAATAAACAGTGTGCACTGCGTTCTCAGGAAGATCGCCTTGACCATGTTGTGTCCTCAGCATGTGTAGTTCAGAGAATAAGACCAAACACCTCAGTGATAATCCAGAGCAGCCCAGCTCTGAGGCTTTTTTTCTCAAGTCGCTTCCCTGAGCATCAAGAGCAAAGGGAGAAGTGCCTTCACAATTCAAGGCCTCTCATCAAAATATAGCTATCAGTAGAGGTCCCTCATTGATAAATGTCAAAGAGATAACAGTGGGAAGAGGCTATACCTAGCTTGTTGCTCTTTCATAATAGCACTGGTAGGATATAAGTTGCAATGGTTGATATTGTTATTTTAACCAGTGTTGGCTTTAGGTCTAAAAACAGTAACAACAGTACCGTGAAGAAAAGCATAAAATATGTGCTTCTTTTTTCCTCCCCACTTAGATTGTCCTATTCCTAAGTATGGTGAATACAAATATTATACTTCTACACCATGGCAGTGTCCAAAATCAGTCCTTTTTTTGCTCCTTCATAACTCTGTATGACGCAAAAGCTCAATAGTTAATTCTACAGTGAGTGTTAAAACCGAGATTTTGTAACATTTATGAATCAGGTATCATGTCTCATGACTGATCATTTTGGCATGAATAAAATGTGAGACATTGTGGGAATCACTAAGGGTGCTGTAGAATTTGGACACTCAAATTGCTTCACAGTAAGTATAGCAAACTGTATTGGAAATAGGGAGTGATTTTGGATGCAGCCATTTACAGTGCTGTGAAAAAGTATGTGCCCCCCATTCCTTTTTTTGCATATTTGTCACATTTAAATGATTCAGATCATTAAACAAACGTCAATATTACACAACAATAACCAGAGTAAAAACAAAATGCATTTTAAATGATGATTCTAGTTAAGGGGAAAAAAAGCTGTCCAAACCTGCCTGGTCCTAGGTGAAAAAGTAATTTGCCCCCACCCCTTGCTAAACCATGACTGAACTGTGATTTACCACATTTTTTGGAAAGCTGAGTTCAGTTTCACTTGCCACACCCAGGTCTGATTACTGCCAGACCTGTTGAATCAAGAAATCACCTAAACAGAAGCTGAAAATTAAACGAACAAAGTGAATCACGCTAAGCGGTCTCAAAAACAAGACCTCATGACGCGATTAAAAGAAATTCAAGAACAGATGACAAACAAAGTACTTGACAAGTGTCAGTCTGCAAATGGTTATAAACCATTTCTAAGGATTTGAGACTCCAGCTAACTACAGTGAGAGACATTATCTACAAATGGAGAAAACTCTGAACAGTAGTGAACCTTCCCAGGAGTGGCCGGCCTACCAAAATTACTCCAAGAGCACAAAGGCAATTCATGCATGAGGTCATAAAAGAACTCAGAACAACATCTAAAGAACTCAGACCTCATTTGCCTCAATTAAGGTCAGTGTTCAGGATTCAACCATGACACTGGGCAACAACGGCATCCATAGGAGAGTTCAAAGGCGAAAGTCATTGCTGCCCAAAAACAATAAAAAGGCTCGTCTCACATTTGATGATGGTCTGGGGCTGCTTTGCAGCTTCGGGACCTGGATGACTTGCCATAATTGATGGAACCATGAATTCTGTGCTCTACCAGAAAATCCTGAAGGAGAATATCTGGATAATAGTTTGTGACCTCAAGTTTAAGCAGGTTATGCAGCAGGATAATGATACAAAACACACCAGCCAGTCCACCTCCAAAACGGCTAAAAAGAAATTAAGGTTTTGGAGTGGCCAAGTCAAAGTCTGGACTGAAGTCCAATTGAGATGCTAGGACATGATTTTAAACAGCCCGTTCATGCTCAAAATGCTGAATTAAAACAATTCTGAGAAGAAGAGTGAGCCAAAATTCCTCCATGGCGACTTGAAACACTCATTGCCAGTTACTTGAAAAAAATACTTGAATGCAGTTGTTTCTGCCAAGAGTGGCACAACCAGCTATTAGGTTTAGGGGCAATTACATTTTTCACATAGGTCCAGGCAGGTTTGGACAGCTTCTTTTAATAACTGAAATCATCATTTAAAAACTGCACTTTCAATTAACTTGGAGTATCTAATATAAATATTTGATTGATGATATGAATCACTTAAGTGTAACAGATAAAAAAAACAAAAAACAAAATCAGGAACGGGACAAATACTTTTTCACAATATATGCCAGTGATGCCTATGGCATAGATTATCCTGGTATTTCTACAATTAACCTTAGAGACGGTAAAGCGATAAAAAAGAAATTGTAAAAAACAATTTTTTTGCAGTGTGTCTTGGATGTATGCTTTTAAGAAGAAGGATGGGTGTATGTATAAAACAAACTGTGATAAAGTGTGAAACAAAAAAAGAGACAGAGTTGAGCTGGTTTACCTCAGAAGCCCCCCTGCCCTTTCAGCAGGGCCTCATATGGAGAACCAGCCTACGGTCCCCTGGGCACCGATGTCTGCTCTCCACTTGACTCCTCCCAGTCAGCCACGGAGGCTGTGCAGAAACCTGGCCCACTCACGACACCCTACAGCCACAAGTCATTCACACCTGGAACAGAGGCAGACAACTTTGTTCATCGGGTGAAACACAAACAACTGAATGGCATGGAAAAGCACTCAATGGTGTTGATGAACAAGATGTAGGAAACACATAACCAGTGTAAAGCTTAGGGCTACAGTAACAGTATATACAAGCTTTTTTAGACCCAGACACTCATTTGAACAGTTATCGACCAATGTGCACATAAGGAACTACAAGACAACATATGATACTCTAGCAAGAGCTTCACTGCATCCATGAGGACTTCCTCCACCTACCAAATATAAATTGTGGGAGCAAAAAGGTTACTATTTTAGATCTCCGCAACGCAAAAGAAATAGGGTAAAAGTAGACAGCATAAATATAATTGCAAGATAAACATGAAACAGCATCAAGACTATGCAAGAGTACTGTTGCCTAGCAATTGAAGAAACCAGTAAGGTCTGCGGTTCAATATCAGCAATTGACATATATGCTTCTAAACTGTCCTTGGACATTACAGTGAACCCCTACCTGCCAACTCAGAAATTTCTGTGGATAAAAGCATCAGCTAAAACATTAAAATGTGAACTGCAACAAAGCACAAAAACTGCTGAGATTTTTTTCTTTATAGTTATGATGAAGAAAACAGCGTTAAGCCAAAGTGATGCTAGATACACATCTAATTTCATGCGTCCTTGCAAAACATTTTAAATCAAGGAAGACCAAACACAACTTTCTTAAACTCATGCAAAGCAGCAAGATATGGCTTAATTTGTCACCAGAGTGAATTCACCAAATTCCTAGGTATCAGATGTCTTTCACTAAACATTTTACGCTATAGGACCTGTGGATTATTTTCACTCGAGAGTCAAGTTAAACAAGATTGTTGAAACTAAAACACTGAACACATTCTTTGCCATGTTTAGCTCTCTGAACTTGCCAAGGTAACACAGCACAATGCCACAAACTCGAGCCTACTCGAGGAAGTCGTCCTAAAATATACAGACGTCTACAAAGCGAAAACTCTGCAAATAATTGTAAAGCACAGAACAACTACAGAGACTAGACTTCCCCCCTGAAATCTCAGCGCCTCACTGGACAACTCTTGGCGGACAAAGTAATTCCATGGCGCTTGAAACTCCAGGAACTTTTTTTCTTTTTCCTAAAAGAAGTTGTTCCTGTTTCGCCAGAGAACTGGGGGGGAAGGGAGGACTTCAGCACTTGCATTCATGGAGCCTCGGCCAGCGCAAACAAAGTCTTCCCCGAAGAGGGAGGCACTGAACGGCGTCTGAGAGCGAGAACAACGACGTCGGTCACAAGCACACACAAAAAACACAAATAAAACGAGATTCATTTTAAGACTAGGTCTGTTAATTAAACAATTGAGGCCACCCTTAAGCAAACGCTCATGTTCAAGTTCTGCTAGCTCCGTTAACAATGTAACAATTAAATCGCTCGGCAGATGATAGGGCTGGCCGACACAATCACCAGCCGAGGCCTATAATCTCGTTACGCGTTTATAAAACATACCGAGCCCATTTTAATAAAGTGAATACAATACCAACGGTGTGGTACTCCCGAAGAATGCAGAACATGCATGCTGCATTGTATCCTTTTTTCATTTTCACGAAGCACGGGCGGTCCTCCTCCAGTATAATGGGGTAAAAACCAATATTTCTCCGCGGGTTTTACACCATGTTGAAAACATCGTGAATAATCCGCTTTTGTTGCGCTGGAAAAATCGGCATTTACGGTTGATAGGGTGCTCACTGTCTGCCAGGCCAGACACGACGTGGGTTAGCTAGCCAGCCTTCGGGGACAGAGGCTGAGAAGAACGGATACCGGAGTGAGATGTCCCCGGGAGGAGGACCCGCGTGTGCCCGTTGCCAGGAGGCGAGCTGGGGTACCGACACTTTCCACCTGGGTTTGAATAAAACCACACTCACCTGGAATGTTAGCTTAATTCCCGTTTTCGTCCAACGACGGATATATACCGCACACTTATCAAATCACAACATTATCACGATAACATTATAAAATAGAAATGTGTCTCCCCCCCTTTCGCCCGAGCTTTCCAATGGTCCTACTCCATTACATCCCAGTCAAGATTTCCTGTCGTCCCCCCCCCCCCCCGTTTCGACGAGATGGTTCAGCCCGAATTCTAAGTAGCAATTCTAGGTCAGGTCTGTGTGCCAGTGAGACTGTTCCTGTCGGACAGCAAGACAGCGGCGTGCGCGTCCATGTACCACGGTAAACACTAAACTACATTTAGAAATACACAAACAGAGAGCGACACAAACACTGGTTAAATGTGGGTTCAGAGTCACCTGTTCTTTTATTTTTGTTGACATCGAACTTCCTCATGTGAATGAACTTCCGTAATGAGTAATTAAACTTGTTGACTTGTGCTCACAGTTTTTTCACAGATGTCGGTATCAGTCACGGATGGGTTATCGACGGGCCTGCCGGGCACTGGCTCAGGGGCCTGAGAGGGCCACAGCTGCTGTGTTAAGTGATTGTTATCGTTTGAAAGTCAGAAAGTCATGGATCTCATTTAAAAGACAAAATAACTACAAAGAGGCAAAAAGTGCTTAAAAAGAAACACAAAACAACCACAAAGAGAAGCAGAATTACTGTGGTGAGTGTGCGTACATTAAAGGAGTCAGGCGACACATATCTTAGTTTTGTAGCTTTCCTTGTGCTCCATACATCATGCAGGCCCAGGAAGGCTGCTTTGGTAGTATTCACATCAACTGTAGCAAATGTACAAACTGGCCAGACGCCACTATTTGCCACAGGAATTTAAGTCATGGTGGCTACATAAGTCAACACAGTTATTAACATAATTTCAATAAACTGAATCCAATGAAAAAAAAACAGTAATACATTTACAACACTACTTGTACAACAAGTGAACAACATGAGCCTAATCATAAACAGTGCTGTAATTATTTGCACTTGTAGCATGAACCCCACAGTCTGTGTTAGTGGGAGCCACCCGTCCTTGTTGAAGGAAGTCTGGATAGCCATCACAATCGATATCGTCCCCTGCTCCTCCTTTCGTTCTCTAAAGCAGCACTCCACCACCACACAAGGGCGCTGGGAGAGTTGTAATGTTGTTGCCCGGCTTGATGCTGGATCCTGACGTTGTATCCTTGAAGTTCTTTCAACCATTGAGCTTTCTAACTCTGTGAATGATTAAAGTTCAAGAGCCAGGTGAGAAAGGCGTGGTCGACTGATGTAGGCCAACAAATTTCCCCATCTCCTCCCCCTTGGGAGAGGAAAGTCCCAGCACACAATGAAGGGCTGTCAGGCATCGATGTAGGCCAGAACCTGATCCTCGGCTGCCATGAGTCAAGTGAAGGCTGCAGCACAGATGTCGTCCCAGTTAAATGGTCTTCAGTCAGGCAGTGGAGGGGGCTTGCGATAGTGTGAGGTACCTGATGGTGGTAATATGATGGCAGGCCCAGAAAGTTCTGAAGTTCACTGCAATGACAGTAGCAGGGGTGGGTCCGTCTTGGACAGCACCCATGTTAGCTGGATCAATGGCTATGCCACGAAGTCTGATCACTCAGCCCGGTGATGTTGTCTCCCTTGTCAGTAGGCAGCACTTTGTAGGCTTCAACCGTCCCCAGATGGCAGTGAACACCCTGATGTAGATTGGAGAGTGCATTGGCGCAAAGCAGAACCCAAATGACAGATTGTTACCAGTGGTGGATGGTGGTCCTGGCTGCTGGAATAGTGACGCACCAGTGCTTGGGCCAGTGGTGCCAGGTGAGGAAGCCAAGTCACTCCAGGGAAATGGTAAACCCCCTGTCTGCCAGGGCCCAGCAGAGCCAGTCATTGATTACACAGTTCAGATAGGCCTTTGGTGTGACCAGACAGCATGCATCATCCTTGGAGGGGAGCTGGTGGCTAGAGTGAGCTTCCCCTCTTTGGCCCACTTTGCTGCAGTGTACCTGTGGCTGACCTCTGTTTTTGGTGCTGGGCTGTCACGGCCTATATGACCTGGCTCGTCACACCAGTAGCAGCAGTTGACCCACAAGGCAAATATATTCTGCATAAAGTATACATGGAATACATGTCTACAACATCTACACGTAGCTGTACAGTATTTGTACTGTATCAGTTTGGAGATGAGGTAGAGTATTTACAATATACACTATATAGAGTGTATATATATATTTTAATACTTTGTCCATGCACTTTAAATCAATGGCACATGATCGCCATTTATAAAGAAAGAAATAAAAAATAAAATATTATTAAAAAAAGAATACGATTTACCAGTGCACTGCCTTTCATTCTCTTCTATCTTATTCAGTGTAATGCAGTTTTAATATTGTTCATGATGAACAAAGTAGTGGATGACACTATAAACTAGACTGATGTCACTTAATAAATAAAACTGTGTTCAGCTACAGCACGTACACACTTATTAGGGAGTGACTATCACAAGCCTCAGAGCAGGAGGGAAACATTAAGAACATGCGATGAGAGGGTGGTCCTTTTCAATATTTAATCAAGATACATTTCAAATCCAACCCAAATGTATAATCATGACAACTGGGGATTAAATGAATTGGCGCTTAAGTGCACAGAATATTAGCTGGCCTGATTGTGTGTGTGTGTGTGTGTGTGTGTGTGCTCCACATCTCTCTTGGTTAGTGCTGATTTTGACTCTCAAAGTGAAGATGTTTTTGTGAACTGAGAACAGGATTCTTCAAGAGGCAGTTTGATGCTGACAGCTCGGTTTAATGTGTACACAATACATGAAACGTACAAGGACAGAATTGAGAGTGTATTATATTCACTCAGCTTCTTAGTGGAGTTGCGTCACTTGATTTGAGTTTTCAACAGGTCTTGCACGCTCACAATCTTCAAAATGCCAAAATAACTGGAAAAGGCCTACAGCAACAGTAGATTTCAAACTGAACGCACAAAACCAGAGAGCCATGCTTAAAAGCTGTTTTAATTGCATGTCTTGTGTTCAATAATTGCATAATTTAGGGCTGAAACTAACAATTATTTTTTCTTGATTTACTGTTTGTTGTATAAAATGTCCGAAAATAGTGTGAAATGTTAAGTTGACATATTTGAATATTTAAATAGTTTGTTTTGTTAGACCAGTGGTCCAAAACCCACAGATATTCAATTTGCAATCATAGAACACACAAACACAAAAGATATGGGACACAAAATCATGGGGTGAGAGCTGCATATTTGTGACTTTTGACAAGCAGGCCACAGCTACTTTGGACATGTTTGTGCATGTTAGCTGAGATATTGTCTCTCTCTCTTTTTCTCACATACACACATACACTCCCTCCCGCTTTGGTTCAGTGTGTGGGTGTGTGCATGTGTGTATGATAAACTCCACTGGTGGAGTAACAGTAGACTGGCAGTATTCCCAGACTGGGCTGCATTAGACATGCACACTAGCAAAGCTCTTCAGGTCGATGTTCTGGCTCTCCAGCACTGCAACTCTTTGGTATGACTAACCCAGAATATTTTGTAAAGAGGAAAAACAAAATCCACATTCTGACCAGTGTTACGTTAAAAAAACAACAATGCAGTTATATTTTGTGTGTGTGTGTGTGTGTGTGTGTGTGTGTGTGTGTGTGTGTGACCCATCTGTTTGCCTGCATGCATCATCTGTCTATATGTGTGTGTTTAAGCAGGACACCAATATTGACTGTTCACTTATCATATTACCATCTGCATTATTTAAAGCTTTGATAAACAGTCGTATTCTACAGAGATATGCCGTAGACACACAGAGGAAGGACAAGGTGTTGGATTGGATGTGCAACACGTTTAATGGATGAAGACAATAACTCAAATGATTGGTAAATGATTATGTAAAATATTAACAAAAGAGTAGCCAGCATTAGAGTGGTGGCGATGGGAAGGTGGAGAGGTAGTGGGCTAGGGTATTAGATTTGTGTATTTTCATTTCTTTGGCCTACAGCAGTAGACGCTGATTGTGCTGGGGTTTGTTCATTAACAGGTATGTTGGCGATGCTGAGAAGAACGCCAGGACTGGCTGGGTTATCAAAATACTGAGACAGTGAGCTCACTCCCACAGCAGTGAGGTCACTTACCAGAGTGTGGCAGCCTGACCAATCATCAGTCAGTCTATTATCATGGTATGCAGTGTTGCTATGAGTAACAAGCACTGCTTCGTGGATCTCTAATGATGGCTGATGCACTGAGATGCTACCACTTGGCCTATTCTCTTCTCATTCTATTCTGTTCTGTCCTCCACAGTATCTCTGCTCTCGTCCAAGCAGCTTCACAGCTCTTTCTCTATAGGTCCTTAAGAAGTTTAGCGTAGTTTCAACATCATTCCACTCCTTTGCCTCCCTTTCTGGCGCGTTGTCTTTTTCCCTCCTGCTCTTGTTTACTGTCCCCTGCAGCAGTGTTTTCTGACTCTTCCCCATGGCAGGTAAGTGTAAACAATCTGGAGGACTGAAACAATGTTAATTAACCGATCATTAACAACAACAACAAGTCGAGGCAGACCCTGGAGATCTAAGCAGTTGCCCACCCACCTGCGTCTAACCATTCCACTAACTGGACTATTAATGACTAATCAGAGGCAAGAGCGATGTGATCACCTCCTAATGAGATGGATTTATGATTACACAAGTCTATTGTGTTTATGTGGCTAAATCCTTTACAGTGATAACAGTAACTCAGGTGGTGAAAGAAGTACTTAGTTTTTTTTAACTTTTTAGCGATTTTATCAATAGAGCAATATAAAAATACCCCATTACATGTAATAGCATGCTAATAAAAATATTACATAAGTAAAAATAGTGTGAGCTAAGTGTACACAAAGTACACCGACTGAAATAAGATGACAGTTTGTAATAATGTGACACATTTGTGTCAGTTATGCTGAGAAACTCACAGCATATGTTTAAAGACCATGGTCTGATTCAATACATAAAAAATTTACAGTGACTTAAAGAGTCATGCGACACAATGTGGTTGTGTGCGTTTGACAAAAGCCACATTCTTCCCCTGACCTCAACCAAAGTCCCATTATTGCCTAAACCAAACCACAGATGAGACTCAGGATGTGAGTCCTGGTCTTTGGTGTTCTTTTTTACATCTGCCATCCACCCCAACCACCTCATTGTGACTCCTGTGTGGTTTGTAAATGTTATACTTCAAACATAAAAAGTTTGGCTGTGAACTTTAAGGCAGCAAATAGTTTTTAATTTAAGATGGAAAACAGTTTAGTAATCTATAAAGGTCATTTCTAGTAGAAAGTGTTGCAAACATGACACTTTTTTAAGATATCACAAGCCCAAGATGTCAGCAATCACTGGTTTAATCTATAAAAATGACATTTTTTTTATGATCTTATTAATGTTTTTTTAATGTAGCATCTACTTTTCACATGAAACAAGTAGCTACAGCTGTCGAATAAGTGTAAAAATTACAATCCTTATAAACCGAAGTGGATTAAAAGTATACCATAAATAGCTAAAACTGCAGTACTTCATTACTTTTCGCCACAGCTCAGAGCTCAAAGGGGATGATGGACATAGAGGACAGCGGTTGTGAATGTGTACTTTCAAACGCCACCCAAACAGAGGAACACCCTGACTCACTGAGCGTATTCTCTTCCTCGCTCCTATCTTTGTGTATGAATGCTTATTGAGAGGAAACGATAGATGCAGACATTCCACAACCCATATTCCCCCTCACTCTATCTTGTTGCCATGGGAACCAAAGCAGACGGGAGACAGGTTCATATCGGCCTCCCTCAGGTCTCCAGTCACAGTCTCCTTCTCTCTCTCTCTCTCCTGTCAGAGCTGGCTGCTCCTGTGTGGGCCACTGATACTCGCTGATTAAAGGAAGTTATAATTTGATTTTCTCAGCAGGCGCCGTTTAATAGATCAGTTTAACTAAAGCTGTGCCATCCCCAGGGCTTATAGAAGGAAAGGGAGAGAAAGAAAAAGGGAGATATATGGAAAGAACGAGAGGGAGAGAGTGGGTGAGAAGGAGAGAAAGTCATGCTAATCCCAAACACTGAGCAATCACCCCACCACTAAACTCTCCCACTCGCTCACCCATTCTAATTCTGTTTGCCTATTTTACCGTCTCTCTCTCTCTTTCTCTCTCTCTCTCTGTTTCTCTTGCTCTTCCTCCGACTATTAATCTGTGCTTCCCTCTCCTCCCCCTCCTCCCTCATTCCTTCCTCCCTCCTTTTAGTGAAGCAAATATGGGAGGTCTGGCTTCTCTATGTACAAGCGGGCTGTATTACTGGCTCATTGTGATAATAGCGTTTAATTATCCTCTCAGCTAAAATCAGCCCCATCACTCTGCTTCTCTTCCCTTACCCTGCTTCCCTTTTCTTCCCACTCCTCCCCCTACCCTCGCCTCCTCTCCCACCACCCGTCTGTGGTGTGTCTAATACTTCCCCCTACCGCCCTCTCCCCCGTGCATCTCTCTTCTCCTCTACCCTGCCGCCACCACCACTCCCCCGCCCTGTTCTCCAGCTATTTCAGACCCATTTAGCGGGATAAGCATCTTGAGACAGACAGAGGGGTTTTTGCTCTCTTTCAGAGAGAAGCGAAGAGAGGATATGGAGACTGGCATCCTGGTGCCCGCCTCAGAATACCAAACAGGGGCCTGGGCATCTTAATATGCAGTGTGGGACAGAGGCTGAGATCAAAGAGAGGCACAGACAGACAGAGAGATGGGTTGGGGGTGGGAGGGTGCACTGGGGGGGATACGGAGACAGAGAGAGGAGGAGAGAGGCAGAGATGGAGAGGTGAGAAAGGGAGGGAGTGAGTCCTCTCATTTCTCATCGTCTGAGCATCCTTTCCCTCACATCATCATTTCTGTTCTGCTCTCCTGCGTCACTGCCTTGACCCTAAGAAAAATCGACAGCTTAATTACCACAGCGTGCAAATCTGCATGCCTGCCCATGAACTGATGTGTTTTTGTTCAAGTGTGAGGATGCAGGAGAGACTATGCATGTGCACACACCTTACTGCACCCTCACACATATACATTTGTTTGTGTACACTGGGTTGGGGGTGGGGGGGGTGGAGGGGGGGTTGGATGGTGGCTCTGCCTCTGCCACCTACACAGCCCCACTATCTCCTCAGTCAATTAAGATTGTGAGTAGCTGTCCCTGAAGCGGTGTAGACAGGCTAAATGAAAAGGCAGTGGATGTGAAATATGAATCATTAGAATACTGCAAGGACGGGCTGGGGTAAAGGCAGGGGGTGGGGGTCTGGTAGAGAGATAAGGAGAAAAAGAAATGGAAGAGAAAGGGAGAGAAAGAATGAGAGAGCAGATAATAAAAGATTAACGTCATGCCTCTCAGAGTGGTGGAATTTCAAAACCCTCCAGATCAAATTATTTATCCCTGTCTATAAAGGCAGCGGAAGAGTATGGAAGAAAGAAAGATCAGGGAGAAGAGAGCGGGTAGAGGAGAAAAAAACGAGTGAGGAGAGGAAATGGAGTAGAATGGAAGAATGGCGTGAAGACCTCTCTCACTCTCTTTGATAACAGTACTGAGAGTGAAACAAACGCTCTGTATGTGTGTGCGTGCATGTTTGTGTGTTAGTTCTATGACAGAAAAGAGGGAGAGACGGAGACAGAAAGTACAGGCAGATGTCTGCATTCACTCTGTGGGAGGCTTAAGGCTATTTGCTGAGGACAGAGAGACAAGGGAGGGAAAAGAGAAAAAGACAAAAAGAGGGAGAGAGACAGAGAGGGTAGGATTAAATGAAACCTGTTTCCCTTTGATTCTTCACTAATTTGCAGCAAGATGAAGAGCACAGAGAACAAACCACCTACGCAGCAGCACGCCACACCAAACCACACACACACACACACACACACACTTGCTTAGGTCTCAATGGAGTTCACTCGGGCACACACAAACACACACAGTTAGATTTATCTGTAGTTCACTGCCTTGCACCCTTCTCACCAATGACACTGACATTTGTCTGCACAGACTGTGTAACCCCTGCCTGGTTCCAGCACTCCTCTATTTTTAATTTCCCGCTCATACTTCTGCTCTCAACTGTATTTTCCACTGTCTTTTCCATTTTCCTAAAGTGAAAACCATTATACAACCAATACTCAAGAATACCAGTAGACCGCGTTGCTCAGATACACACTGACTAATCACTCACATGCACACACGCGTGTGCAGGCGTAAAGTCCTTCCTCATTAGCCCTGATTCCCCCTGAGTGACATCTTTAACAAAAGGATGCAGCCTCTGCCGCCATGGCAACAGCCTCCTCCATCTCTATGCGGTGCTTCAGACTGTTTACATGATGGGATCTCACTCTTTTCTTCCCTCTCACTCCATCTCCGTTTCTATCAGCTTCCTGCACTCTACCACTCCTCTCTATTTGCTTTTCTCTCCCTTTTCCTTGTTTCTCACTCTATTTGTCTCTCTTGTCACAATTTCTCTCTTTCTCTGTCTCCAACTCCCTTTTCTTTCTCTGGCTCCTCTCGCCTGCTGCTCTGCTGTTAGTGTTATCACTACCAGGCAAAGATTTTTCTCCCCGAACCCTTAAGGACATTCAGTATAGAGACCACCTGCTTGCCAATCAGAAAATGATATGTAGGTCTAGGTGTGAGTAGGTGGAGAAAGAGGGGCAAAAAGAAAAGTGGCACAGATGAGCATGTGCATGTGATTAAGTATGTGTGTGTCTGTGTGTGACCATGCATGTGTGTTTGAAATAGGGGGTGTGAGGGGCTTCCAGGAGACTCTGATATCTAGGCCACGGGAGTCCAAGGCAGCCAGTGTGTCTGGTGTCACAGCAAATCAACTGTCAGCTGTACACCACCTGCCCGCCCACACACACACACACACACACACACACACACACGTACACCAAAAGTCTGAGGAGAGATACTAAGAATAGAACACCCGGAGAGTGTTGCCGCTTCTCCCTCCACCTCCTCTTCCCTCTCTGCTCTCCTGCCACCGTCAGCGGTGTTTTGCAAGTGGCCTCCAACACGATAGGAATCTTTTCTGTCTTCCACCCTCTCCCCAGAGCTCAGCCCAGCCCTCCTCTCCCACAGTGAAATGAGTCACCTGCACTCCACCGCTTCTCTCCGCATCTGTAGGTATACAGTTGCTGTTAAGGTTTTCTTTTAAAAAAAATGAAAAGAAAAGCAGGCAGATGTCATCTGCAGCCCTTCAGTATGTTATTCTTTTATTGACGGAGTAGGAGGGAGGAAAAAGGATGCGAAGTGGTGAAAACACAGGAGAGACGCTTCTGAAGCGGGATTCAATCCAAGGCCAACTGGGGTACATGCACTTTCAGAGACCTCACCCACTAAACCATCTCCTGGGAGGATTTTCAGAGCCTGTATGCACATTAATGTGTGCAACCCGGAGATATTATGATGGCGTGCAACTGTCTCAGCTTTGTGTGTATGTCTGCACAAGGAGTGGTTAGGTCCTTTGTAGCATTTAAATCCACATGCGATGTGAGTGTGGGCATGTATACAGAGAGATGTGTGACTGTGTGTGTTATGTGTTTGTGTGTGTGGTATGCTGTTCTCAGTCTGGTCCCTCTGCTTCTCTGCTGTCTGTGGCCTCCTCTTCCCCATGAATACTAATGTGCTTCAAACCCCAGAGATCAACCCTCCTCCCTCTCCCTTCACTGCCTCCCTCCCGCTCTCCATCTCTGCCTTCCTTCACCACAGTTTTCATTCATTTCTCCACCCCCTTTACCTTTCAACTTTCCCTCTCTTTCATCTAGCCTTTTACACACCATCTTTTTCTCCTCCCTCAACACCCTCCCTAACTTCTTCTTTTCCTGTCCTATTTCCTCATCCTTCCCTCCCTCTTCTTTTAGCCATTCCTCCCCTTCATTTTTTCCTCTTCTTTTCATCATCTCCTCTCTTCCTTCTTCCTCCCTCTCTCCTTCTGTTTAATTTTCTCTTCTTTCAGCTTGTCCTTTTATTTTTACCTCTTCTTTTCATCATCTCTTCTCTTTCCCTTTCCTCTCCTCCTGGATTACGTTTTCATCCTCCCCTCCCTCTTCCTGTAGCATTTCCTCTCCTTTATTTTTACCTCATGTAACATTGTGCAACTCTTCTTCTTTTCATCATCACCTCTTCACTAACCATCCAACCTCTCCTCTTCTTTAAACTCCTCCTTTTTCCTCCCCATACCTCTCATCCCCTTCTTCTCTGTATTTTCTTCTTTGCATTCCTTCCTTCCTATTTCCCTTCCTCTCACCTCTTTTCCTACTCTTTTGCTTTTCTTATCCTCCTCTAAGTTTCTCTTCCTTTCATCTCCCTTTTTTACTTTTCTTCCTGTCCTATTCCTTTCCTTTTCATTCATTTCCCTTTCTTTTCCTCTCTCCTCTCTGCTTTGTCTCCTCTGTTCTTTACAGTACACCTCCTCAAGAGGACATGTAAATGAGGTCAGTACAGTCGACTAAATCAACCACATCACTCAGGTGTTAGTGTAGGTGTGCGCTGACGCACACATGCACAAATTAGGCATACAAGTCTGTAAATTTGTGTGCGTATTCATTACAAGTTGCCTGTGTGCAGTGCATTCCAGTCCTAATAAAGAATTTCCTCAGTGAACCAAGTGCTCCAATTACATAAATGCCTTCACCCCAATACATTTTGACATCCTGAAAATTATTCACGGCCTAATTCATTTAAAATTGCATCTCGTTTCTTGGCCTCTTTTTTTTTTTTTTTTCCACAAACCGTGGAAACAGATGATGAGCGGGGCCGAAGGGATGAGAGGAGCTTTCAGTTCCTTGTGTAACATAGAGGCTGCTGCTCTTCGGTAGCTGCTGACTGGACGTTCTAAAACTTTACTGCCTTTCCACACACACACACACAGGATGAGGGAGGAAATAAAACTCTGTGACTGCCAAAAGCAGAGCGTGTGCATTTGTGAGAGAGATGGGGTGGGGGGTGAGTGAAGGGAGGAAAATGGGAAGAAATAAAGAGGGCAGTTATAGTTCAGTCTTAGGAAAAAAGAAGTAAACTGCTCATTGTGTGTTTATCATTAAGGTCGATTTAAGTTTTTCATTCTCCTGCTTTGTGTCAGCAAATGGGCCGAAATGTGTGTGTGTGTGTGTGTGTGTTTTCTGTGTGTTTGTTCAGCAGCAGCAGTGGGAATAATAAAACCAGAGAAGAGGAATCCTGCAGGAATCCATTTCAGTCTGCACTGCTCGTGATGTAGAGCTAAGAGCAGTCAGAAGCAGAAAGCAACAGGCTACTGGAGACTGACCCCATGCACTCAAACACACACAGGCGCACACACACACACACACACACACACACACACACACACACACACACACACACAGTCTTAAGACAATAACAGCCCCGACTGGGGAGAAAACACATAACATGACAACACTAAAACAACACTATAACACACAGAGACAACTGCATGCAGAAACCCACCCACAGACAAGACTTGAAACACACATAAATAGCACAAACAGGATACACACAGATTGTTAGTAAACAGATTAAATTGGAGAAGCTCTTCACACTAGCATCCATGCAGAGACACACGCACAGACAAATATACAGATGCACATATGAGCATCTGTGTGTGTGTGTGTGTGCTGGTGTGTACACACACACACACACACAATTCACACTGCAGGACCACTTCAGGTTTCATCATCTTCTTTTCCTTTTTTTGCTTTCTTTCTCTTGAGAGCTGGGGAAGGGAGGGAGGGATCAGGGGGGAGATGTGGCAGAGGGGGGTGTCTCATTCCCTCTCTTTTGTTGCTGCTGGGGAGAGAGCACATATCCATACAGGACGCTCTCTCCTGCCCCATTCACACCCACACATCGCTTCCTCCCTCCTCTCTCCACACACACACACATCCACAAAGATACAACATCAAAGAGCCGACACTGCCAAAGGATTACTTCAGCCACACATTGGTTCCTCAATCCGGGTCTGTTCCTCTTGTGCAACCCCCCTCTCGCCTGGCCGCACTTGGTACAGCCCAAGCATTCCTGCCAAGTAGCTTTCACACATGGAGGGGAAGCTTGTCTCAAGCAATTGCTGACAAGCTACAAACAAGACAGCCTCCCTTTCCCCCCCCCCCCCCTTCTCTCTCTCTCACTCTTTTTTTCTCTCTTTCTCATCCCTACAACCCAGGCCTTGCTCTTACCCTTCCCATCCTCTCCATTCCCCCTTCATTTCCCTCCTCTCTTCAGTTCTCTTTCCTTCTCCCCCATTTCTCCCTCCCCCCCTCTTCTCTCTCGCTCTCTGAGAATGTGGGGGCCCCACTAGCATAAATTGTCAGCTGTTCCTGGGCGTACTCTCCATGGCTCCCTAAACTCACATAAGCCTACATATGCAGTCGCTGTTGGTACAACGGTAACCCAAGTCAGCCCTGTTGGTTAGGAGTCTGAAAAAGTATACCAAGGCGCCCAAATAATGCTGCAGTATGAAGGTACTGAGAGTTTTACTCTATAATAAGCTGCAACAGACACCAAGGCTAATGGTATTCTAGGGTTGACGTCAACATACTTTCTTTTTGCCCTTTTTAATTTATTAAATGCAAACACCAACACATTATTATTAGTCTTTGTTGTGCACAAGCAGTTTTACACATAATAATAATATTAATAAATAATATTGCCTTTCTGTATTGCTTACTCCTTTCGTGCAGTCAATGATAGCTACAAAAAACACAAGTCACAGAAGGGGTTGCTCAGTGTTGACCTCCCTAGACTTAAGATTGTGTAAACCAATCATTAACCCTTTTTTGCATCCATAATTATCACTGTGATGCCTACTTTTAGGGATAATTACATGCAAGAACGGGAAGGTAATTAATATTTAATGGCTAGCCAAGAGTCATGGATAAGGATTCGTTTCACAAAATAATAACAAACGTGTCATTTTCCCCCTCTCTGAGATACTCCACGTTAGGGGTGTCTCTAGGTTTTCAGAGGTAGGGGTTGATATAGTTGGAACCATTTTGCATTGTAGTCTTATTGTTACTGAGTAGCCATTGTTATACACTAGTGTGCGCTGTCATCTAGTGTTGAGTTTAGGTACTGTGAGGTTTATGAAGAAACACGTTTTTTGGGGGGGGTGCTCTATGGACCACATGAAGTTGGATAAGTGCCACAACTTGTAGAAACGTGATACAGATACAGAAACTATAGACCTGTAGAAAATAATTTACTTTTGCACAAATAAATGCAAAGTGATTCACTAATGAGAAACTTTGGATGTTTTTTAAACAGAGTAGACTAAGATGCCCTTGCTATGTCTCTGTCCAGTTTGATTAGCATACACCAGTTATAACACCCGTTATATAGATTTGCTCTTAAAACTGAAAGAAGTTTTTGGGTTTCAGTGGCTTGATCAGAAAAAACATTTAGAGGTTTCAACATGTTCCTTGTGCTGCGATCCAACTGATCAGTACAGTTCAAGTGTTTGTATGTAAATCACATTTGGTTGAATACAATTTATATATATATAATATACGATTTTAATAAGATCAGAGCATAGTGCAAATGATGTTGCTTGCTGTCTTTTACCTGTATTTTTTGTATTATTTAACATATACCTTGTTTGACACCCTCAACATTTACTTCTATATGCTATATCTGACAGTGTAAAACAGATTTTCTGTGTTATAGTATAAAACACTTCTAGTTGCTGCTGTCATTGCTGTACCTTTCCTGTTATGGTAATTTTTTTTGGTTTATTCTTGAATTGCTTGAATTTAATCTCATCTTGTGCACAGCATATTATAAAACAAAGACTTTCTTTCTTGCAGATGAGTCAGTCTGAAAGGATGCAAAGAGGTGATTCATGTCTAAAGCGCTTCCTTATTGCTCCTGGATTGACTTCCCCAGGCAGAACTCCCCACCCTCCTCCTGACTGAATAAGTGCAGTGAGCCTAGTGAAGACTTAACAAAACAGTCTTTTCCAGGCTTCACTAGCAAACTTTTAAAAGAGGATTAAACATTCATACAAAGAATTCTAAAAATGTTCATTTGTCCAACCAAAAGTCCAAGAAATGAATGTATTCAATTTGCTATTACATAATACATAAAGGAAGGGAAGCCAGAACCATTTTTTGTTTAAAACTAAAACCTGACAATTGTCACATGAAAAGGTGACTACGGTGTTCAAAAAAAAATTGAGCCACTTTATACACATCAAAATAATTAACACATTAACAGACGATCTTCTTAAGATATGGGCACGTTGTGGAAATCAAAGTCCCAACTCTCCTGAAGCTCATTTGTCTATGTATGACTTAACTACCCACAGTTTATTTCAGTTACACATTATACATTGAATTGTATGTAATTAAAGCAGGAATAAACGGTAAATAAAAGGAAAAAATTTATTCAGTCTTTTAACAGATAGCAAGACAGCTCATTTATTTCTAAAATCAATTTGTGAAGTCTTTATGTGCATTTGCTCAGCAGAAGTAGATGATGATTTGAAGTAGATCAAGAGTGCCTTGTCTTTGAATAAAAGTGGAAGAAAAGGTCAATAAAACATCAATAATGACAATATGGTGTTGATTAATGTTCACAAATTCACATTAAAAACAAGACATTTCCCTTTTTAAAAGTGGCAGCCTTAGATAAGACAGTGGACTACAAATGGCCAGCAAATACACATGCAGTGGTGTCACCATTCCAGCCCCGAGTCGTGGACTATGTGAGACTAGAGGACCAATATGAAAGGAGGGAGAGACTAGTCAAGTCATTCACAAGTTAGCACATAAAAAGGACGAAGACCTGCTAAAACACCCAAAGGACAGTCTCATGCCTTTGACCCCCCTCCAACTTCAAGTATCCCCCCCCCCCCAACACTTGCAACACTTCAAGTATTCCCGCCGTGTACTCCAGACCTTCAGTTTCATTACCACTTCTTAGGTTTACAACATAAGCTGTAAGTGCACTCAAAATTAATCTATACATAGAAAAATAATGAAAACAATAAGTATCAGTAATAATTATAACAATTACTTTACATTTCATTTTTATACACAACCATGATGTTATATCACTTCATACTGTGGCAAAACATTCCCCGCCCCCTGAGTGTAATGTTCAAGTTTAACCATCTGTAACTATGGTAACGCATACAGGAACAGCAACCTTGGTTTGGTTATTTAAATAACATTAGCAATCACTGACAACAGCAATGATTAGAATCTGAATAATTAGGCCTTTCCATATGACGGATGCATTATGTACAAGCTGCTGATCGATCACGTGCCTCTGGAATCAGTTTGCTGGTGTGAGACAGATGACCTTCATCCTAGAAAATAAACATGTGTTAGAAAAAAAGACAAGGTGCTCCAAATAAAGCCAACACAGATACTGAAGATCACTTTGAACGGCAGTGTATAGATGGCTCCTTCTGCCAGACATTTACAAAGTAACAGTAAAAAAACATCCCTTTATAAAGCACCACCAAGGATGACAGAGGTCTAAATCAAGCATTACACATATTAGCTATTCAATTAAACGTGGCTCAGACTTGAAAAGGTGTTACTCTCCCCCACCTCATTCTCGCTCCTTGAGCTGACAGAGCTTTCAGCTGCTTCAGGAACCAGCAACAATGCAGCTCCGGCATTTGTATAATTTGGGGTCATGGGTGCGGATGTGGTTGCGTACATTCCTTAGTCGGAAGAACGTCTTACTGCAAAGCTGTAGATTAAACAGTGGGTAAGACAAAAGGTCAAAGGCACAGAAATGACCAGAGAATAACAAAAGCACTGATCTACATGATGATATGGTTGTGATGCAATTGTGTTGAGATTAGCTGTACCCGTGTGAAGAATCTGCATTTTTCATGACAATCAAAGACATGTATCAACTAGCACTGATAATAGAAAGGGAAACAGAATTAAAACAGTGGTGGGTTGAGTTTACGTCCCACTCTGCACGTTTCCCCCATAACACAGTGGCTGAACCAATATCGACAGTATTACAAAGCCCATTTTTTTGTCTCTGCAATGAAATATTGCAGCATGTAGCTTTAACTAGAGTACAACAAAAGCATCCATTGATATTTTATTCACACAAACTGGTATAATGTTTGATGGGAATAAGAAATTCGCAAACTTTTGGAGCTCATGGTCATTGTTGTCCAGAAGTGAGGTTGTAGGTTATTTAGGAAAGTTAGTGCTTACCGGACAAGGCCAGTGCTTGCCCTCAATGTGCCTGAGGCGATGCATGATTAGAGAATCACAGTCCCTGTAGGAGGCTGGGCACTGCAGACAAGTATGTGCTGCTTTTGGGACCTTAGGGGCTTGGCTACGAGGCCCTCGAAGTTGCTTTAGCCTAGCCCGATGTACAGCACCCAGCACTGCACAGCTCCTGCTGCTCAGCGCGAGGACTTTACCTTGTTGCTAGAGAGTGGACAGAGAAAAGAAAAGTAGGGCTTTACTCAAATGTAAAATAATATAATATATTAATAAATACAATTAATAGTAATTCTTTCAAAGTTTCTGTGTCCTCAATTTTAGCCAAAATAAAACTTGTACAAATGTTAAGATGAACAAAAGAAGATCATCAGTTTGTCCACAGTGTACTACTGTCATATGACCTACCTTTGGCATGGTCCGAGTAGCCTTTGACCTGGCAGGTTTGGCTAGATGAAGGTTGGTATTTCGGGAACTAAGCCTGGGTTTCTGTACCCTGTTTTGGCTCACTCCTCTCTCCTCCTTCTCTCTCTTCACCACTGGCAGAGCTGGTGGCCCTCTGGCTCTCAGTGTTCGGTGGGGGGCCTCTACAGCTCCAAATTTCTCCCCAACTTGTGACACAGAGCGTGTTAAGCAAATATCCACACTTTCCTCCTCTTTTTTCAGTCCCACCATGGGTCCCACTGCTGGCCGACAGAAGCCAAACAGAAAGCCAGAGTCCAGTAATTTAATGGGTGGCTTGCTCTGGCGTTTGCCAAGGTCTGGTGAGGAAGGATCAGAGAAAGGTCCAACAACTGGCACTGGTTCTGCTGGCTCCTCTTTAATGACTTTGTACAAAGGGTGGCTGTAGATAGATGATGGGGGTGTATGCTCTGATAACTGTAATGCACCAGGTCTATTATCCTTCACCCTCAATCTGGTGTCCATGACCCCCCTCATCCCCTGGCTCCCCACCTTCTTCCCCTCCTCCCTGGGCTTACATGGTTTCTTCTCCACCTCTCTCGTAGAGCCCCGCCTAAGCTTGGCCTTTGTTGCTGGTCGGCTGCTGTTGTAACGCAGAGCTCTCACTGTCTCCACAGTGACTTTGTTTCTGGTCTGTGTCTTCTGTAAAGGTGGGGATTTTTGAGGTGCCTGGCCACAGCTACTCTTTGATAAAAGACAGAAATCTGAGATAGAGTACTCAACTGGTTCTGATTTGAACCTGACTGTATTTATCACAGGAGTTTTGTTGATGTTGCGGTGTAGGGGCTGCTTGGCAGGAAGTTGAGAACCATCACCCCTCCTTACTGACCGTCTGAGTTCTCTACCCCCAAAGGAAGACCAAGATGCAGGCTGAAACATGTCTGGTAAAACACCTTTGCTTCGCATGCTTCTGTCACTTGGAGGGACATGTTGCTGGACGATCTTTGGCCTCTTGGCTGGAATCTGTTCTCCTCTGGCTGGACCCACACTCTTTGTCTTCACCGACTTGTTCAGGAGGCAATTGTTGGCAGGGTTACAGAGGGGAAGTGACAGTGCCATGGTCCCGTATGGCAGGACTGGGGTGTTTGAGCGGGGCTTCCTCCGCTTAGTCAGTGAATAGTTGTTAGCCTTCAGTTTCCTCAGTCGCTTCTTTTGTCTCCAGCCAATCAGATCTTCTGGTCTGGGCAGCAGAGCAGTCCTTTGTAGTCCCAGAACATTCATCAGCTTGTACTTTTCCTGTGCTCTCGCATAATCCTCTTCATCCTCTCCGAGCTCCTCAACTTCCTGCTTTACCCTCACGGGGCTGCACGTAGCACTAGGCCTCGATCTGGATTTGCATGAGAGGTGGGTGACAGACTGCTGTTTCCTGTTTCGTCGAGGGCTCTCTGGCATTGGCAACAATCTCTGAACCTCCTTTGCGGCTCCAGGACTGGAACGGAGAAGACGGGTATTTGATGGAGATATGGGCGAGTAATTCTGTGACTGAATATTGGCTATGGCTTGTCGAGGCGTAACAGCTTTCTTGGAAGAGGGAGACTTGAAGTCCATGAGCTTCATCCTATGTGAAGGACTCAGAGGCAGGCCATTATGACCTTGGGGTATTGCCATTTTGCGCAAATTACGTCTGGGACTCCCTTCTACAGACTCATCTGAAGCGGCTAAGGTCAGATTGACGCTGTCATTCATGCCGTCCTCTAGTCCCAAAATGTTTTTCCTTTTTCTTTTCCTATGCTGTTGATGACGCTCACGGCACGCACCAACACAGGTTGAGGTAAAGCCCTTGCCAGTTTGGAGATGCTGTTCCTCCTCTTTTATGAGTGCAGAGCAGGCTTCCACTGCAGGCCACATTCCCAGGTGGCGAGCCATGGCAATGACTTCAGGCAGGTCTTCCTGGCGAACACACAGGGTGGAGGAGTAGGAGAAATCCAGCAGAGACAGAAGGTTGTCCTCACTGAAACCTAAGGGGGAATGAAGACTTTAATTAGATATGCTGAACCCTGGTCAATCAGTGAGTGAGATGAGGAAGATGAAAGCAACTTTGTGTCAACAGAGGAACGGAGGATCAAGAGAGCAGAAAGAGTGGGAGTCAAGTGTAAACATAACAAGGGAGAGAAAGGGACAATACAAGAACTGTTTTAATCAGGGACACTTCTGCTCCTCTGCAGCTTTTAGTTTTGTTTAAAGAATAATGAAGAAATCAAGTCTGTCAACATAGAAAGTCAGAAAAATCATGTGACTGCTTATTTAATGGATTTTTGCATCCAGGTCAGCAGTGACTGGTAAACGTATCAAGTCGTCTACTCCTTTGTCATAGTCTGGAAGTGTTAATCACAGTGAACTGCTGAAACACTGTTGACTGTAGTTAAATCAGTCATTGACTACAGCTGCAACAATTGATCAATCAATTGAGTTGATAAACAGAAACTGAATCATCAACTGTTTTCACGGATGTTTCACACTAAAATGCCAGATCAAATGTATTTTATTGTAAATTGTAATTGTATGTAATTGTAAAATGTATGCCTAATCTCTGTAAACCACATATCTTTGAAGTTTGGACTTTTAGTCACAAAAAAACCAGAGTGAATTTGTCACCCTCAAATATTCAATTCTAAAGGTCATAGAGAGGAAGGGACATGTATTTAACTATGTTGATAACTGTGCATATTTTTTGCTACTGGAAAGCACTAATACTTTATTAATACTTTTTAACAGTTGTGTCCATCCATCCATCCATCCATTATCAACCGCTTATCCGAAGTCGGGTCGCGGGGGCAGCAGCCTAAGCAGGGAAGC
>JAUYWH010000013.1:9161824-9178336 GCA_034779795.1 Ctenopoma multispine
TTTCGGCCGCTTGTATCCGCGATCTTGCCCTTTCGGTCACTACCCAAAGCTCGTGGCCATAGGTGAGGGTAGGAACGGTTGTGTCTTAAAGTCCAATTAGGCATTTTGGGTACCCCTAATTCCAGAAGTAAAAACTAATTTATTTTTAGGCATTGTTACGTTCACAGTTGGAGCATTTCTACAGTTCAAGAAACCCAGAAACTCTCCTGGTTACATCATAAGTGCCAATGACCACAACTGTGTTAGGAAACCGCTGGTTCCATGAAAAGCAGTCAAAAGCAGTTTCCAGACATGACCTGGAACCCTAAACATCTCTACACATTACCCAGAGGAGTTGTAGGTGAGAAAACAAATGTCCAAGTCAGTCGGCCTGCAAGAGCTCACTAGTACAAACCCAGAGAAATGTCCACTTGAGCCCATGTGCGAATATAGGGGGTAACTGTCTGTACAAGCCACAGTGAGTAAGTGAGTGTCCCTTTTAGTGATTCCACTGAGCGAAACGTTAAAAAAAGAAGGAAATAGGCACCTTTCTTTCTGGTGTTGTGTCACGTTTCTCTTCTTCATGACACATCACTTGTAACCATGCAACTAGCTCTGCTTCAATTTCGCAGTGTACTCTCTGTGTCGCGTCTTTCTTCCTGCATGCTCCACCCAGGGACCACCACCCACCAAAACCATAAGGACTATTTCCCCACAGGATATTTCCCCATCCAACTAATCTTAATATTATTATGTCTTTTGACTTATTAAAAGGGGAAAGAAATTAAAAACTAATTATGCTGCGCTAATTAGTGTGTTTTAACTTTTATATTTACTCCTGCATTGTGTCCTGCAATTTATACAGATTCACAGTGTCAGTGTCTTCCACATGGAAACATCAACAGCCAGGGAATAAACAGCTAACACTGCGCTTAGTGGGAAACCTGCTTTATCTCCTGAGTCACAGCCAAAACACACTTTTGCATCACTTTTAAATTCAGCAAGTACGTATTTTGGATTCCTACCACTGCTTTGATGAACATTTCCTGGAGTTTAGGGTGGATCTACTGACTCAAAATTTAATTTCCCAAATTCACTGTTTTGTTGTCTGTGCAGCCAGATGTACTTGTACTAGATCCAGATCCTTCCCCAAACCTGCAACACAGCTCAAGCAATGATTTTTATTACGATCATTTTGACCTCCAGGTCCTGGTCTTACCAGTGAGATCTATATCTGCTTTCATGCTCGAGTCCATCTCTGTGAAGATTTCCTGGAAGTGATCGCTGACAGCTGCCAGAACGGCTCTGTGGGCCGAGTAGGATCGCCCGTTCGTCCGCAGGGTAATGTCACAGAACAACCCCGCCTCCCGCTGGCTCCTCAGCTTGCTCAGCATATCAGTACTATGTGACGCCCATGTCTTTATGACACAGCCTCTGCCAAGCAGCTTCTGAAATGCAAAGACAGAAAGACAAGAAAGGCAACATTTTAGGAATATAACAAATCACAAAACATTTGTAGGTGACAGCTAAAGGTCTACGGGCAAGAGTAAGAGAGAATGAAGGCTAGAAAGTGACTTTAGATGTAAGAAGGACTTATAAAAACTAGTCTCTGACTCTGGCCTGCCATTACCTCTCTTTTCTGGGTCCGTTGGCGCAGACACTCTGGACAGCTCAGGACAAAATCTCTAATCTGGAAGTACATACCTGTAAAGAAAACAATTATAAAAACATCAGAATACAAGGGAAAAAGCAGAGCGGGGATATCTGGTACAACTTCAAAGATACAAGAAGAAACAATCACTGTCTCTTAGTAAATACGTTTCTTGATCACTGATTGATTCAATCAGTAGTGTACGATTGTTTTCATTACATTTGCACTTACTTACACTAACTTAACCTAAAGTTAGACAAGTAGTTAGAAGCTACAAGTTGAGTACAAAAGCAAAGAACTGTCCTATGAGCTATCCCATGAAGACAGGTGTAAGGAAGACAATAATGGCTTCATACCCTCCCACCAGTAGTTTTCGGCCACACATTTGTAGGTCTCCTCCATGGAGAGGTGGCGCTGGCCAGGCCGCCGTCGGTGAAAGGTGGAGATGGCCTCACGTCTCCGTTCCTCATCCAAAACCTCCCGGTAATTGATGAAACCCTTCTCTAGCTTCTTGCGGTACAGCAGTCCATCTATAAACTCAAAGTTGGGAGACGGCCGTGTGCGGGGCCCACACACCTGAGAGTTACCGATTAACCCAATGTCCCCGGATCTCTCAGTTTCTCTATCCGCCCAGGGTTTTGGCAGACAAAAAGTCTCAGAGTTCGCGTAATGAGCGTTGGTGTGGCTGCAGTCACCGGCCATTTTAACCGGTTTATATTCGGATGTAAAAATGCAACTTTACACAGTATGCAAAGGTGACTTTCTGTAACGTGACCAAACGATTTCTCTTCAGCTTCTTGTGTGTCGGGACCAGGATCAGCGAACCAAACTTCAGCCAAAGTCCTGAGACTACGTCCACGTGGATGCGGTGACAGCAGACAACAGACCACCGACCTAACAATACCCCAAAAACACGAACAGCCTGCTAGTAGTCTGGCTCTGTATCCACACACTAGCTTATACCAATTTGCTGAAATTAACATTAGTCTCTCCCATTATGGCTTAAAATATTGTTTTTCGCAAACAGAGTCACTATTAGGTGGAAGTCAATGCTTTGCACTGTAGCTGTCAGTGAAAGCATCACTTCTCACTCTCCAAACTGTTGTCAGAAAACATCCCTAAAATATTACCACAGCTGCACTTTTTGTTTCGAAAACACTCGGTCATGTGTCTGTACAATTTGTGGGTGTTTTTGTTTTTTTTACATTAGGCCATATAAACAGAAATGTGTCACTGTCTATCCAAGTGCAGATAATAAATTTAGCCTGGAGAGTATCGCGCCAATATCGCCGAGCCAAGTGATGTAAAGTCACCAGTTTCTCAGCGACCACGCAAACGGGCTTCACCGCCAACCTCCCGCCAGCAGTCGGGCTTCCATCTACCTCAGAGGTCGGGAGTGGCCTCCGGAGCTGGATGTCGGCAGACAGCCTCACCTCTGGCGTTAACTTGAGATTTCTTTTGGCCAACTCGAGTCGGAAGCAACATGATGACGCAGCTATCAGCTCAGCATCGCCACTTCAACGACCTAAAAGCGAGGTTGTCTCCGCGATATGCACCAAATGTTGCTAATCACCGCCGGGACCTTCTCAAAAGCGAGCCAACACGCTCCAGTTACAAACTCGACATAGTTAATGCCCCTCTCGCTGCCACAAAGCCGGTCTGGTGGTCAAATAATCCAAATTTTCAAACTCGTAACCTTCTGTTTGTTACTAATCAGCAGCCTAACCGAACCAATTCCTCCCCGCCTTCAGACAAAAGCCATTAGCAGAAGCTTTAAAGAGCTTCAGCCGTGCGAAATATCATTGGCTGTTGCAGCCGTCACTCAACTTCGTTTTCGTCCCCTGGTTTTCAAGGTAGGTTGCTCGCTCACGATGCCTGTCCACTAGTGTTTGCCTCACTTGCTGCACAAATTAAACATAATACACCCAGTAGATTGGATACTCACTGAAGAGGTTTTTTTATCTCCTAAAATAAAATATTACTTATCTGGAACATTTACCTGTTTTTGCTGTCACTGCCATCGCAGTGTCAGTTGAAAAGATTACAACATTTATCTTACAGTTGCTTTGGCTTATTTCACAAGACACTCCAAACACATCATGCTACAATTTAAATTTTAACATAAAAATCACATATGGCATGGAAGACTAACCCTAATTTTACCCCTAACCCCTAACCCCATGCAATGCATATGTCAACAATGCAAGTATGTAAATTAATTTTAATCATTGTTGCATTCTAAAATAAAATGGCTATCATCAAATACATCTGTCAAATAGTTTCCAGACATTATCATCAAAACAGAGCAGTGACCAAATACAAATGTGAACAAACAATATGACAATTATGCAAAATTCAGAATTCATGTACAAATAGTACACTGCTTTTACACTATAGTAAAATTCATACAAGACAAATTGATGACTGTGATGTTGTTTTACTGCATTACTTTACTACTACTTACTGTTTGTATCCTGTGGTGATCAAGCACGTTCTTACTGTATGTCAGATTACATGCAACATCTTAACTACAGCAAGCTATACAATGATTATGTAATGCTGTCCAGAAAAAAGTAAGGACCTACCTTTTAGATGTAGTAATGTAGTATTTGTTCATTTCCCATCACATAGGATCAGGGGTACTGTACTTTGAAAAATGTTGTCAATTGACAGTCCACTGCTACATCCAGAAAAGCAGCCTGGAAATCAGTTATGTTCATCACTTCTGAGTAGAAATGCTGCACAGTTCTCTGCACCTGAGTTCATATCAGATGGACAGATGAAAATCCTGGAAATCCAGCAAGAACAGCCATTTTTTAGACTTCTGTCTAAGATTTATGTTTTTATTGCATTTCAGAAATAGTCTTCAGCTTTTCTGAAAACTGAGTTTGCATAAGCATTAAGGCTTGGACTAACATACATTTTGTGTCTCTACACTGATCTTGTGATTTAAAAGTATGATTTTAGCAACTTTGACATTAAGAGGTTTATATTTACAACTGAGTCAAAGCAATAATAAAATACTGGAATATTGCATTTCTTTATTTGAGATCACATCAAGAGTAGTTTTCATTCCACAAGAAGAAAACTCTTTATTGTATGGATGATCACTTCTTTGGCTTTAATGGTAAAATCTGACCTATACTGGAAGAATACAAATTATAATTTCTCCACCATTTCTTTCCTGCCAGTGTAAAGAACAATTTATTAATTATTAATAACAAATGTATAGAAAATATAAGTTAAGTGACTAATTACAGAAAAATTTAAAGTCTGAGCTGCAGTCCTGAATACATCAAGACAAACTGTCAAGCACATCACAGAGGCACAAAAGTACTTCACCCCAATTATTTGACACAAACCACTTTAACATGTACCTTATATGAAAGATCCTTTATTACACAATAAGAAAAATGGTCTTAAATGCTTTACAACTCTTCAGGTTGTATGTGCAAAGCTCACACAAAGCACCAAACCTCTGACTGATTTTTTTCCCCCCTTCAGGTTTGGAGTTGTTGTTTTTAGTTTTACAAACATGTTCTTAACAGTAAGTGTGACAATTTTCCTTTTTACAACATGACTTGAGAATCTAAACTATCACACAAATATAAAACAGTTATGTCGCTAACATCTTACCTTGGGAAACAAACCACACATATGACTAAAATAACAATTACTTCAATGACAATCACTAAAATCAATACAGTCTGTTTCATAACTAAGTACATTATATGAAGGTAAAGCTTCATTTAATTAGAGCAAGTATGAACTATTCAACCCAAACACAGTTCAACTGCGCTTTGGGATTTGATCCACGGAGAGTCTCTGAGGTTTTTCCTGAAGCTTTAACTGCCACTGTCTCTGCTGCATTTCTGATACTGCATCCCACTTTCTCCAGTAAAACACTAATCCTGGGTGACACTGGCCTTTGCTGGCGGGTCTGTGGTCTTGGGCCGTTTAGACTCTGGAGGCTGGCACACTGGATCAGTAGGAGGAGAAGGACGTTCTGGAGAAAGACAAATGCACAGTGAGTATAATAACAATGTACTTGATGATGACAATGAAATAATCAGGCTCAGGGCATGGTGGTCTTCTATGTTTAAATGTCAAGTCGTTTCATCCAAGTTATTGTGACAGTTCTGGGTATTCCTCCTATCACCAATAATTACTTTGAACTCCCTTTAGTTACCCGCTGATCTCTATGAACAGCTACATCACTAAAAATCAGTGGACCATATTGCAGGCTGTAAACAAACCCACCGATTCACCAAACTTATTTGAAAGAGAAAATAAAAGCAAATGTGTTTTCTTTCATCCAAACTATTTGCTGTAAACACATTTCACAGCTGGAACATCTTTGCATGCACACAATATTTTGGATTCACTAACACAAGTTTTTCTTCTAAAGAAAGTGGCTTAGGTGATCGGTCTTATTTACTGCTGGCTTATTTACGACCTGGAACACTGTTCGTTTCTTATTCCGTTGCATGCACTGTAGTAATATAAAAGTGTTTCCATCAGCATTTACGTCTGTGAGTACAGATTTGTCATACTCCATTAACATAATGGTCAAAACTACAAAAATAAGGAGCAACATGTAATGCAGCTGAAACTTAGTTTAAAATGTTGCTTTTCTGCCGAGATATAGAAACTCCAATAGATCACATTTACTTGTTGGATTTGCTGAAATCATATATAAAAACACAATAGCACAATCTGTCATATATAGACATGCACCAATCCAATCTGCAGCATCAGTACTGGTCCAATCTGCCCTAACTAAATGGATCAATTGGACATGATGCTCTTGATTAAGTCTATGCAGTTTGTCAGTGTGATCAAATTCTTTATTGTTTCAGTTTTTATTACATTCTTTCAGTCCTTGTGGACACATTTTTAGTGCCATAGCAATGTCTAACCTCTTGCTGCTTTACGTAGTAGTGATCCAACTGAGTTTTGGAAAAAGAGATCTTTTGTATCAGAGTGTTATTATGTATTGTCAGATACCCAAGGTTGAGTTATCCAAATTGGCATCAGTAGAGATAAAGTTAGATCGGTGCATATCTCATAATAATAGAAAGCAGACTGTGTGCCTCATGCTGCCTATAAAATGGATATTTTCCATCAGTATAACAAATTATTTCAACCATCAATCTTTTCTTGCACTATACATATAAGAACAACAGTCACAGAAGTTGCCCTCTCTAACCATGTTTGGCCTTCTCAGTGGAGGAGGGAGTTCTGAACAGTGAACCAACACCTGGAGATCGAGATGCAACAGGAGTCAAAGACACTCTCCTGTAAACAAATACACAAAGCACAAATGGGAAACGGGTTCCAAACGTGAGATCAACAGAAAAACACACAAGCACAAATGTTATATATAAATAATAAAAAGCATTTCCACCGCATTTACTATTTGATCATCTGATTCGGTTGCTGCCTACTAGTTCAACGAGTCAAGGCAAACGTTCCAGGTTACAGATACAAGAAAATGGCATGTGCAGAGTGGCCATTGTTCAACGAGCACTTCGCCAACGTGATTATTTTATCAGCAGTGGGGGGTCCAACGAATCCCTCACGCCAGACTGGGCTTTGTTCTCACTGCCAGCACATGTAAAGTAACAAAGATATCACAACCCTATCATGGATACTTATGATTCTCCTGTATTTTTGGAATCATATTTAAAAGTACATATAAAAAATTATTTTAAACATTTTAAAGCGCACAGCACTCAGCATAGCACCTTTTTACACTTATTTCTGTAAACTGCATCTTTAGATAATCAGCTTAGTTACTTTAATCATTAGGAGAGAAAGAGGGGGAAGAGTTTGGTCTGTGTAGTTACTTCCTCTGACTGCAAAGAACATTTGAATATACCACATTTTTCCATAAATTACCATGTATTCACATGTATGAGGCAGAAACAAAGGGGCTTGTAAAGTTTAGGATGCTCTAGCAGGAAGAAAATGTTTTATTTATTATTGTTCACATTTACAAACTTGTATCACCCCTGTACTGTTTTTATTGACTTCCTATCAAATATAGGAATCACAAAGACAAAATGTTGAAATTGCTTTTAAGATGTTATATAATTTGCCTCCATTGTATAATAAAGACTTGTGGTGGCCAAGCTGTTGCTGTCTTGGCTCCTTGATTGTGAAACTGACTCTGGGGGTCAGAAACTTCATATCAAAACAAATTTATTCCCAAAGAGATACTGGGGAGTGTTTTTCTCACACTAGAAAAACTTTGTCCAGATGAACAGAATCAAATTTCTAGGATTTCCTTACCTGGATTATTGAGCATGCATCGAGACATTGCTCTGATTAGTTTTTAACAACTGTTGCTTGTCTTTGACATCAACATTTGTTATTTATTGTCTTTTTTGTATCTGAACTACTTTACAAACCTGGTTTTATAAGCAACATGTAAATAACGTTTAATAAATGTAACAACCAAAATTAATCAACTATTTTGAAATCTGACTTTAGCTCAGTTTCAGTCAGTTTTTGATCTCTGAATAAAAAAAGACAATTTCAAAGTATGGAAGCCTGGGAAATTAGGATGGATATAACTCATTACCGCTTGATATATTACAGATAATCAAAAATATAATAATGAGTTTCAGCCCTGACATAGCAACTTAACATCTTGTTCCTAGAAGAAGCTACACACAAACTATCAAAGCAAACCTGTGCTTATAAAAGGTCTTTTGGTGTAGTAGTAAGAAAATAGTATGACACCTCTTCTATTTACCTTGGGGTGGGCCCCTTTGGTGTGGTGGTGCCCTTAGGCGTAGTGGGTCCAGCAGCATTGGCACTATTGAGGACTTTAGGGGTGGAGGGGGTAAGGGGAGCAATGCGTGGCTGGGTTGAAGAACTGGTAGGGGTGAGGGGGGTGCTGCGTGGTTGGGGAGTAGATGGTGCACTTGTGCTTCCAGATGTTGGTGTCTGGGGTGCTGAAGGAGCAGCGCCTTTAGGTGCAGTGGGCTTTCCCCAGCCCTCCAGAGTGTTGAGGGTGATCCTACGTGGCTTAGGTTTAGACTTAGCAATGGGGGTGCTCTTCTTCTCCTCTGGTGGTGTTAGAGGAGGAGCATCTTTGCCAAGACTGCTTTGAGATGCAGGAGTTGGGACTGAGTTTGTTGGCTGGGACACAGGAGACGTCGTCTTGCCTGACTTCTTGCCCTTTTTCTCAACACCACTATTTGGGACAAAGATCTCCAATGTTGGAGGCTCCTTCAGCGCAGTACCCAGCTCCCCAGGTGAAAAAGATAAAAAGGAGCAGTAGCCATCGGTAGAGGACACCGCCAGGAACGAACCATCACGAGACCTGAACATCATATAACAAGCACATCAGTGGCATGTTCCCTCTTACCTGTGCTGAAAGCTCAAAAGAGCTTTTAGACAGATTTTGTGGTTTATTTTCCCCGTCTCTTTATTTATTATAAGAACTGCTTTTATAAGTAAGAAGACACTTGAGGTCACTTAGTTTTACTTGCCTCTGTACTATATTTGGTTGATCAATTATCAAAACCATTCACCCTTTCTCACAACAAAACAATCAGCTAAAGCGGGAATGTCAGCCTGAGTGGATGCAGTAAAAATAAATAGCACTTACGTCTGGGACAAATACCCCTCTTTAGTCAAAGGAATGTGCATGTGTGCTTACCATGTAAGATCACTTAGTGTGTGGTAGTGGATATTGGAAACCAGACCAAAAGGAAGAGTCTGCTGAGTGTCATACAAGAAGACTGAGTCCTCTGATGCCACTGCAAATACCATACGGTAAGGCAATTGGAAAAGGTTAGGAAGAGCCTGGACAGAACCATCTACAGAGGAGAAATAAAGAAAATATAAAAATACATACATACAATCCAGACAATCATATGGAAGAACTATATTTGTTTTCTCCGTTAGCCAACATAAAGTATAGCCTTGCCTTCTCCCTTCCTAGTCCTCAGCTCAAAGAAAACAGGGCAGCACCGCACAGCCAGTGTAGCTTTACTTGGACATGGCAAATGGGCAATAGGCCTAACAGACACAGATGGAATTTATATATGCATTACCAACATCAATATAGCCAACACTGATTCTGTGTAGCATATCAACAAAGTTACCTCTTGAGGCCCTTCCTGGAAAAGATGTAGGTGGTATTAATGATGTTTTCTCCAATCTCTACACATCCAGCTAAAAGTTGAAAAAAATGTGACACAACAGAAGAAACAGCTTGTTTTATATAAATTACTAGGATATCACAGCCCCACAACGTTACCAGGTAAAGTCCTGGCATCAACGAAGGTTTGGTCATAATGAGGTTGTACCTGGGGCAAGCAGGAAAGATCCATCTGGCGTGAATGACAGACGCCGAAAGAAGGATCTCATGCTGTCATCGTGGAACATTCTGTACTGCTTGACCTGCAAAGGTAAACAGATGTGTATGCAACATGTCTCACTCAAGATATTAGAGGGTTTAATTCTATAAATATAATATCAAATATAAAGAACTGTAAGACAAATATCTGTAAACACCATAAAAAAAATTTACATCAAGATAAAGAGTTCAGAGAGAGTTCATGGAGAAAGCCCTCTAATTTATTTAAAAAGCTTTCAAGTTTTAACTTTTTATTACACCTAGGACATGCAAGTATCATCAAAAGCAAAATTTATACTGACCTCTCCATCTGCAAGTGGCCCAGAGCTCATTTTACTGATGCAGAAAGCCTTTTTCTTGGTGTGAGTACTATACACACGCATCACTCTGAAGGGGACAAAAATATCAAAAACATTTTTAACATAAATCTGTTGAAACGCCACTGTCAGTGTCTAGCTAAGCAATGATAAATACATTTGGTCCTTAGACTGACTTTGTACCTGTCACAGCTGAGGGTGGCAATATATTGCCCCAGAGGATCCCAGGTCACACCCTGCACATAGCTCTTATGGTCATTCAATATACACAGCTTCTGTCCTAAAGCACAAAAAAACACAGTGCACAAATATAATGCCAAAATAAGATACAGTCTAACACATTTGCAGTATGATTTGCATCACTTAAGTAACACCTACAAACAAACATGATGAAACAAAACAGAAATATATGCAAAGATATGCACTTTGTATCTATGACTATGAACAAACCTTTGTTGACGTCCCACATAATAGCAGTGTTGTCAACAGATCCAGAAACCAAGAAGTTTCCATCCCGAGTCCAGCAGATGTCATATACATCCTCTATATGTCCTCTAAAAACAAGTGAAATGATTTGAAATGGAAACCAACACTATCCTTTAAAACTTCAACATACAGTATGTCACACTAACACCCCTACTCAGAACTCAATAAAATCCTAAAAGTTAATACACACAGCATCCAATCAACACCTTTAAATGAAACTAATAGTCTACTATTTACACCATCATTTAGAAGAGACTTGTACAAAATAATCACCATCTAACTGAAGAGTTGATTGTGGACTGTTGCACCAAACATTGGTGCTATTATCATTAGCAAAAGGCAGGATTGTTACTAAACATCCAACTAATGGCTTCTCATTTTTGTGACCACACAGTATTAACTGGTAAAAATGACAGAAGTGGTTAGTAGAAGGTTGTTTCAGTTAACTTCTGAGTAACTTCAAGGTTAAGTTGATTTAGCCACTTATCCACGTGGTATTACTGTGTTGCTCTGTCATCTGATGTTACTGGTTGTTGGAAGAAATTGGTCTATGGGTGTTGTATATCCACAACCCACTAAGAATTTGACATGAAGATGCAAAACAACAGCTGAGACAATCTACGAAAATGCAGGCACCACACCAACATTTATGGAAAGGCAAAGTGAAAGTGATGTAATATTAAATCCAGTCAGATATATTTTGTGTTGCTATCCAATAAACAAATTGTTGCACGGTTGATGGCAGTCAACCATCTAAATCTTTTTCTAAAGATTTCCAGGACATAACTGTAGTAGTAATTTTCAGCTAATCCCAGTAAACAGTATTTTAGTCAAAGTGTGATTGAATCAGGCTTCTGAATCACTGTGATGCGCTATGCAAATGTACACAAAGACGATAACAGCTGTGGCCTCAAAATGGTTAAAAAAAGAGATATATAATAATAAATGCAGGACAAAAACAACATTAACATTTTTGTTGACTAGAGCTCACAAAAATCCAATGACTAAAATTCCACTGCTGGACAAGGAGGGTGTGTTTTTGACCAAGTGCTATTGTCAGTGTGAACACGGCCTAAGAGTCTTTAGTATCAAAGGAAAGGTGTCATTAAAACATTGAAACTCGATCGGATGCCAAAATTTGTGAACCTGGATCATGTACCTTAGCGTCTTGACCACAGACCAGCTCTCCTTATTGAGCTGAGCATCTTCATCCTCCTGGAATACAGGGGCCTGCTCAGGCTCCTTAGAGTCATTCAGCTTCCACAGCAGAATTGCTGCATCTGTAATAAATTAAAAAAACATACAGTTACTAAGGACCACTGTATCCTCCATGCCTTTAAATAGTAATCTGTATTTGTAATTGCTATATGTGGAATTTAGGTAACATGTAAAACATACCATCTCCTCCTGAAGCGAGAAGCTCTCCATTAGGACTAAAGCGTACTACGTTGACAGCTTTGGTGTGTCTAGCAAGGTTAGACAGAAACTCCACCACTGCCTTCCTGTCTGGGCCAGCGTCTACCCGCCACAGCTGCATAAATAGAGCAAAATATCTTTAATACTCTTTAAACAGCTTCAAACACAAATACCACTGTTGCAAGTAACTCTCTGCCTCTTTCATTTATCCATGCAAGGGCCTAGAAGATGCCCTAATAATCACAATACCATCTTCAGAAGTGTGCACCTTTTATGCTCAAATTAATGCAAATAAGTAAGATATGGTACATTTCCTAGAAAAAATGTGTGCACAGATTAACATTACATGGAATTTTAATGAAATTGTTAAGTGATTTAATGAAAAATAATAAAAACGATGCTTTACGTTTAAACAGATCATGTGCGTCACTGAGACCTGTTGAATGCTCATTATTAACAAGGTTGAATGAATACTAATAAAATTAACAGTATTCTTGGCCACGTAGGTCTGTTTTTTAAGAAGGAAACAGATGTGCTCATTCCTCTCTCCACTCACCCTGACTGTGGTGTCCACGCCAGCTGTGGCCAGTCGATGAATGCGTCCATCAGAGCTGTGCTGGAAGTCCAGACTGTAGACTGGCTCCTTGTTGTGCCATGCAATCTCACACGTTACCACCTTCATTTCTTTATATCCAACACCAACCTCGGGAGACAACGTATTTATGTAAGCACGGTAACGTTACTCCATAAAATACTAACTGCGAATTACAGCGAGCTAACAGCGCTAGCAACAAAATTAGCGGCTGTACCGGATGATTTGCGGCTGACGTTATAGACAAAACCAGGTACGTATGAGCGTGAGTTACTTTGAGTTAACGAACACGTTAGGTACAAATGCACACGACTTGTGTCGGTTTATCGTTTAAAGTAAAGTTATCTCGAAACAACTTTTTTACCTCCTCTGTTGTCCTGCTGACGACTTCAGTAATTCCCGCGTAAGATTCGTTCAAAACTTCCGGTTGGTTAGGCTGCAGTGATTGGTCAACTACGAAGAAAGAGCAGTGACCTAAGCGGTAGCGGTAGCTGAGTTTATTTAGCTCTATAGGATCCGAGCGGCTCTAGTGCAATAAAACACGGAACATCTCCACGACTTAGTTTATCCCGCTGCATTAGACAGGAGTGCCCTCTTTCCCTTTCTGTTTTTTATTTGCTTCTCAGTTTCTGGACACCCATGATTCTCTGAGCGAGTTACAGTGCTTGTAAAAAAAGTATGTGTCCCTTTGTCCCTTCCTAATTAGTTTTTTTCATTTTTGTCACACTTAAATAATTCAGATCATCATACAAATTTTAATATTACACAAAAATAACCAAAACAAAATACAGGGGGAAAAGCTGTCTAACTTGCCTGGCCCTATGTGAAAAAGTAACCCCCCCTTGCTAAATCATGAATGAACTGTGATTAACCTTGATGATTATGATGATGGTCTAAGTTGGATGTGATAATGTAACATTCAGCTACACAGAAGGGAGAGTTTAATGGCCACTGGGAGAAAGAATCTCCTGAGGTGTTTTGTGGAGAACGTCATATTGATCAGTCTCTGGAGCAGCACACTTTGTAGTGAGGGGGAGAGATTGTTCAGTATTGACAGGAGTACACTCTAAAGATAACTCAGAAAACCCATTACCAAAACTTATTAAAATGTATGTTCACAAGATAAAAATCCAAATTTATCAGTTCAGATAAACTATAAATATTAAAAGCCTATATTAATGAGTTGTGTATGTAAACATTGTCTCAGCTTAATTTTGTGTCATTTAGACTTAAATTAATGCATTCATCCAGTTGAGACAGAGGCTGAATACGCTACACAGGTAAATAAAAAAGGTGAGAATAATTTGTTGTAATGTGTTTGTGGCTAAAACACAATTTATCTGTTGTCTTTTATCCGCCTACAAATAGTGCTAGTGCAGCAGTGTAAACTAATGGATAACTAGTGGATAAAAAGGACAAAGGGCAATTCATGAAATTTGCTAAGCTTGCTAAGGGACAGAAACTCTATAGAAGCACAGCGGAGGTAGTTTTTTAGTTTGGTCTTACATTGCTGCTGCTGGCACGCCCGTCGACAAGGGGAGACAAATAGGTCGCTTGTCCCAGGCCCACAGTGATGGGGGGCCAGAACTGGGCCCTTCAACCCAATAAATTATCGGGAAGAATAAGTCTTCAAAATGGGCCTGTGAAAACAATTATATAATATTTCAGTGACATAAAGTGTTTGTTTTTTTACTTTGTAATTGTCCTTGAAATAGTGTCAATAACCCCTCCACCCCTGCACATAAAAGGTTTGGCCACAACTTCACTTTGAGTTTATTTAGCGCTTTCCAGTAAATTGTCTAAATGTCCGGTCAGCATAAGTCCTGTGCACAGAAGAAGTGAAGAGAATAGGAAAGAAAAGAATGGAGGGATTTTATGAGAAAATATTAAAAACAAGGCGATGATGATGATGAGGCTGGAACAAGTGGACAGGTGGAGGAAGCGACGGGCAGTCGTGTCAGAGCAAGTTAAGAAGCAGCATGTAAATGTTTATCAGCCTCTAACAAGAGCTAACTGTCCAGTCCAGCTGTAGTTTAAGTCTTTAGTCTTGTATGAAAGACACAACATGATGTTAAGCTTTGTGATTAAGTTCATGAAACTGTCCACCACTCTCTGGTACTCAGTGATGTCTCCACCCTGAATACATTCAGCAGCAGAGTCATCAGAGAAACTTTGAAGGAGCCAGGACTCGGTTATACATGGTGAAGAGGAAGGGAGATAGAAGTGTCACTTGCAGAGCACCTGTGACGCAGAACACATTGTGAGACACATATTTGTGTAGATGGATGTAGTGTGGACAGTTAGCAAGGTAGTCTGTGATCCAATAAATTGTGTGGTGGAGCGCTTTGGTAACTGAATGGTTATGGTGCATGCCACATAACCACACCAGCTCAGGACTTTTGCTCCATGTCATAGCCTCCTCTCTTCTCCCATGTGTCTTATCTGAGTCTTAACTGATAGTGTCAAAAAGCATAGCAAGGCAGGCCAGGTGGTGTTGGACGCTCTGCAGAAACCAAAAAACAAAGTGAAGCTTTCTGAAGCACAAAATCAATATGAAGCAATTCTCACAGTTGAATGGTATATTTCACTAGCTAATGTAAGTAAATTTAGCTTTATCCAAGGAAAGCTGTCTCTAGCTAGTTGTACTGTATTAGCTTTTGTATTGTGTTGTATTGTTACATCTACAATATTTACCATGTTTCCCATCAAACTGCACTTAATTATGGACAAACGACAACATATTCTTATGTTGAATGTTATCAAATTTATTGAAGAGCAGGTATCGTGACCCTTTTTTGAAGACGTGATATCTTGTAAACAAAACTGTTAGATTTCTAGTCACTTTTAGATTTCTAATCAGTTTTTACTAACAGCCCATAATCAACTCAGAAAACAGTTGTTAATATTGAACGGATAGTCTTCAGAACACAGTTTTTGCAGTTATATTATTAATGAACTGATCAACAGGACAGATGAATTGATTACTTATTTGATTCCAACCAGAAACATAAGTTAAATGTTTGCTCTATAACATTCATATACATTTGTATTTTTATATATTTTTTAGAAACATAATGCATGCAGCTCAAAGTGTGTTGCATTTACTGTATCCATATATAAAATCTGTAAATATGTACACTTTCAAATAAAATCGATATTACTTACTTTACCACACTCATAGGGCTCTGTATTAAATATTTACAAGTATGGCACTTCAGTGCAAGATTTCATGATTTATTCATTCATCATTTCTTGGTTTGTCCCTCTGTCCATTGCTGACCCAGACTCCAGCTGATTTAAGACCACCTGTTCTAAGATCTCATCAATTACATTACATCCATAATTCACTTGGTCCAGGTCCAGAGCAGGCACATGGTAGGTGATGAGAAGTTGACCAATGTTCTGCCGAAGTTGAATCAAACTGAGAGAAGGGAAAAGAGAGGTGAAAAATTGAAACAGAAACTATTAAATGGTTTGTAAGATAGTGATAGTTCTGTGATAAATCATACAACATGGAAGCAGGGGGATTCTCCTAAAATCTAACCTCCTCAGTGTATCAGAGCTTGAATCTGTACCAGGATCTTTTGTCCCTCCTGCCTCTCCTGCATCTGTTTTTACAGAAGAATTAGTGGATTTTTGTGGAGTTGCGTTTCCTGCTGGTGCATTGTCACTCTGCTGCTGCAGGCTCAACTTGAGC
>JAUYWH010000013.1:9185336-9240336 GCA_034779795.1 Ctenopoma multispine
TGTAACCTGATATTTAGTCACAAGAATAAACAAACACAGTGCACTTACAGTAATAACACATAAACAATCACAATGCTACAAATTTAAGATACAGTCAGAATACATTGAGCATTCTGCAGCTCGTCTTTGAAGTCAACTGGACAGCCACTTCTATTGAGACCAGCTACTTATAGACAATCTGTTTACCTGTGTAATGATGAATGTTTAAAAAGATTTCTTTGAAACCCTCTCCATCTTTATGCAAATCAACCATTCTTGACCATAAGTCTTCTGAGATCTCTTTTTTTGCAAAGCATTTCAGCTTTGCTTGCTTGTGTTCTTGAGCTCTAACCCACAACTCCAATCTTGTTTTAATGACTGTACTCCAGGTTTGTAAATTTTATAGTCCAATTAATTATTTTGACATCATTAACTGAGGATTCATATTCTCTTTCTGACCTACACTGTGAAATTTAATGATGTATTCAATTTGGACATTGATTTATTATTAGTTAAAATAGATTGTGTTTCTTTATTAACATTGCTTAGATAAATATATTATCTTTATTATTAATTATTAGTTATTAATATTTTAATGTTAATTATCACAACTCATTATATTAATATAAAAAATGTAAAAAAAAAAAATCTAATTTTAAAGGTAGTGGTCATTACAATGTATGTCATTACTTAAAGTGCAATCTATCAAGTAGGCCAATACATTTTACATCAAATAAATGAAATTTGAAAATGACACTGGACCTCAAAAGATATAAACTAACACTTCTATGAGCCACTAAAGTCATTTTCCTAAAAATACCAAGCAGTATGTGTACCTCAGCATCTTATGCATAGCTGTTTCATTCAGTCCATTTCCATTATCCATAAAGGAGAGACATTCTTCTCCCTTTACCACAGTTTTATCAATCCAGAACTGTTTGGCATTGACATCTGGATCATAGCCATTGTCTGAAAAAAAAAAAAAATAATAATAATTATAGAGGCATGTTTACCACTGTGTTACATAATTTTACTTTTAATTATAGTTTTTAATTGTTTGTGATGATAATAATAATGTTTATACTATTTATTGAGCTTTTGCAAGTGCAATATTAATTGTTATAATATTTTTTTTCTCATCATGTATCACTCATCTGAAAACAGAACACATTTCTACTGTTTATTGAGATTTTGCAAGTGGAATATTAATTTTGCCCATTCTTGCTGGATGCATGACGTCAGCTCTGCAGTGATGTGGTTGCAAGTGAAACCAGGAAACCAGGTAACCAGTTGCCCTACTGAATTAATCTCTAGCATCATAGGAAAAGAGGTTGCCTTAGTGTCCCTCTAAAATCCCAATATATGCCTCAGTGCCTATATACATATGCACGTACTAAAAACCTGACATTATTTTTTTCTCATCATACATCAGTCATCTGAACACAGAACACACATACACTGTTTAGTGCATATGGAGCCAGGGTTGTGACAGGGCAGAATATTGGCATTAAAACACTTGTACAAAAAATGTTGGTTTATCACTGCAGAAAAGTGTCGATGCAGCAAAAAATAACAAAGCAGCTTTCAATAAAAAAGAATGTAATGCACTTTATTTTTGACCATGGGCTTTTGATGGTGGATTAGGAAAAAAGAAACAGATCCATGTGTTATGAACCGTTTTCACATATAAACTCTGGACAATGTTAGGAGACTCAAGTCTGAACATTGCGCAGTTGTGCTTTCCCACATGTAGTGGAGGACTGAAAGACATCACAGGATAAAGGTTAAAGGAGATTTGCACAATTCTCAAATGCAACTCAGCTGCGTAATGTCTAGATATGTTCACGGTTCCAGTGTATGCCTGAAAGTATTTTAGTATGCAAATCATGCACTCCTCGCGTCTCCTGCAAAAGCCCTTTGCTATGTTAAAGTGACAGAGAAATTAAACTGAAACAGAAAGTAGTGAGCTAGCTTGCAAAGACTGAGTCTATGATGGAATCTCCATTTTTACGATAATGGCACCCAATGTTTATGACCTTTATATTATTTTGCCTCTGTCCAAACTTTTTCTTACAGTGGAAAATGGTTGGAAAAAAAATGCACCACTCCCGGTGTGTGTGTGTATGTGAGTTTTGACCTGTATGCTTTAAAGGCTCTCTGTCTGTTGGTGTGTTTGTCTGTGTATGTCTTTACATAAAACCACAATTCTTAGTCCTGCAGATTGACTCACCACTCAGACATCACTAGTATGCAGTAATACAGAAATAAAACAAGGCATTGTGTCTATTTGTAAATACAACCTTGTGATAATGACTCACCTATAAGCTCAGCTATAGCGCTAAAGGGCCAGGTGTGGCTGGTGGAGTTGGTGTGAAGAAACTTGGGACAAAGCTGGAGAAAGTGGGGAAAGTTAATACAGTCAACATGTCCTTAATGAAATAGTTGTATATAGGTATAGAACATGTTTTGTGTCATATGTTGAAATTTGAAATTTGGAAAAAGTGTGTTTTCCTTATTCAAACAACTGAACAGAATAGAGCTGCATCTAGTCATTGTAGCTCTATTTGGTGTAATGCAGAAGTTCTAGACAATCAGACAGAAAATTGTCTCATAACTGTCCATTCTATGTAACAACAACTAAACCAATTGCATGTGTCTGAAGTGCAAAAATCTCAAGCTTTTGTCAGAAAGGTAAGGAAAGTAGAATCATGTGCCTTCTTTTGTCAGATGGTGATACTTTGACCTGGTGAAACTCTTCAACAAGATGATGGACTCACTGAAGAATTATCACCAGGCTACATCAAGTAAAATAAGTTAGGAAATAATAAGCAGATGGCAGGTTAACACATGCAGCTTAGTCTTGCCACAGCTTTTGGGACATGCTGTTCTACTCACAGATTACTATGTAATTTGTTTTACTTAGCCCCTCCCCTCACAACAGTATCACAGAAATGAAAGTGAAAACCATCAACAGCAACTACTCACATAAAAATCAGTATCATAGAAAACGGATATGATGAATACATTCAAAACAATTTTATTTTTAAAATATTTTTCAGGTAAGCTTTTTCAGCAGTAATACTGTTCTTCAGAGGCAACATGAAGACAATGAAGTCAATGACACATTTTTATGTGTGACTCCATATACATGCATTTAAAATGAAATAAAATAAAAATCATCATCTTGAAAATCTTTGAGAGTAAACATGTATAAAATCAGAGTTAAATTTGTAAATTAAGTAAATAAAATGGTCAAGATTAAGAACAGATATCAAGCCTAAACATGATTAATAGTTGTGGGCAATATAGACATAAAAGTTAGTTACTGTTAACAATATAAATGATGTGACAGGTACAAATTAGTGACATTCAATTTCTGGGAAATGCAACCTAACAGTGAAAAAACCAAACAGTAGTGTGAATGACGACTGCATGTTTGTTTCACCAGTCAATAATAATTAAACCTGTCAGAGAGAAACTAGAGAGGTTATTATTTATCTAACTAGTCAGCCTCAGTCAACTTGAAGTCAGCCTCAGCCCTGATTAAACCCACTGTTTAAAGTGGTTCTGAGGCTGAAAACAATTCTAGGTATTACATAATGAAGTTATCGTTAGCCCTTCACTAAAATGAAATAAGGTGAGACAGGTGAATAAAAGTTACTTACCGTGCTAACCGGCACACCGCGATCCGTCGCTGCCGCCATCTCTACGTCTACTCCGGTGTCAGAGGGAAGAGCAGGGGTCAGGACCAAGCGATCACGTGACGGAAGCAAACCTGCTGTGGTGGTGTTGGTTGTGTGAATTCCAAACTTGTGACCTCACTGAATAAGACATAGATTTAGTTCAGTGATTAAGCAACAATCACCAGAGGTTGTCCGGTAAAAACGAGGAGATGTCGATTCCAGTCTAAAATCGTTATTTATGTACACACACTTATTTACATGCCACTCTTCAATAATCCAGTAATGTCACTGTATCCTTGTCCACTTTTATTTGAGTTTCTTTAGTTGTCTGTGAAGCTGTGTGAACTAGGAAATCTGTGTTCTGTGATCTGTGAAGCAAGGGAAACTGTGGTTTCTGAAAGTAAACTATGTGTGATTATAAACATCTTTTAGCAAACACATGCAGAAACATCTTCTTTATACTAGCTTTAGAGAAATAAAGTAACAAATCAAATTAGAGAGCCTGGGCCTCCTGAAGTCTACCACCAGCTCTTTGGTTTTGCTGGTGGTTCAGGTGTTCAGGTGGAGGTGGTTTGAGTTGCACCATTTGACGAAGTCCTTAATTAGGTTCCTGTACCCCTCCTCCCCCTGTCCACTTCTCATGCAGTCCACGATGGAAGTGTCATCAGTGAACTTTTGCAAGTGGCAGGACTCCGAGTTGTATTGGAAATTCGACGTGTACAGGGTGAACAGGACCGGAGAGAGCACAGTCCCCTGTGGTGCTCCTGTGCAGTTCCCTAGTCACAGATACCATGTGTGAACCTACTCCCATTACCTTCAGCTTGTCCCTGAGGAGCAGAGGTTGGATGGTGTTGAAGGCGCTAGAGAGGTCCAGAAATTGGCCTGAGGTCATTCCCCCCACTGGGCGTGATACCTAACCCTAACCCTTTCTGGCACAATACCATTAGTGTAAATGTACCCCGTCAATCTAACACCCCCTCTTATCTCCCACTAGGAAAGCGTCACATCTATGAAACTTACACCACTAATCAGCATCAGTCCTACAACTTCACTCTAACATTATTCGATTCTGGGACAAACAGTAACTGTATTTTTATGGGGGTGCATTTTGTGGCAGGCCAGTCTGCCATAAAATACACTGTCCTAAAGAAATTATTTATTTATAGCATGCACTGTGATTGTCTGTAGGTTCAAGAGAAGTATCCTGGATCTAGATTCACTTAGTGTAACACGGTGTATATCTATGTTAATGATTAGTGCATTTGGTTGTTTTTTAAAGCTATATTTTGTGACTGGGAACTGCGATTTTCCAGCACTTTGCCTTTATAAGGTAATCGGATCGGCGATACTGGCCCTGTATTTACTTGGTATTGGATCGATATCAAATCTTGCGTTATCACATACCACTAACAGATAGCAAATAGTGAACGAAGAAAGAAAGAGGTATTCAGCAGGGGGGTGGGTAACATTACCAGATGATTAAACATGCTACTATTTTGCTGGCAAATGTAATGAATAAAGAAAATCAACAAGTTATTAATGCAAGATAATTAATATATTTATTAATCGGAATGATGTGATTATGTTGGGGGAGTTATATTGACTGAATCAGATTTTTGCAGGAGTCATGACCCCTGTAACCCCATGAAAATTACACGCCTGCATATTTCTATGTTTATGTTTTGCATGTTTGGTTCGGTTATTAAACTGTTTTAATGTGACAGGGGTTTCACTTCTTGCATCTTTTCTTATTGCGTCTTGGTTCAAGACAGATATCCTGGATGTGGATGTTAATTTACCACAGGTGTTTTTGTTTGTTCATGTTTATTGCATTTAGTTGTATTTAGTTTTCAAAGTGCTTTTGTGTAATGGGGTGCAGGGATGCCTTTTCTGGCACAACACCTGTAAGCTGCTCTCTCTCTCTGTCATTCACTGGTCTGGTGCTGGTGCATTCAATTTGTCTCTCATTTACCCATTCACCTGTGTACTCACCCTGCACAGCAAGGCAAGAGGATTCTGTGTTCATGATTTTCCTAGAAAGACAAATTAACATGTGGGTAGAAGGAGCCAATTCTTATTACAGGTTTGAGTCTCAGAAATATCCCCCATAGATGAACAAGCAAAACAAGAAGTTAAAGGTATAAAGGCCAAACACAGTATTTAAGCCTAATATTTTATTTAATGAGTCTCATTTCTGTTAATTCAGAACCTGACATTGTCCTTTAAACATCCAAAATAAATTACTTAAACATTCAGCATTGTGGAAAAAAGACAACAGGAAGTAATAAAACTATCAATGAACAATTACAAAAAAAGGCTGATTTCCCTTGAACTCCAAAAATGGCAAGCATGTATTTGAATAATGTAGAACCAGCAATATTTCCTGGTTTACACAAATCACATTCAGTAACTTACTTAGTAAATTTTACATATTTACTGAGGGCCTGTGAGGTCTGATACTAATCAAGGAGAGAGTACTTCTACAACAGTGTTCCAGAAGAAAAACGAATCTTAATATTCTCAGAATCTGACAGAAATACAGTTTGTATGCTTGTACATAGAAAAGTGTGGTTAACCAGAGTTATGAACAAGTCAAAAAAACATTAACGACACTCAATAAGGTCCTTCACAGTGAATCTGCTATTAGGCGTCAAACAAAAAACATTACTGGAGATATGGTTAATATGAAGTATATACCTTATAATAACCATTGGTAAGACTTTGACAGTTTACATAATAGCTATTTTAGTGGTAAATTTGTTTCAGTCTAAAACCATATAAAGCAAAAAGAGTAAACAATCTCATTGTGTGTGTGAACATTCTGTAATTAAGAGAGAAAGAAGCATATCTTACTAATTAATACTTGTACTAATGCTTAATCATTCTTAAAAGCTTATTTAAATAACTACAACAAAGTCCCTATACTGTCCAATACAGATTCAGTGAACAAGCACCTTTACCTTTAAGGTACATTTACTTATGAGGAGAAAAACAGAATTCCAAAACATTTCCTTTTTTTCTGTTTTACAATATAACATTGCCACTGGCTGTGCCTACTGCAGGTATTCCACTCGTATGATTGCGGGTCAAAAAGCATGAGAAGAGAACCTAGTTCATGAACATTTTTAACTTTCCATGGAGTCCAGGAACTCTTCTTCAATTATGTTCTCCAGCCTCCTCAGAACTGTGTCTGGACTGGCTGCTGGGTAGTCTGCTACCGGGAAGTGGGGCATGGAGTTGGAACAGAGGGGAGGGCCCTGGAAGGAACAGCAAAGGGTGCGAAAGAAAGGCAGCAGCTGTGTGATGGAGGACAGGGACCTTTGAGTGAGGAGGGGGAACTCAAAATGCTCTGTAGAAGATTCCTCACTCAGTCCATTCAGAGCCTGAAATAACAGGACAGGACATGATTAAGAGTGAGAAGTGGCCATCCCACCAAACAAATCCTTCATTCAACTTTTAAAAATTATTTTACTCTCACAAAAAGATTCACATTGTCATTTATCACAGCTGATCCTGGAGTGTTCATTCAAATTATAAAATTTTCATAGAATTGCATCAGTACTTTGAGCCTCAAGAACCTATGACAGACAACATACTATAACATGATGTCACTTAATTACAATCGAATAGTTTAGAAGTCATATTTAATCCCACAATTAACTGTTTGTAAAGTGTGGGTACTGTTAGTGTTGCAAGCTTATTAACATTTGTATAGTATACCTCCAAAAACTATATAATTCTATATATAAACTATATAAAAGCATTTCCTGAAATGACCAATCAAGTGACTTGCAAATGGAAATGACAATGAAAGTTCCAAGTTTAATGTATGTATGTAACCAATGTATGATCTTACCCCATATCGCTGCTGTATCCCTTCCAGTACTCTGACAACATGTGGTGTGCATTCCTGCTCGCCCTCTATCAGTGCAGTCTCAGAGCCACCGTAGCGATTTACATCCACCTCAGGGACAAATGCCCAGCGATACCTGCACACAGAACGGAAAATAACACCCAAACAAAATAACTTAGGCAACATCACCTTATACAAAAACATATGTATGCTTTTAAGTTATTTAAACTCTTACATCTGAAACACTGGTATCATTTCTGGAGGAAATGCCAGGGAGGTGTCCAGAAACTTGCAGGCTGATAGGTACATGCCCAGCTCTGCCTGAGAGAAATTCACTGGTCCATTTCTTTCAATGGTTCCTCGCACCACTTTACTTTGCCTAGGTGGTACACAAGAATTTAGGAAAAGACCATAGTGAAGTAAATGAAAAACAAATTTCTCAGTATAGAATTAACTTACTTTGAGACATCTTTGTCTGGCTGTAAAGCTTTCTCTAGACGCGCAAATACGCGTATCTGAAAAAAAGTTAAAGAGAAATACACAATAACACAATTAAATAGCACATTTACACAGTTTATTGGCCCAGACTCTGAGGTTGGGATCTTACCAGTTCAGTGACCATAATTGGCCAAAGAGATGTCAGGTGCTGGGATGAAATCCGCAACAGGAGAACACGAAACATCAAGAACATCTGTGCTGACACAGCAGGACTGAGATTCATGCGTAAAGCCTCAGTGAGACGTTCTGAAAGGGGTTAAAAGTATTATAATCATCAGACAACAGTAAATTTTTTACTGTTTATTTATCATATAATCATATATAATAATTAGATAAAGTAAATAATAAAATAAAGAAATCTGCATAAATATTCATAAACAGTACCTTGGATGAGGGGCAGATAGAGATGATACTGATCCAGTTCTCCACTGAACATAGCAAATGCCTGGCGCTTCAGCAGCATTGGTTTCTGGTCTACATTAGAAAACAGTTTCAGGGAGCCACTCTGCATGCCTACAACACGAATAAATAATGTTTGTAAAAGCAAATAATCAAAAATTCAAACTTGACACAAGATGTACAGGTGTGGTATTTTGACTATACTGGTTTAAAAACTTGTTTGTTTGAATCCCAAGAGTTTGTTTTGCTTATTCTCTTTTTTATTAACTGATTACTGTATTTTAACCATATCCCTTCACCAACATAGTAACAAATTAGCTTAGCTCATTTCCAATAGGCTGTACTCACTCATGAGGTCTTTAAACATCGTCTTCTCATGAGTCAGCAGGTGGTCAATAATGGATTTCCAACTATAGAAAACACAGGGCAGTCAAGCAGTGGACATTAGACACTGGTGATTTGAAATGTATACAGTTAAATACACAGACAAACTGAATTTCAATTTCTTTTAAATATACAACAAACTAATATTAGGTTACATATTGGGGGAAAAAAAACACATTAAATTAAATGTAGGATTAACCAGGACTCTCATTTCTGGAGAAACTATTTTTTATTTCATCACTGGGAGATTTACTAGATAGATTACTAGAACTCACATTTTAGCCTTGTCTTGTAAGTCTTGTTTGAGCATCATATTATTTTAAAGACATACTGTTTGGTTTCTGACATGAAAAAGGAGACAGAACCACATGAACTTCTGTCAACCTTGTTCCAGATCAACTTGTTTTACAAATGAAAATTATATCCTGCTACTTTATCTTCCTTTGCATACGTTTATTCAAGGTGAATACTGTTTAAATGTCTTTTTGTACAGGTTATTATGAGTCATCTACTGTATTTATCTATGTCTTTTGATACTACTGAAGTTAATCATTTTAGAGCGGTGAATTATGGCCTTGAATCAAATTCTCATCCAACAAGTAAACTAACCTGGGTGCACAGGATGCATCCATGGTGAAGAAGAGGGGGTCCATGAAGAGTTCGAAGACCTCTTTCTTCCAGGCCCTTTTGGTGTAGGCATACCCACTCAGACTGCTCAGCAGCTGAGCACCTGCTTCAAAGCTGGGCATGTTGTAGGCACTAGAGGGGAGAAAGTGATAGTTAGAAGGACTCTATTAAAATCAAAGTGCTGAAACCTGAAAGTTAGCTCAGACACATACAACAGTGGTTACCTGTGGTTCTTCAGGTACGGATACACATAGTACATGAGTCGAGAAATGAGCGGAACAGCTTTCTCCTTCTCATCACTGCGGTATACCATGTCCAAAAGCGGTGCCAAGACCTACGAAGTAAGAAAGTATGTTAAATAATATACATACAAAGGTTCACTCACACATTCAGTCAATAAATAAAATCTACCTCAGCTAGAAGTACCAGAGCTTGCACACTGTAAACTGAAGGAGCCGAAGAAGAAACCATGGTGCTAGCATGAGCCATTGACTCTGACAGGGAAACAAAAGTGAAAGAAAGTGAGTTCACTTGTGACTGTTATCAAGCTTTTAATAATTCTAGTATCTCCTTTATGATATCTTCCCTAAGTGGCACCTGAGTCCAGAGAGAACAATAAAGATGTTCATGTAAAGTTGGAAGACAAATGTTTCTTGTGATTTGATTTCTTTCAAAGCTCTTTCAAACCTTTACCTTTTGCTATTTAGATACAAAATTTAACTGATTGCTGTTTTTCTAACTCTTTTCTTTAGTCTGTTCACTGTCATTATACCATATGAAATAAAAAATAACAAATGTGTAAAAATAACAAATCTTTTGCATATTTTTGGATTCAAATCTGCCAACTGCACCTCTGCCATTGTTACCTCTTATCAACACTGCTTCCAGGTGGTACCTGTGTCTACTGCAATAACTGGGCTACTGGGTTTCCATGGATACAAGGCCAGACCTCTAGTCTTAGGTTGCATTTGAAAAGAATACTAAACTCAGATGTACAGTAGAACGAGCAGTGTTTCCATGGCAACAGCAGTGATCTGTAGTAACAACTTGTAGCAGACGAATATATTAAAGGCCCCTTATTATGCAAAATGAACTTTATGGTCATTTTTGTATATATCTCCCTGTTTTATGTATGAAGTGCACACCTTCCTACCCTGTGTTAATTTCCTGCACTAGTGGCCACGCATTGCTGCCAAAGTTGTGCATGCATGTGTGTAATGTCTTGTACCGTTCTGATCACCATCCACATCTGCATCGTCAGGTTCATCTGTTTCCTGGCACACCTGTGGCTGAACTTTGACCTCAAGGCTGCGGCTAAGCCAACTGGTTTGCTCCAGAGATGACCCGGCAATCCCACCTACTGCCTCAAGAATCCTCTGAGTCACCTCCTGCATGATAGTTTGCTCATTAATATCACAGCGGTCTTTTGCATACACTTCTCAATCAAGAGGTTCTTGCATCTGCATCAAGCAATTCAAAATGTACCTGTAAATCTCGAGAGTCCTTCTTATTGTCCATGTTAGGGAGCCTATTGACAAAGTCATTCAGGATTCTGAAAGACAGAAAGTGTAACTAAATATTATACATTCCCAGTGGAAATGAACAAATGCTTACAAGGAAAAAATAACAATAATACAGAAGTATATAAGTAAGAGTATGGAGTAAGTACTGAACATGTAAAAACTTACCCTAGCAGTAAGAAGTGCCCAGGTGGGGCCAAGTTGAGCTGAACAGACTCACGCAACAGACTGAGGAGAGGAGCAACATTTTCCTGCAGCGCCTGGGCTGAAATACTAACCACAGAAACAGAGATTATCATAATGACGAGTATTTGTCATTGCTAGGACCCAATGCTAGGACTAGGAGTGCACTATGTTTTCTGTGTTTTACCTCTGTATATAGGCATAGCTGAACTGTAACATGGGGATATCCACCAGCGTTGACTTCTGATGGAGAAAAAAAGTGTAAGAATTAAACTTAAGATTATTTTAAAACAGCTTTGAACATCTGTTTGTGTATATGTGTTGGCGTACCTGTTCTCCTTTAATCTGATGTGGTTTTTTCACCACCTCTTTCACCAACTGCAGAATGGTATCTGTATGCAAGGTGTTCAGTGATTTCACCAGATCCACAATGGTTAGACGAGGCTCACTGGCAACAGGTAAAACCTAAGGAAGATGAGAGAATATGCCAACAACCATTTTAAAGCCAAGCAGTGACTTTGATGTAATTGTACTGTTTTATTGCAGTTCTTACTTTGTTTTTATGTCTCCTTTTACTCTTCCTGTTGCTCCACACTGCTCCCAGTGAAGCCATGAGCTGAACCCCATACGGCCTAGTTAGAGGTACTAGAAACTCCAGTATTCGTTGACGTAGAATCTACACACATTGGATACAATTTACCATAATAAAAAATGCAAACAGCTAAATATAAGAAAATATGTGCAACACCAACAAACACATACAGCATAAACAATGCACATTTAGTCATTGCAGACGAATGCAGACATATTTTTGTAAAACATACCTTTGTGCTTTTAAAATACACAGAGGTAGAAGAATGTCTGCTGCTCTGGACAGAGTCAGATGCCCGCCTCTGACATTCCTCCCTCGTCACCACACCCCATAACAATGCCATAGTACTGAGCATGTGCGGTAGTGCATCAATTACTGCATTACGTGCATTGCGGACATCAAGAGGATCGCAGGCAACTAGAGACTGACGGACAGAGAGAAGAAAATGAGTATTCATTTTATCATGGAGATGATCATTGTATTGTCAAGGATTGTGTGTCTGCTCATTCCTAACCCTCTTGTTTTCCAGTAGACAATAGTGCGTAATGGTAGTCAGGCCTTCTAGCAGAGTCAGAGGGTAGTCTGGTGCGATGTTCTCCCTCCTACCACTCAGGCTAATCACACAACAAACATAAATCACATATCTCAATCAACACATAACAGTGTCCACACAGAAAACTTGACACCTCCTGTTTAAATGGTAAAATGTCTAAGCAGGTAGGACACTAGGCAATCTGTACATTACACAGCTTTAAGAATGGTGTCATAAGCTTTTGTAAGTGAGAACCTGTGTTTTATTAGTGTTCAGTATACCTCTGATTTGTCTTTCCACCATCGTGCTCGTAAAGTTTGACCAGCTCATCTAAGTTCCTGCAGATCTGACTGATCACTGGAGTCACAATGATGCCTAATGAGCGTCCCAAGTATGGCAGAGAGGAGCTCAGCAGTGACACCCAGTGTGGGTGCATGGCATAGCCATACTGTGGCTGCAGAGCCCTGGCTGCAGCAGAAACAAACATTCCTTGGGCTGTGATGGGATGGCTTTGGACATACTGGGCTGCCTTTATGGACTGCTGGAAAAGTACTGCTGTTTGCCATTCACGAGCGAGGGGGGAACTGGCAGTGGGGGATTCACGTGGCTCCCCAGGCTGGCCAGATGCTCCCCCTGACCCATTTGAAGAGACAACTCCATGAGGCCACACATGGTACTCCAGGGCTATGAGAGCCTGAAGCAGTTTAAGTAATTCCATTTGTAAGGGGTATTGTTCCTGCCCCCCTCCTGTTCCAAGATTCACCAGGCTCTCCTCTGACAGGCCACCCTGTTCGTCAAGTAACTCCACACTTCTGGGTGTTCCCTTGTCTGCTTCCCTCTGGCTGACATACATGGACGCAGAAAGTGTAAGCAGAGCATATTGCTGCACTTTACATCCTGAGAGGAGTTTGCGGATTGGCTCCAGACTGGCCCCGTTGCCCTCCTGTCCCTGTGCCACGCAGCCAAGCTGGTTCACCATCCGGGTCAGCACCACCACACTCTTCACCTGAACCTCTCTGTTCCCCTGCAGGTCTAACGGACCCAGGCTGAGGTAGGAAGGGTAATGAGAGCGCAGAAATCGCAGGCACAAAGAAATCAGCAGTTCCATGAGCAAGGATGGAGGGGTAGAGGGGGAAGAGGACGGGGACAGCAGGCAGCCGTAGAAGCCTTTGCCATCCTGAGCCTGTTGGTGGCGCTGCAAAAGATTAGACACCAGGTTTAAATGTGCAGCCGAGCTTGTGTCCAGAGAGGTGGAGGAGAGAGCATCCACCAGAGGACACTCAGCACTGCTCTTCAGCAGGCTGTCTAGGAGTTCCAAGCCTTGTAGCAGATGACTCCAACCACCCGCCACCGGATACAACATCACATGTCTGAACAGAGAGTCGATGGCCTCTCTCTTCTCACGCTCCTGTTTTAACAGGCGAGACCTGGCCATGGCCTCAAGCTCTAAATCCTCCTCGTCCTCACTTGACAATGAATCGGATGCCTGCGTGTGTTCTGACTCTGCCCTCCGCAGTCCATTAACCATGGCTCCTTCCTCGGTGCTCCGGTATGGGATGGAGCCAGAGCTGGAGTTCTCTGTGGATACCTGAGGACCACTAGTGTCAGCGGACTCAGTATGTTCACTCTCTGCCTCTTCCTCATCCACTACTCTATCGTCCTCCTCCTCTTCAGTCTCTTCACTCTCACTCCTTGATACCACTAAACTGTCTGGTGGTTTGGTCAGCTCTGGATCAGTGTCTAATTCTGACCACAGGGATTCCCGGTCCACAATGTTAATTAAATTTAAGGTGGTGATCTCAGTCACCATGGAAAATGCAGATGTATCAGATGTTTTGGTTGAGCTTCTACTTCTGTTGCTCAAAACCTTCAGGTTACCTTAAAAACAAAGAATATGTCAGGTCAAAAAAACTCACCCAACAAAACATACATCCAAAGCAAAGTTAATTATACCAAAGCAAACACAGGCCAAACATACTCACAAAAGCACTTACCAGCAGTGAGATTTTGTTTGATGCTCTGAATGGAGCAGCGCTGAGTAGAGGGATGAAGCAGTAACAACAGAATAGGTTCCAGGATTTGAATCACGTCATTGAGGGACAGAGCCCTGACAAGCCAGCATCGAGCTGCTGCACTTATTGATCCATCAGTACAGCTCAGACTGTCCACAACAACACACAGAGAGCTGAGGGAGACACACATTTCAAGGTCTTAATAAAAAACCGAATACGAACACATAACCTTAAATCATAAGCTTTCTTTTACATTTCTATTTTGACAACCCGATAATGAAGATTGTTTAACCTCTGAGAATGGGCTTGTCAGCTTAAATTTCATATCTATTTTTAGTGTTTACATCTTAGCAAACTTACTCTTAAAATGCAAAATTTAACAAACTGTAGCAAAGCAGGAAAGCACATTAATGTGACTCATTTAAAGTCATATTGACACATTTGATGAATTAATGAGCTAGTTCCCACTTTGTATCTGTGCACCTCTCACATTAATGTGTTTTTTAACTCGTATGTCCTTCTAACAACATTCTGCTTCAAGTAAGTACTAACCGGTCAAAGGTGCGATTGAGAGACATGGTCCTGTTGGTTTGGAACTCCCGGGTCAGGTGCCATAGCACTGTGAAGCGGTGTTGAGCTTCTAGCCTAACAGCCTAGACAACAGGCAGACAAACACATGAGAAACATTTCACTTACTTAATCAACTTGCCACATTTCTTAGCAGGTGTGTGTCCTATTTAAACTGATCTACCTATAAGATAATAAAGCTGTGTGAATAAAACGTGGTTCAGCTGTGTGCCTGCATACACACCTTGTCTTTGTGCAGTAGCGCCTGGCAGATTATGTCTTCACAGATGGACACTGATGGAGCCAAACAATGAAGCCTGTAAAAGAGCTCCACGCAGGAAATGTGCTGCTCCCTCCGCTCCGTGTCCAGCTGGTTCCAAAGTACCTGGGACACCCTCTGGGTCACAGCACAAAAATGTAAAAATCATAAAATGCCACAATTATAGCAAAGCTAACACATTTTTGCTTTTATAACCTAACCTGATAGAAATCTGTGCCCTCCTCAATAGCACGGAGCAACATAGGGTAGATGGGAGGCACAGTGACCATCTGCAGCCGACCACTCAGCGGGTTAGAATCAGATGTCTGGTAGCGTCTGTGCTTGTCCTGAATGACCAGTGCTAAGGACTGGGAGTGGTTGATGAGCTCCAAAAGGGAGGCCACTGCTGTGTGTTGGATGTTATAGTCTCTGGACAGGCAGCACAGTGTCATCAAGGACCTCAGCCACAGAGGGAGGCTGTCCACTTTACTGTCTAAGGAAAATAATAATAAACATTTGAATGACTTGGTTGGCTGGTTAAAGCATGTAGCTGACTGTGAATGAGTACTATGAATTCTGTCCAGTATGCTGACCTGCATGACCAAACATGTCTGTGTGAAGAGCCAGAGTCTCCTCTTCACTTAGGTAGATAGGGAAAGTGGTGCACTCGAGCAACAGGTGACAGGTGGCGGTGAAGGCCTGTCGACAGGCCTCAGAGATCTCTGCCTTGCCACGTGGCATGTAGCCTGCTGCCCAGTCGAGGCAACCTATGTGCCCACGAGCCTTTGTTTTTTTGGTGGGGGATGCTGGGAGCTGGATGTCAGACATGGGGCGGGTTTTATGTTTGTTTGGAGCGAACAGTTCAGTCAGTTTGTCTTTAATTTCTCGACCACCTAGATTTGCCAGCAAAGTCTTCTGATCCACAGAAGTGACTGTTAAATCAGGCTGGAGTGGTTCCTCCGGTTCCCTGACATCCTCCACCTGTACCAGCAGGTATCTGAAACACAGCAGGAAAGGGAATATTAAGAAACTACAATTAAGAAAAGTGTGATTTGAAGACGTTCATTTAGAATACAATCAATTTGACAACAACTCAATATTTTACCTTGTGCTTATGAAGGCCAGGATATCCTGTAGACACTGGGTCATAGTGTCTATGCTGCCTCCCCTCCTCCACACTCTCTCGCCTTCTTTGCAGATGCCATTTTCCTCAGCCCCCATCCCTGGTGGGAGATGCTGCTCTGAGGGTGAGGCACTGATCCCCAATCCGCTATCTTCAGATCTGAGACTTGGATAAACACCATTTGCGGGCTCTGCCTCATCTCCTCCATTACTGTTCAGCTCCTCATTTCGATCACAAACAAAAATCTGATCAATGCCGCCATCTTTCTCTCCCTCCTTGTCATGATCCTACAAAAGTATCATTTTTATGAAGAGCCACAATAAACTTGCAAAATGTGTTTAAAGAAACTACAGAATATACTATAAAACTCCTAACCTGAGATGTTTTGCCTTCTTCCTCTGGGGTCTGCATTTCCATCTGCTCTGTTTGTGCCCCTGTCTCAATGTCCATATAAGCCACAGGCATTTGGATCTTACTCAGGACTTTGAAGCAGGCACGCAGGCCATGTGTGACATCCTCCAGGCTAACAGAGTCCACGTGGCTGTGCAGGGTCCGCAGCATGACTCCCAGCATCTCAGGGAGGAACTGAGATGGGATGTCAGCATGGAGCTCCTGTGGATCAAAACAAACATGTAGAAGACTTTGTACATAGTATAGTTTCATTTTGTGGAATGGTTGTACATATTTTCTTAAAACTCTAACTGTACTTAACTGTACCAGGAGCGTGACTAGTGGACATCTAGCTCTACATCTACTAGATGTTGTTCTGAGCCTAAAAACACCCCTCTGCCTCATACCTCAAACTTTACTGCAATTTCTAATCACAAAGAAACTCCAGATATATGTGTTGCTTACCAGAGGAAGAACATCAAGCAGGAAAATGATGAGGTTGGACATCTCTGTGACAGAGGGAGCAGGATGACTGCGATCCTGCTGAGGCGGTGTTGGTGGATCGTTCTGGTCACTATAGAGAAGGTCAAACAGTAAAATGATCTTCTTTTAAAGCCTTTGGTATTCTTTACTGTTTTAGTAAGTATAGTATAGTAATGTAAATGAATGTATAATATAGTGATGTAATGTGCTATTCTATACTGAATGAATGCTCAACTTTAATTATAATCTTTCATTTTCTGTGTCACCACTTTATACTGTTGAGTTTATACTCAAGGATTCTGTCATTCATACCTGAGAGAAGAGCAGAAGCGCCGAGTCATGTACTCCCACAGATATTCACTGTTCATGGAGCTCACAAGCATATTCACTGTCTTGATGATCTCTGAGGCGTTCTTATTCTCTTTTACCTTGCTGTATAAGAAAACGTAGCAGTAACACCATGTGTATTAATGTTACTGGTTGCAGGTTTGTCACATGTTCAGCCAAATATAGATTCAATAGTGAATGTTTGTGCATCTGTATTAGCATCCTTCAATATCACCTGGCGAGTTGGTTGCCTGAGAGACCTGAGTTAACGATGGTTTCCTCCCCCAGCATCTCTCGACAGTAGCTGTAGAAGGCTCGAACCACCTCCAACAACACACTGCTCAAAACAGCTGGACCTGAGCGGAAACATCATCATCAGTCATTACCACAGTAAAATCGGCTTAGAAAAGAGAGTGGTGGATTATGCACATATGACGTGTGCTCGTGTGCTGTGCTGCTCAGTGCTCCCTACCTATTTCTGGTTTATCCAGCAGACTGATGATAATGCGAAAGGGCCTGAGGTATCCAATCACATTCTCTGGATCACTTTCCACATCCTTCTGTTTGAGGATGTTAATCAGAGCCTGAAGTGACAGAAACAAATAGGAGAACAAATAAGAGCGAGACAAACATGTCCTAGTACACAGTTCAAACAGAAACAACCAAAAATCTTTAAAATTAATAGCTTGTTTTTGACATTTAACATAGTTTGGTTACATATTTTGCAAAATAAGTTTATTGGGACTTTTGGGGTTTTTGAGATTTATGTGTTATGTCTGCATTGTGCAGCTATTTCTTGGCCAGACGCAGTAAATTTCTGAAGTCTCCGCTGTCTGTCTGGAACCTCAAAGTCATAAGAAGTTCCAGCTCCTGGCCAAACCCATATAAAACCACAGTGTGTCATTTCAGAATAAGAAGTTCAATTAAATTAGATATAATATTTTAATTCGTTTAGAGTTTCAGAGATGCTTGTAGATGGCTTTTATTACTTTAAGACAAAGCCAAGCTTTCCTGTTTCTAAACCTAAGCAAAGCTAATGAGAAACAGCCTCATATAACGCTCAGGAAAAACCCCCCAAATATGAATATGTCTCAAAATGTATGTTGTGTGTCACCTGTACAAGGAGATCTCTGGAGTACGTGTTGAAGTAGAAAGCCATATGTTCCTCTATGGTGGTGGAAAGAGTGTGGTGTGGTGCCACCATTTCTCCTTTTATGTTTGTGCCTAAAATGACACACACACACACACACACACACACACACACACGAAGAGAAGCATTAGCAAGTAAACTGACAGAACCAGTAACAGACCAAACTGTGGTGTATTTGAATGATTAGCACCTAGGAGCCAGGCGTAGAGGCGTCTGTTAAGGGACATGTCTCTGCGAAGCAGTGTAAGTGAAGCTGCAGAGACCACTTTAGTGATGTCTTCGACACTCATTGCAATGCAAGCCTCTGACAAGTCCTAAAACAACATCACACAGAGTGACAATTAGCGGAGGAACAACAGAAAGGAACGGCAGTGTTTGCTGGACAACAAGAGAGATGAGTTTATATGGAAGATTGCTTTTAAAACCAATAAACAATATTTTCATTAGTGTACACAGTATGTTCCATTAAGTGAACCTACAGAAACTCGGTTACATTTGACTGCTGATAATAGCAATGAAAGCGAATTCAGTATACAACTTACAGTAAGATAATTATAAAGTCATTTCGGGGATGTATTATGAAGAAGCCGGCTGACTTCCTGTTGAATACTAAAATAAAACAATCATATGACTCTGCTCCTCTGAATGGATAAAATTCTGACAAAAAGGATTTATTTCACGTGGTTTGTGGTACCCAAAAATGTATTCACTATCTGATACAACAACTGTGTATGAACAAATGCTGCTGGACCCAGAGTTGGGTAATTCCTGTTGTTTTTTCCCCCCATTGATTCTAATATTTGTCATTTTGACCATGATAAAATTTAACTTACTCAATTAAGTGTTTAGCAGAAATTTCAGTTTTAACCTGATAATCTCAATTAAACTACTTGGAAGAAAAAGCAAAGCAGTTTGTGTGTGTGTACCCACCAGGCATGAAGCAAACGGAAAAAAGTAGAGCAAGATTTCAAGCATGTTTCTCTGCACCAGGACATTTGAATCTTGGAGGCAAAGACACACCGACTTCACCTGGAGATGACAAAAACAAAAACGCTCAAAATTCCAGCTGTTTACATGTGGTCTGTAGCACCTGTGCACAGTAACACAAACCCAGGCACTCACCACTAGACGATGGTCATAGCCTAGCATGTGTGTTTGCTGGGAAAGGGACACCATGCGGTCAAAGTGAGTCACGACAAAGACAGAGGCAGGCAGTCGCACCATGGGGCTGACCAGCATGCTGCCCCACAGAGCACCATAGAAGACCTGCTGACCCACCAGCAGTGACAACTTGACAAGCAAAGCATCAGTCCTGGACAGAGAGAGAGAGCGAGAGATGAGAAAAATGAGAGAGCTCGAATTCAGGTCTAAATACTTTTGTACATGAGCAATTTGCAAAAATGTATAAACATCTTTTCACTTTTCACCATTACTGTATGGGTTACTGAGTGTAGAATGATGGGCAAAAATTGTCTCCATCTAACATTAAATTAACAACACAAAAAGCGAAGCCACTGAATTTTCTTCAACTGCTTTAACTTCTGTTGACTCCAGCAACACCACAACAGCTGAATGACCAAGCATCTCAATAAAATTAATTCCTAGTGTGGACCACTAATGTGTCTTCACCATTCAACAATGGAGTTTTAAATGATGTCTTCCTTTCTCTTGACAAAATCAGTGTGTGCTGTCTACCTGTCGTAAACCTCCAGTCCCTCCTCGAGGCCAGGCAGGAGTCCTGTTATGAAGGCCTGAAGACTGGGAAGCAAAGCCCTCTGCAGCGGCAGATAGTAACGCTCGTACAGCGTCAGCAGCACAGGCTTCACTGCCATTGCTGCGTGGCTCAACAGCGGAAACAACCCTGAGCTAAAAACCAGACATACACACACATCAGATCATAAACAGTACAATCATAATCATGCCAGTGTTCTTCTCGAGGCTGTGACAGTGACATCTACCTGTAAATAAACAGATCCTTGGCCAGCCATTTCGTCCCTATGATTTTGAAAATGACCTCGTATGTCTCCAGAGCTTTGAGGTGTACTCCGCTGGGCAGGGCCGGGTGTAGGCACTGAGCGAGACGTTTCCCTATGATCAGCCTCTTGGGCAGAAGTGAGTATTTGAGGTTGCTCTGCAGGGCCTGACAGAAAATAAGCAAAGATGTTAATACAGTGAGTGAGAATCTGGCAAAACTGTGCAACAAATGAACCCAATCAGAGACACTGGAAGTATAGAATTCAGCATATATCGCTGTACTAGAGTTTTTACGTTTATCGGATTAACTTTTCTCTTCCTCACATTCTCTATGCACCTTAAGGCCTAATTTTTTTGTTTATCAACACACACAGACACTCCAAAGTAAACATCTGCTCTGGAATTTGAAAGAAAAATGACACATTCACTGGCCAAAATAAACAGCCCAAAGACTGAGCAATATGGTTATGATACAGAGAGTATCTCAATGTGAAACAAGAACTTCCATATATCAACAGAGAACTGAAATATAACTCATGACCCTAACCCCAACACCTGCAAAGTCCCAACACCATAGAACAAGAGCTAAAAAGTGTAAATGCAAAACCAGGTTAAATGCTACATTCACATAGTATAAATGAGAAGTTCATTAGCTTATTACCTTGTTGAGCTTTCCCAGGGAAGAAATAAGATCTGCCCACTCACTCGAAGACTCAAAGTTTCGCAGCGCTTTCTCAATGACTGCCGCATAGTTACGGTAACGGTAGTCATTCTGCAGCTCCAGCTCCTCAGGATCCATGATATATCAGTCCGATCCCTGCATGTTCAGCACAATATGTCTAGGAGAGGGGAGATGAAGAAGTTTTGAGACAAAATAGTAGGAAGATCATCAAGCTCTCAAAAAGAATCTGTCTCTGCCTGCAACCTGCTGGAAATATTTTTCTGAGGTTGGTTCGGGGCAAATAAAATTAGCCAATTAGCTCTGTTCACTGACATAAACAGGCTCTGAGGTAAAGAAGACAAAAGTCCTCATTCATGACTGGTCAGTGTTTGTCTGACTGACCTGTCTCTCCGTCAGGAGGGAGAAATCCCAAACTGTGTGGCTCTGTAAGCACCGGGCACAAACACAGAGAGATACAGTTTGCTTCTCTCTTATGTAAACAATGAAATTTAAAGCTGCATTAAATGACCTTATAGCCTAAATTAGAGCGACACTGACATATGACCACCATGTAAAGGCATTATGGCAAAGATGACAGCACACAGCGGCATATTTACACATCTGGCAGACAAACAGTAACATTATCATTTGTTTTGAGTTACTGTATGAAGCCCAATATTCACTCTTCTTCCTGGCACGCTTTGGTGGTTTTGTAAGAACTTATCTGCTGAAAAAAGAGGCACCTGGACATGACAGTGATGTGAAGAGTGGTGAACGTGAACCAAACAGTAAAAAGATGCTAGAAAGACCTGTACAGACTCATTTAAACTTTCACATTAAATATTGTAATGTGTTCCTTTGTTTATAAAACAATATGAAGTAACGCAGCTTTGAAAGTAAAGAACTGAAATAAGGAAATTTCATTAATTACGCTACTTGGGCAAAAAAAACCAACTAAATACACTGAATGATGTAAAGAGAGTAACTTTCTTTTATTTCACACACACACGTGGCAAACACAGTGACGTGCGTTCATGCGCTGTCTTTGAATGTAACTAAGCAGAGATGGGCGGTGGAGCAGGAAGGATTAGAGGAACACAGACATCTGGACTCCCTGCAGCTGAGCTCAGAGGGGTTTTACCATCGTGGACAAGCCCAACAACACGTGCTGAGGATGGTGATAGTGCATTAATGCTGAAAAGCACAAGCGACTGACAGAAATATTTACAGGACTGGGTCTCAAGTTGTTTGTATTTTGGTGTATCTAAAAAAAATAATCATTGTAAATGTAGTAAATTATCAGCACTTTGTCTTAAAGTACAATGAGGACAATCATTAGGCTAATCAGGAACAAAAACAACTGGTAATTGCTGCACCACATTGCCGAAAGCTGACCATCAGAGCAAAAGTAATAAAACATAAATAACGACTAACCCAGTTCTAGACCTGTGGGAATGAGAGGGATTTGTTTAGACACACACATTAGAAGTAGGCAATGAGCGAGAACACATAACCATTAATATGAGAGGACAATCAAACTCATGCAAACTAGCATCATGGACAGAGTATTTCTCTTCAAACTTATTGATGGATAATTGCACACGGTCAGAAAGTAAATCACAAACTTCCTCCGTGAACCAGCTACACTGGAGCATCTTATCTTGCTCATCGTTGAGTGCAGAAGCCAACATGCAGCCTACCCAAACCTAATAACAGATCAGTCAGTAGAGTTTATTACATTATTTGATAAATATTTTACAGTTTAAAACCAAATTTGTCGATATGAGGTAAACCAGTTACCTGTAATATATGATGTAATATGTTCAGATGTGTTTAAAGAGTTTTCTTTGTTTACATGTATATGTGGAGTATTTTAATGTTTGGGTATTGTCACTTTAAAAAAAACGAGTGTAGATATAATCAAGTAAGTTCATTAAACAAACTAACCGGGCATAAAACACTTCTTGCCAATACAAGTCACATGCAGGACTTGTGACCTCATCGTTGTAAAATCCTGCCTAGTAGATACACTTTGCAATGTGACAGGCTCGATATTCATTTTATAGGTTAATTTGGAAAAACATCAGAGGTTCATCTGTCTTAATGACAAATACTCATTGATAACATGACCATTTCTTTACACAAATCTTATTCAAATGTTTCTACTTGGAGGTACCCATCTTTCTTTCTGCAAACCATGTTGCTTGTCAAAATCAAGCAAATGTGGGTCGTAAAACGGCTTAATATAAAGTGACAAGTCGATAATCAAATTGTGAAGGCCAGGCAGGACTGAGTGCACATTCTCACTTCCTCACTGTATGTCTCAGCAGATCAGCAAGTGCGATAAAACCATGCATTCCTGCGAGCTGCTGCTGGGCAGAGGAGTGTGTGCTTTCAGGGTGGACACGCATCAAGCCCCGCTCATGGACTGCGTCACCTGACTGACACCACCACTACCACAGGCTTAATGTGACTGTGTTTAGCTGTGGGATAACAGATAAGAAGACAGTGCTTACAACATAAACAGTTGCCAAATAATAGCTGGCTGCAGCAGGTTTTGGCCTGTGCTGTAGCACCAGTGGAGCCTGCTTCTGATGAATATTATGTAACTGCACGATCGCAGACCACAGGCTGGGTGATCGTATCTGTGGTTAAAACACAGCAAAAAAAAAAAAAAGCTTAAAGATTATTCACTTAAAGGAACATGCTTGCGAAACGGTGGTAGCTCATGATCATTGTCGCAATACTACAGCTGAGTTGTGGGATATTAAAAGATGATAGCTGGCTATTAAAGAAATAAAGAAAACCTAACTTCACACGTATTTAAACATCAAGGTTTCATTTTTACAGTGCCAGTGAAATTAAAGAGTCAAATGAGCACATCACGCAATAAAGCAGGCTGCACCGTCGTTAACGAGATTAGCTAGCTATCAGGTGCATCAATGACTCACCAGAGAAATAAGACCAGGACGAACCGGAACCCACTCGTTTCAAAGCCAAAGCCCGGTCCTCATGGTGCATCTTCCGCGGTAACAGGACCCCAAAAGAACACGCAGCCAACCTGTTATTTGTCCTGATGAAGCGTATGTGTGAGAGAGACGGTCTCCAAACATCCCCGGAGCGTCAGGGGTGACAGTCGCAGCGGGGCGGGATCCTCAAACTCAGCTGATTCAGAGCCGGGCGCGTTCACTTCCTCGGTGAGGAGGGGTCGGGCGGAGACGTGTTCAAGTGCAAACAGAGACTTTGTCTTCGTGGTGTCGTTCGAAAAGTATTTACACAAAACAGTCTTACCCGATCTCACCCGAAGCAAAAAAAAAAAAAAAAAGAAACCAGTATTTGTTTTCGCAGCTTCAACGTGGGAATATAATTACTGCGCACTCACTGCCCTCCGGTTTTGGTACAGTCCAGGATGTGCCGTGTTTACAAACCTCTCACCTCATTGACAGATACTCAGGGAGCTGCGCCATGCAGGCTATAACATCATATCTACTGTACATAAAGATATTAGCTTCTCTGGTTTCTGCCATAAAATATAACTACTCACTCTACTACTTTACTGAAGTTTTTCAAGTCTGAAGTGAGCTGCACATAAGTTGTTTTTATAACCTGCACTATTTCTGGTAATGTTTCCAGCAGAGCAGAGAGATACAATTCACCGTCCAAATGTATTATAGATTTTATTTAAATACAACAAATATATGAAAAAAGTGTCTTTCAAATTAGCCACATTAAGTGGATCTCTTCCAAAGTTGCAGACCTCAACTCAGTTCATTCATACAGGGCCAAATCACAACAAAAGTAATCTCAAGGCACTTTACAATGTAAAATGTAAGACCTTACAGAAAGTAGCTATTCACTAAGAATTATGTAGAAAACAGACAGTCCCACTTGAACATCACTGGGTGACACCTCCAGCAGAACCAGACGCAGGGTGGGCGGCCATCTGCCTCGATAGCTTAGGTTGAGTGAAAAGAGGAGAGAGAGAGAAGAACAACAGGCAACAAAGGAACAGCAACATCAACAAGCATCAGTTGAGACATGGCAACTAGACGTCTTTCTTGTAGAAAAACATCCAGACAACTTCACAGGGAAGACTGAGTATCTTCACAGACAACAAGCATCAGGCAAAACACTGGGCGGGATGGTTGGGCCAGTAACTGCACAACTCAGAGGCCAGGGATACCTGCTGAAAGGTACAGTGAAAAAGAGACAGAGAGGAAGACGCACAACTAAGGGTGAGAGAAGACACAAATTTATACAAAACATGCTTTAAGCATAAAACATTTTTGAGCAGTCTAGTTAGGATGAGGTCTAAGAGGCATGACTCACAAAGAGGACATTTAAAAAGACTAAACTCAGTTTGCTGAAGCCTTATATTAGCCTTAAATACACATTTTAATACAGTAATGCAAATAACAAGGACTGTGGATTTTGTTCTCCATCACATGCACTGTAAGGGCTTATGGAACAGATTCCTGACCACAAACGAGAATAATAAGAATAAGGCAAAACCTCCATTAGTATTCATACGAGCACCTAACTTTAATTTTAAAACAGAGATGAAAAACTATGAACCTATTCTTTAAGCTGTTATATTTATATGATGCAATCTACCATCATTTTAGATTTTAGAATTTTAATTTAATTTTAATAACTATTTAATAAATTAAAGTGGCAGATTGATGCTGGATTTTAGGATTGATACTGATATCATTGCTTACAATATTTAGGAGTTTAAAGAATCTCTGGTGGTAGAAGTCTTTAGATCCTTTACTTTATTATAATATCCTGTGGTACTAATTTTAACCGTTTCACACACTTTTGGACATTTTAACCTAAAACAATGTAAATAGCTTATTCATGATTTCCTATTAGTTTCCCTCATCCAGACCCCACCTTGTGGAAAAATTGGTTTATAGCACTTCACTGGAAGTGTATTTATACAGCTTTTGAAACCTTGTTTGCAATTCTGATATCTATGATTCACGTAAATATAAGTTAAACTATATTTCCATGACACCACAGAATCTTTAAAGCCATTATTTATTTTCCTCACATATAAACGACCCCCTCCAGACCTCCATCCATCCATCCATCCATTCAGCATCTTAACTGCTTTTCCTATTAGGAGCTGCTGGTGTGCTAAAAAATTCTAGCTGTTATTAAGTAAGAGGCAGGGTTAGCTCCGGATAGGTTGGCAGTCTGTCACAGGGCCCTCCAGACCTACACAGATCATACTCAAGTTTAGTCAAGAACAGCCAGCAAATACAAGTTTATGTCTGTAGATGGAGCTCCTGCATCTGCAAACATTTTGAACCTGCTTGTCCTGTAACTGCCAAAACTCACATAATGCGGCCAGTGACAGTGCTTTACAGTTTACAAATTGAGCATAGAGCAGTACCAGATGTGCAAGTGCTCAAACAAAATAAATGACTTTTACAGATCTTAGAGTAAGATAAGCAGATGGTATCTGCTGCAGTCAATGAGAAAATGTGAAGAAACCAAAAATAGGTTTGTATATAAAGCATGTGAGTAGTTTATATTATTTGTGTAAAATAAACAGTTAAAAGGCTCTCTGGAGATCACACTTAAGAATTTTCTCACTGGTTCTTTTCACAGACGACGTGTTTTAATGGTGTATATAATTTAAGAAGATGATTTTGACAGGGAGATTTGGTCGAAACAAAATGGTTCAAGTTGCAACAGCTCTGCAAATACTTTGACACAGTAAAAACATTTGTATTTTTATACCAAAAAGCTATTTCTGAAACATTAGGCTGGGCCAAATAATGGTCTCCAAGAGTCTAAGGGAAACTGCACCATTTCAAACTGCTAGTAGTGTTTGTACAACACATGCAGTTATAAAACTACAAATATTTGTCATGCTTCTCTTGTAACAGTTTATTCAATATGTTGATGTGAGTCAGGTCAGAAGTCAAACAGTGTCTTTGTCATTTTACACTGCCACTTTGTCTTCCTCTTCTGAACGTTCTGTGAAAGGAGTGATTAATAGTAAACTGCATTTGTGACTTGAGTTTGCCTTCTTATTTTAACTTTTTTAAGTTTTTTCCCCACCATATTTGAGCAAAACTTTGTCATACTCACCCAAGTTTAATTTCCTTAACCTAATCAGGGTGTAGGGTGACATATTGACAGGCCAGTTAGTTTGACTTCATCAATTCAATCTTCACTCCCTAACAAGAGCAAATCTTTTTATAGCCTCAGCGACATGATACAGTATTTACAGATGGAAGGTAGGCCTATTTCTAAAAATAGAAAAGCTTTATATAGGCAGAGTGAGAAAACCTTGTCTCGGAAAGTATTTGCCCACTGTTCTAAAGTGGGAAAGTGATAACCTGTGTGGGGGGGAAACCTGTGTAGGACTAGATATAATTTATCTATCTCTGACAACAAAATTACTTATGTTTTTCATGCTGCGTCCTACTTGTCTGTTATTTAGGACAATGTTCTAAAAACTACTTTCTGTGTAATACAGAAACTAAGTCATAAATGTTATCCCCTCTTAACAAATCTAGATTATAAATAACAATTTTATTAAAACATTTGGAATTACTTTTATTTTCTAAAACTTTTATGGATATGGTCTGTTGACATAATTGTGAAAAAACACATTGTGCAATTGCAAGAAAAACTTTGAAACCCCCCGAACATATCAAATAGAAGTGACATTTTATTGGCTAAATATACAAACACATAACAAGGAATTAGCTTCCAGTCATTGGTAACTCTCAAGGACAGTGCAGAATATGTTCTACAGTAAAGTCAATACAGAAAATAAAACAAACACAATATAGGAATGACATGAAGAAAAAAAAATGCAAGGTGCAAGTGTGTGTGGAACCCCCAGTATAATTCCTTGTGTACCTAAGCTGCACCGATCATGCACAGTCTAATACAACTCGTTGCATTGTGACATTGTGGTTCAGTATTAGTATATAAACATATACAGTATATCCACAAGTACAATATGAGTAGCAGCAATGTATTAGTACATCGACAGAGTTTAACGGCCTGTGGAAAGAAGCTTTTAGGTCTCTGGCAGTTTTGGCATACAGAGCTCTGTAGCACCTGGCAGAGGGTAGAAGTTGGAAAAGGTTGTGTCCAGGCTGACAGGGGTCTGTGGTGATTTTCCTTGAAATCATCTGTTGTCCCCACAATCAGAGCAATCTTGCAGATGCAGTACAATGGATTTTTGGCAAGATACAGTACTGGAGCAACAGTGAAAATTAAGATGGCCAAAATTCTGTGAACATTTTTATCCTTGCACAAAACATTCCCCAAATTTTTAGCATTCTTCAAAAGATGGTCCTTACCACGCAGTTTAAAAATGTTTGTGTTGGACTGTGCAGCCATTGTATGTAGCCTCCTTTAGCTCTTTAGAAGGGAAATATAAATAGAAATGTGATCGTTTCTACAGTACTATTTGCACTACATGATATCTGATATTTTGTCTTCAACAAGCTCTTTTCTAGTTTGGAAAATTTAGGGGTTATATAACAACTATATATATATATGTATACGTGTCACTTATATTATTCTATAATCATATAACAATTCCCTGTGAGACCTGTTAGCCAGGTTTACTAAGGTTAGTGTTTGCCAAGTCTACTGTAACTGAGTGATAGCCTGATTATGACTAATGTGCTATGTGATACAAAGTGGTAGCTGTGGTCATGTGAGAGTACTGTATACATGAATGATGTACAAGAGGAATAGTACATTATTACATTACGTTACACTAGTGTTTTTAGATGGGCAAGAGGGAGGGGTAAACAGTGGATTTATTGTCGTCTTGTGAGGAGGCTGTCTTTTCTTTGTTTGTCTGTTAGAAAAACTGCAACATAACAGGAATAGTTCAGCAATTATTAACTTGCATTTGGACAGACATTATTGGACAGACGGACAACCTGAAAATATGATGCCTCCAGCCCTGACTACAGACATAAAAATTGTGGCCGTAAGTGATCAGGCTGCTGTGCATCGTGGGTGTGAGTCATGTCCTGAGGGGTCCTCTGCACAGTCAAGGTTGTAAACTCACTTGCCTTTAAACATTTAACAGGAAGCACTGCTCCAAGGCTCACTGTGATATATGGACAGTTCACCACACAGTGAAAGTGAAGAATGCTCCTACTTGGGTAAGACACCAAACTTCACCTTTCTGGTTTAGTGTGTTGTTGTGCTGCTAACTGCAGTCAGCTCCTTTTGTGATTGATTGGGAATCACAGTCCATTAACTATTGGTTCCGGTTCTGTATAAGGAAGTATTAAATGTTAGAGCAGAAACAAGTTTTGTTGGAAGACAACCATGCCACTGCTGTCAGATGGGTTTTGACAAGCAGTCAAAATATCCTGTTTAAGCACTGTTACAAGCAGCAAATAACATCTGCTGGTCCTTCTAGAAAAGATAAAATGAAATAAGGCATTCAGGAGGGCCAACACAATATCCTACCAAGGGCAGGATAACCAAACAGACAATGAAAGCAACACAGCACTCACCCAGTCTAAAGATGCCAACGATCCAGTCAAGACCAAACAACACTCCACTACGCACCAAACAATCCTGCTCGTGGTATACCACTGGCTGCCAATATGAAACACTAGAGAAAGACAGAAGAAACAACGGTGATTATTTAAATAAAGGAAAGAGATTAACAAAAAAAATATCTATAATATACTTCTAAAACCTAATGGATAATAATCAGCCCTTGACAGAAAAGAAACAATTAGATTTACAAAAGCATACAAATCAATAAATGCATTAAAGCTGCACTCTCTAAGTTACACATTTCTCAACAAATATCACAAATACAAGTCCACACACACCAGGCAGTCATAGGTTTGTACTATCTAAACAATAAAACTTCAATCAGTCAGTATGTAAATTTACCACAATTTAAAACATACCTCATCAGGCCCACGATTCAGCTACCATGCACAGCTTCCTTAATACACTGAACATTGTGTCAAATGGAATTTAAAACACATTAACTCTCAAAACTACCACTTAGCAAAGACAAAGCTATATTTGGGAACTCTACTAGCACATGACAAAGACTCTATTACACCTCATCTGGGATCTTTTGGTAACTACTCAACTCCCACTAACAATAACTCACCTGATTTCCACTCTCAACTCCATGGATCTCCTGGATCCTTTAGATCCTTTAGAATCCCTAAGTTCCACACACAATAAATGACTACAAGCCTCCTATGCATAGAGGATCAAACTATTTGGATGGTTTCCATTGTCAAGTAAACCTCTCTCTCTCTCTCTCTCTCTCTCTCTCTCTCTCTCTCTCTCTCTCTCTCTCTCTCTCTCACACACACACACACACACACACGCTACAGTGATGGATTACACACTCTGGCAGAGGCCAATTAAAAAGCTGTGTTAAAGTTGCATTAACACATACAGTAACTCTACTTTAACCTGTCAACACTGTGGAATAATGGACTGTTGGACAATTCTGTGATGATGAAAAAAATCTCAAAAGGTTTTAAGCAAGTGTGTATGTGTCAGCGTGGCAGCTGAACACCATATGTGCTCACACTGCTCAGTCTTGTATTTACTATTTTTTGTTCTTTTCTCTCCTCTTTTTACTGTGAGGGCTGGAGGGTTCTTCCAGTAAAGGAAGTTTTTCGTCTCCTCGGTCAACTAGTGCTTGCTCAAATGGGATACTGGGTTTTATTTTATTGCTATATTGTGTAGTGTCTTTAGCCTTACATTGTAAACTGCCTTGAGGTGACTTTTGTTGTGATATGGAGACATACATAAATGGAATTAAATGTAATACTTTGTTAAAGCAAACAGACCTGGTTGATGTTAGTGAACTTAGTTGAGTGTTTGAATTAAAGACCAAAGCAATAAATGTAATTTAAACTATCCATGGAGGAATGATGCAAGAAGGACATGAGTTCAAAGAGACGGCCAGGTGGCCAGGTGCATTTCTGTGTGGGGGTTTCCATGTTCTCCCTATGTCTGTGTGGGTTCTCTCCAGGTACTATTCCTCCCTCCATCCAATGACATGCGCGTTAGCTTAATTAGTGGCTCTAAACTGCCCATAGGTGTAAATGTTTGTGTGTCTTTGTATGTCCTGTGATAAACTGGCGACCTGTCCAGGGTGTACCCCGGTGAGCTAAATGCCAAATACGACGTGATGCTGTGCATCAAGTGCGTCTTTACGAATGTTCCAACACCAATCACCAAGCTGCCTTGATCCATATTCATGTAAAAATGTAATCACACGAGTTTTCCAAACAACAATAAGAGATAAATCCAAAGCTAAAAGGGAAAAATAACAACTAGATATTCAGCCTGAAACTAATTTCCGCCATGCTTCTTCGCGAGACTCGGCGCTGTCGCGTAAACACGCAACAGAGACACGCAGGGTATGCTGGGTAGTGTAGTTTGTTATAACATGGAAATTTCCAATATATCCGTTTCGCGTAGTGAATGGAAATTTACTCCCCTCCCCTGTAATATGCAAAGCTGTGTCTGCCTTGCAGGATGTTTTGTTGGAAGTCAACCATGCAACTGCTGACAGTTAGGGTATGACTGTCATTTTGACAAATATGTTTATTTTTATTGATGTGTTGTTGTCAGGTCTATTCATCATTATATTCTTACATTATTGCTATTATGATTATTTTTATAATTAGAATTATTACTAGTAGTAATAGTATTAGTAGAAGTAGTAGTAGTAATAGTAGCAATGGTAGTACTAGTAGTTATAATACATGCTCACGAACACACACTCATATGCAGAATGATTTTGGAAATTTGCATTGTTTACCATATTTTCTACAATTATATTATTATCACGTTTTAACAGAGTAAACATAATATGGCTTAATCCTGTTGCAACCCCACACAATCCAGGCACAACAGTTACTATATATCGCAGGCTGTGAGTGGTGGGTTTTCTTTAATTGCTCTGAACTGACAAACACTTCCTCTTGATTACTAGCCAGGGTGTACCCCAGTGAATAACTTCATCTATGCCAGATCACTTGCAAAACAAAAGCATGTGTTGTTGCAGAACTTAAGTATGCATAACTTTGTATTTCTTATGGGCATTATTATTGGCATACAGGATAGATTCCATTCCAGTGATGCATCAGAAAAAAATACAGCACTAAAGAATTCAAGATAAGGAACTTTTGTAGATCCTGTGAACAACGGCTGGTGCTTTTTGTATTGTTCCAAGTCTCAACCTAAAATCTGATTACAAATTAAACTTTCAATCAGACAGATTACAGCTTCCTAGTAGTTTATATGATTTGCAGCAGCTTAGAGACATTACAATTGTGCTATTTCTGGTTGATTTGCTGATTTTGCCTAATTTAACCTTCAATTAGGCAGAAGACGATTTGTTTAGCTTCTGTAGCATATTAGTTTATTTTATTACAGTGGGAGTGGTTAGTGGGTTATTAACAAAACAATTATCTCCACTAAATATTTTACTATACAATTATCTACAGATATCTAAATACAAATGTCATCCCCAGTTTCAATAAAGGATTAGAGGAGTCGTCATTGCTTCATTTCCATCATTTTGTTACAATGTGTAGATGCAGTTAGTTCATTTAAAGTAACGAGACATTAAAAATACTGTGCAAAAAAAACGTTTTGACACAGTTGTTGTTTTTTAGATGTAATGTATTTAAAACACAGGCGTCCTCCTTGTTTTTTATTCAGCACATATAAACATAAAGGCCAAAACAAGATTTCGGGATAATTAGCTGTAGCAGTTTCCAATAGGCGTGTTGCACCCAAACGCGTCACGGGTCTGCTACACGTGTGGGGCGTGGAGTTGAACTGGTGCCTATAAGGAGAAGAGGCAGCATTGTCTGACGGGCATCACCGCTCAAGTGAAACGGAGGATACGGAGAAGACAAGAGTCTGCTGCCAACGTCCTCTCGACACACCGACGAGAAACACTGCGTGGTTCGAGGAAGCATCGACCCGGTGGCGACGGAGTCTTCTGGAGGGAGCCGCTTCTTCCTCATCCGCACGCGTGTTGTCGTAACAAGGTATCCTTTTTTTTTTTGTAGTGTCCCTGCGTGTGTTAACACTGTAGCCTGTGTGAGTGACTTTTTTTTAAAATCTTTTAAATAAGATATGTGGTCATTTGTCAGCATTAAGCCCGTGAAGCTGTGTTTTCGGTAGCAACAGTGAACATACCACTGTAAGATATCTCAGCTGAGTGTGATTAGCCTATATTTCAAAGCTGACGTCGGTCAAGAAGAAATACGACAAACACCTGAACACCATCATCTGCCATTATCTCGTCTAACAGTGTACAGTTGTCATGTGTGAACCCCACTGTGCATTTAAGGCAGCTATTACAGATAACAGCAGCTCCTTAAGCGCAGCATTCGCAGCCGGAAGAATGAATGAAATGTTCTAGAAATGTCCTACGCTGTGATGTGCACATCTGTGCACTGTGATATGCCAGGTCGTAGACTGGTGTCGCTTCTGTTTTGGAGTCAGAAAGGCAGCACCAGGCAGTCCTGCGCATCTGGGCATTAGTTAAAGCACCATTGTTTTGAACTCCAGCTATGACGCTGCTCCATCATGTCTCAGGTGACTTCACCCGCTGCTTCACCTTCAGCCTGGATTGGTCATTATAATAACAGGAAACCAAGGTGGAGCCGTTACAGACAGGTTTGGAGTATTTCACAGGCAAAGTGGGCATGAGGCAATAGAGAAATTCTTCTGTACAGTAGGAAGCAATTTAGTCAACATAACTTTGAGTGTGTTTTGAAGTTGTATGTACTTTGCTGTACCTCAGGATCTAGGTAATTTACTTTTGTGCATCCTTGTGTCTGTGCATCCTACGTCAAGGCTGGTTTGTCTGTTCTCTCTCTGTATCTCTGTATTTGACTTTTGAATACCTGTCACAGATTCTCAAATTTCAGGAGCCAACTTCATTACTAGATTCAGTTGCAGAAAGGGGTAAAAATAAAACAACAAAAATAAACCTGCTGCTTTGTTTAACCCAGTTATATGAATCAGTCTGTGCTTAAGTATGTGTCTCTGTGGCACTGACAGGTTCATATTTTTATTATTTTGGCAGCTGGCTCATTGAGAGCTGAGTAAGTAGGTCCTGGCATGCTGGGATGTTGGTAATGATGTTTGCATCCCACAGTATATAACTTAAGTTATATATGATATTGTTGTATTTCAGAGCAAGTACCGGTATATTTTAACCAGTTTATGGAGAACACATGGAGCTTAGCCTCTAATGGTGGTAAAATGAAAACAAAGACTTCTTTTATAGGGATGGATGGTTATGCATAAAGCCTGGTTGTGAAGATGAAGGCGTAGGGTTATTTTCTACCATGCATGGCAGACTGAAAGCTCCAGAGAGGCCAGTGTGTGAATGTGTGTGTGTGTGTGTGTGTGTGTGTGTGTGCTCGCGTGTGTATGTGTAACACACTGACATAAAACAGATGTGCCATGCATATGCATACTATTTACTGACACAGGGTTTATTTTGCTCCACCTCACTATTATATCCTACATATAGCTTAAATTTATACAGTATAGCACATGGCTAAATGTGAGTTAGTGTCTTCACTTCTAGTAAGTGGTTTGTAATGTCAGTGTAATAGGACTTGACCAAATTGTGTGGTAATTAAAAAAATTACAAATGTTATTTTGTCTTGTGCGTCCATCTGCTCTGCTTTGTTCATTGATAGTGCCTGAGCAGATCGGCTGTCATTAACCTTTGCAAGATAACAGCTACCTATTTTTTAAATCTCACCTTACTCTTGATTTCTTACATAATGTTATTAAGCTTTCTACTGAAGTTTTAATCATAGCCAAATCTAATGAGGTGTTTTTCTTTGTCTTTGCTGTCTTGCAGGAATGTTATTTCTAGGCTTTTCTTGACCAAAGGCCTTCAACATCCTCCTGTAAATCTAGAACGACCTGAGTGCTGGTGGATAACCCCCTCCGAAGCACAACTAGTGAATTTGACCTGATAGTGGATACTACAGCTTCCATCCAGACAGCAAACCAAAGCAGAGCATTTTCATGCTTCATATTTATTCATTAAATCCATAACTTTGACTGTTTAAAACGCCTTTGTGGAAGGATTCATATAAGCTACGAGCTTTGTTTTATAAACAGAGATTTTTATAAAGTAATCTGTGAAAATGGGTCCTGGAATGGAAGCAGCGGACATTTCTGTTGTAGCACTATATTTTGTCCTGGTGCTAGTCATTGGGTTTTTGGCCATGTGGAAAGCCAATCGCAGCACTGTGAGTGGCTACTTCCTGGCGGGACGCTCCATGAATTGGATAGTGATAGGTGCATCACTCTTTGTCAGCAACATTGGCAGTGAACACTTCATAGGCCTGGCTGGCTCAGGAGCAGCAAGTGGCTTTGCGGTTGGGGCGTGGGAATTTAATGCACTTCTGCTCATGCAGCTGCTTGGCTGGGTGTTTATCCCTGTGTATATCCACTCGGGAGTCTACACCATGCCTGAGTACCTGTCAAAACGCTACGGTGGCAACAGGCTAAAGGTCTACTTTGCTTTCTTGTCTGTGTTGCTTTACATTTTTACCAAGCTGTCTGTGGACTTGTATGCTGGGGCACTTTTTATTCAGGAGTCCCTTGGGTGGAACCTGTATGTGTCTATTGTTCTGCTCATCAGCATGACTGCATTGTTAACTGTCACTGGTGGACTGGTGGCAGTACTGTACACAGATGCACTTCAGGCAGTGTTAATGATTGGTGGAGCCCTAACCTTAACAGCCATCAGCCTAATCAAAGTTGGTGGGCTGGAGGGTGTCAGAACTAAGTACATGCAGGCAGTTCCCAATGTTTCTGCTATAGTGGCTACTGGAAATTTCACCTATTCACCTTCCTGTCGCATTGAGCCTAAACCAAATGCTCTACGCATGCTTCGAGGTCCTCTGGATGAAGACATCCCTTGGCCAGGCTTTATTCTTGGTCAGACCCCTGCATCTATTTGGTACTGGTGTGCAGACCAAGTCATTGTTCAGCGAGTACTAGCAGCAAAGAACATTGCTCATGCCAAGTGCTCAACACTCATGGCTGGATGTCTCAAGATCCTGCCCATGTTTGTAATAGTCATTCCAGGAATGATCTCCCGTATCTTGTTTGTGGATGAGATCGCTTGCATTGGACCTGAGCACTGCATGTCTGTATGTGGTTCTCAGGCTGGCTGCTCAAACATTGCCTACCCACGCCTGGTCATGGCAGTGATGCCCGTTGGACTCAGAGGTCTAATGATGGCTGTTATGATTGCCGCCCTGATGAGTGATCTTGACTCGATCTTCAACAGTTCCAGCACTATCTTCACCCTGGACATCTACAAAACTGTTCGTAGTAAGGCATCACAGCGAGAGCTTCTGATTGTGGGCCGCATGTTTGTTGTGTTCATGGTGGTGATCAGCATTGCCTGGGTCCCTTTTATTATTGAAATGCAAGGTGGACAGACGTACCTCTACATCCAGGAAGTTGCTGGGTACCTCACTCCACCAATTGCTGCCCTCTTCTTGCTAGGCGTGTTCTGGAAAAGGTGTAATGAGAAAGGTGCATTCTGGGGAGGTATGACCGGTTTCACACTAGGTACCCTACGACTGATCTTTGCTTTTATCTATCGCCAGCCTCGCTGTGATCAGCCAGATGATAGGCCTGGATTCATCGTTCATGTTCACTACATGTATTTTGCTGCTGGACTATTTTGGATTACAGGACTGGTGGCGGTGCTGGTCAGTCTCTGTACTTCTCCACCAGAGGAGGAGCAGGTTCGCACCACCACATTCTGGGGGCTCCGCAGCATTGAAATGATTCCCTCAAAAAACAGGGACGAAATGTACAAACTGACTGACAAAAGTCACTGCAATGGCAATAGAAACCTCCATAAAGATATGCCCCAGGATGTCAGAAAGGACAGGTGTTTGGATGGGGCAGATGTTAAACTCTTGGTTCCCTCCACTGATCATGACCCAACAACCCCTAGTACTGAAACATCCCCTGCCAGTACCCCTGCAGAGCGATTTGGTAATGGAAAGATGGAGATGATTGGAGCAGAAGAAAGCTGCCATGGGAGTGGGGAGAGGAGCAGGTGCATGCGTTTATTGGACAGGTTTTGTGGGTATAAGGAAGGAGAACGGAGTGCTCAGCAAAAAGTGGCACAGGACGATGCAAAAGTCATTGCAGAGATGTTGCACGAGCCACCTAGAGTTAAACTTTTCCTTAACTTGGGTTTACTATGCATCTGCTCTGTGGGTATCTTCATGTTTATTTATTTCTCACTGTAGCTGAAACCAGGACTGAACTAATGGGGTCTGATGTGGGGACTTTAATGAAGGTGGACAGATCACAGAAGTATCACAGCTTTGAGAAGCTCCGTCTGTAACATTTACAGTTGTTTAGCTCTCTATCAGGGCTCATTCTAATCATTTTTAAATGATTAAAGCCTCTATACATGAAAACTGTACTCCTTTATGATGACTATGAAACCTATTTGGCACCTTTGTGTGTCTATTTTGTACAGCACTTGTTAAACATTCAGAATATCTACTGGGATTTTTAGAACTGTAGTACTCTAAGTGAATTAATATTTGCCTTATTTGACATATGCACTTGTCTTTTTCTTTTGTTTGGTGAAAAACAAATGTTTTTTTCCACTCTTGTTGACTGTGACTGCTGACTTAGTTGCTGGCTGGAGTAACTCTTTTTAGGGCAGTTTTGTACAAGTTTCTGCTGCTGAACATCATGATTAATGCTCTATTTATATCAGTAGAACTTCAACTATGTGAGTACTATTTAATGTTATTTTGCTCTTGTCAGTTGTTACGACATTGTTAGCAGATTGTTAACAATAATAATAATGTCCAAAGTTTTTGCTTGGGAGTGTATGATATCCACACATAATTATGAAGTTTAAGACTTAATAAATGTTAAGAAGCATTGTTTCTCTGCTGGTGTTTCATATGACTAATATGTTTATGGTCATTAGAATTACTGATTTTTGTCTACTGGAGGTTTTGCACCACCATTTTATCATGCTTACAGTTAAAACATGGTATTTTGAATATGTTCATGTTTTGCAGCATCAGAAATAGATAGTAGCACAAGAATATAAACAGTTTTTCCTATAAATTTTTTTTTTCATTGTAAGAAATGAAAAAGAAATGTTGAAATTGTATGGTACTTGTACATTTTAATGGGATGTTTAATGTATTGTCACTGAGCTGTACTGAAATCTTTTATGGTTTATATACTGTATGTTCTTCTGGGGTTTTTTGTGTGGCTGTATTCTGTTTTAAACTTTAAAACCAGCATACAACTTTTTATGCACTGCTAGTATATTATAACAAAACATTACAAGTTCACATGCTCGTGATTCTTTATCAATTCCCATTTTGTAAATATCTAATTTTATGGTTTGTCATTAAAAAGTGTATGAGTCTCTTGTGTAAAATATTATTCAGGGCTGCACTTGCAATATACATTTCTTCTATAGTAGGCTGTTCCCATCTTTTATCAACCTTCTACCAAATGTGTCTTAGTGTGCAATGCTGAAGTAAAAAAAGGAACAAAATAAATGGACAAAGAAAACTAAAAGAACACAGTTTTACCGCTTGAGTAGTGAATACCGCATTTGTTTAAAACGTTGTGATAAATCAGCATTGCCATGTGGTACATTTTCAGTTTGGTGCATATCAGCAGAGGGTGATAATGCAAAGCAGAAATGACATTTTAAACATTGAATTTGCTTACTTACTCAAGGGTAATTCAAGGTGCCAGATGTTTTCGATACTTTTTAACAGTTTAATGTGCCCAGACGTTGACCGTAATAAAGAAAACATCCGATGTTTATATTGTATTTATAAAGTTTGGGAACAGAGTTCAGTGTCATAATGTGATAGGCCAATAAATATCAATGTCAGGCATAAATGAGGCATAACATTTGGAGTATTAAAATGTGATGATTGCTTTATGGGAAAGAGCTTTAAATGTTTTCTTTCTTTGTGAAAGAATGTATACATTGTTATTTTTTATGGATTTTATTTTTAGAGACTGGAAATAAAGTTTCTGTAGACACAAACAGACGTCTGTATTAATTCTTTATGTTATGACTGATCAAATTCTGAGATTATTCTTTCTTTCCAAACTGGTCAACATTAAATATTGATTTACAGTAAACTGCAACTGAGATGTGTTTTGGATTTCTCGTAAGGTCAGGTGATTTGTTGACTTGTGGTGTACTAAGAATATTGCAACATCAGAAACATTCTTTATTGATCATGTGATTATTGTCAGTAGCCAAGTTGTAAGGAATCTAAGTATCTGTTTTAATTGCTGTGTAATTCAGACCAGATATGTTGTGGACTCACTCAACTTTGCTAATTATCTCATGTGGTTATGTTGTTATTGACACTAATTTCTGAATGAATGCATTGTTTATTAGTAATATTATGCAACGTGTTCTCTTATTTGATGATTGAGATTGTTTCAAGGCTCTGGATGTCTGCAGGAATTCATACTGGGTTTGTATAGTAAAAAAATGACCTTCCCGTTAAGTGTTTGCTATAAATGACTGTGCTTTCTGTTATTGTTGACAGGAGGATTACATAAACCCAAGCAAGCCCTTAATAATCTTCTGTTCTGGTCTGTTCAGACCCAGAAGAGGATTGGGTGCTTCAAGGCTTCTTCACACAAGATTTCACCAATTCAAAAACTAGGATCAGTTGTTTCCACTTTAGCTCTATACATCCATTTATCCTCCGTGGGTTAAAAGTCACAGCTCTGTGGCTTTCCATAACTATGTGTAGATTAAAAGTTACTTCATGAAATACACTTTCAACATGTCGTACATGTTATGTGTCACTGAAGCAAGCATGCAAAATGCTAAACTAAGCAGTATCATAATATATGGTTAAGTAATATGTTGACTAATACACTGCCTTTTTTAGAGTGAAAAAATCAGCGTTGTTGAATTGATCTCCTTTGGTCAATGTGACATTTGGAGGCCATGATCTGTATTTCTATTTAGACAGTGACTCACATCAATGATGTCCTATGACTCTCCATAGCAACAAGTAAGAATGTAGCATCCACACTCTAAAGGGGAGTGTGTGGGTAGCAGATGGGAATACACTATGAAAATGACCTTCCTTTCTTGACAGGCTTTTATCAGGTGCCTTGACCATGGCATGTAAATAAACAACTTCATTAGTAGTTCACTAAATGGAAACTTTTATTTTACCATCTCCTGAAAACCTGACCTTCTGTTCCTTCCTTGATCCAAGGTGGACCACACTAACACTTTCTTGCGCTACTGTGATGTTGACCTGTGCAGGAAGGTGTGAATAATATTTGTGCATCATTTATTAAACCGCAAGTGTGAATGACTTTGAATGTTTCAACATGTGACCATAATTCACCTCTGTTTGAAGAGCACTGTGCCCCATTGCACCCCTCAGGCAAATGTCAAATAAATGAGTAATTAAAGATTACATATTTTACGGTGTTGTTACTGAACTGATTAAATAAAAGCTTGTTTTTTTGCTACTGGTGTATTTGGGTAGTATGTGTTTGAATGGATAATAAAACATATTGAACAAAAAACATTTATATACAACAACAAAAAATATGTACAGTATGTATATTTATAGGTAGACTTTTTGTAATATTTTTTAATGTCTGTCTTTGTCTTTTTGTCAGATTTGATCATCCCCATGCGCATGTTACCATTCTTGCACAAATCTATAGAGAAAGGTTCTTCCATTCTTCACAGATGATTCTTGTCAGCTGCTTGACAGCCTTCCACTTAAAGTACTCCAAAGTGTCCACAGTGTCCACAGGTGTGCTCACTTGCACTGTTGCACTGAGATGTTTTCCATGTTGTCTGTCCAATTTATTTGTATACACATAAGATCAAATATCTTACATTTTAACTTAACATTATTGCATTACTATAAAATGATCATTAAAGTATAAAGGATTTGAGAGAAAATACACTGGACTGTACTCTGTTTTATTTTACTGTATACTGTAATTATCAGAAGCTTAATACTGGAAGGCTCATCAAAGTACAGATACTTCAGCATGGATGAAATGTTCGGAACGCAAACTAGACAAGAAAAAATATGAAGTGCTGTTAGAGATGTAAAGGCCGATGTCTTGCTCCCAAGAGTCGTAAACATCTGAATTTAATGGAATAAATGCAAGCACCAAATTGATTAAATTAGTATTGGGTTTTTTGGGAAAGCAGACTGAACTGTCTGCCTGAACTGAAATTTGGAGGTTAAAGGTGATTAAATGATGCAAAGCGGTCTTTAAAGGGGCCATAATATGCTTTTTTATGTTCTGATGTTATACATTTTTGTCAAATTGGATGCCCATGTTACACTGAGGCCCAAAGCTGGAGGGGAAAGTATTTTTGCAGTCTGGCCAGTTTTGTTTATGCTGACATCAGGTAGTGTGGAAGTCCATAACTGACCATCTGTTTTGGTCTCCTACACCCACAAAGTAAAGAAAAAATTACTTTGTTTACTTATTCCAGAGAAGAAACTATACAACAAAAATGGATAGTTACAGATCAACAACAGACTTTAAGCAATGTTTTTATCTGCTTGTGGCACTTTATGGGTGACAGCCCAGTATACAGCAGGATTTTTGGCTTTAGGTTGTTGATGAGGGATGGTGCTGCTCCAACTGGGCTTAGTTAGGCCCACAGGAAGACTTCCACAAGGTGGAAACACAAAACACAGTGGGATGAGGTAAGAAGGTCTAAGAGATACAGGATCTCAAACAAGCCGTTTTAGTCTCAAAACCAGAGGATTTGTTGCATAAAGAGGCATTACAACATTGATTTTTTACTTCACATAATAACTCATATAATCTTGTGTGCATCAGTGGAGCCCCACAAAAGAACTCTAATACGGGCACTTTAATTCTATGTCATATTTTGAATAGATGGGGTACAAAGGTGGCCTATAAGTGAAAAGGGTGGAAACCAAATTTTTTTGTAATCATTCTACTGGAGAGCAGAGGGAGAACTGCCCTTAATAGTGAGATATATTTTGGACGACTTGCCTCTGCAATTTTAAGTTAGGCTTCAGTTGTTTTACCCACCAGGTTACTCAACAAGGGTATTTGTTTAAACGGTAATAGTAGTTCAGTAAAGTTTTCTTTAAAAATACCTTAAGACTTTGAATACAGGCTATGTAGTATTTTATAGTGTGGTGTTGCTGCTTAGACTTAAGTAAATCAACAGAATATTTTTGCACCACAGTTTATTTTAATTGTATAAATGGATAGTTGTAACCTAACCTGTGCAAAATAAACTGTGCCTGTATTTACTTGAATTTGAATTAAAGCTGCAGGCCATACTTGTGTTGGTGTTACTTTAGATCACTGCCGCTGACACAACAAACACTGAGTTTGACAGCACTGTAATTGAAACCACTTTGAATTGTCTTATATCATTCCAACTGTCATCAACATTATGCTTACTCTGCCTCCACCCCCCCTTAGACTCATACCCTCTCTGTTTCCCTAGAGGAAACTAATCATATTGTCCTTGTGGAAAAGTACTGGCATCCAAGCCATGCTTTGTTCATTGTCTATTTTGGACAGTGAAAACATGAACAATAGTCTGAAACAAATGCTCCAAATTGCTTCACAGCAATGGAATGGTGATGTTTACAAATGACATGAATCAGGCTGTATGCATTAAAGTTTGTCAAAAACTGCACAAAGAAATGTATCTATTTTATATGAATGTTATTAAAAATAAATTGTAATTTATATGCAGAATTGCAATCTATCAAGGTTATTATCTATAAATTTAAATCAAAGCCCTGTTTAAAAATTATTTTGTAAAGATGTAAAGGTCACTGTACATATTTTTATTTAGTACTTTCTCTAGCATCTCTAGCAACATATCAGCATCAGAAGAACTGGAGAAGATGCCATTCATTTCACAAGAACAGGCCTTTCCCATAAAACCTACTACATAGCGTCATACCTGTTTACTCACATCCTGTTGTTTTAGTATTTGCTGTGATTCAACCTTCGGCCTACATTATGCATTTTTGTTATTACAGTTTAGTATCTCTCAGGATGATAATCTTTTGGCAGGGGATGAAAAATTCAGGAATATTCACTCATAGTGTTTCCCAACATGCTGTGTACTGGCTCCAACAAGCTGATAAAATAGTTGAGGTTAGATGGATGGTGAAGGCTTAGGACTGTGGTAATGTTGGTAAAGTCTGTCAATCCTTCAAAAACAGGCAGGATTTAGGATTGCCAGAGAGGTTCAACTTAGGACATTTACCTAAGCCTGGAAACCTACCAATACCACCAATACCTGCAATGTATGAAAACTAGCAGCAATAGCAGCTAAGTGCAGTAACACATTTAAAATACAGATAACTATTATCTCAAAAATTACTCATCAAGTTTCTCTTGTTATCTCAGCTAGTTAGCTATTAACTTACACTGAGTTAGATGGGCAATATTACGACACACATTAGAAAACGCCAAAGGTTTAAATAATAAAATGAATTATTAGTTATATAGTTAGTGAATTAATAGTTATATTTATTAGCTGTCAGTTTTCCAGTGCCGGTATAACCACTGTACTGTCAAAATAAAATTCTTAGAATTGTCATCTTATTGGTTAAAATACACATTACTATTTTATATTTACATATTTCTGCCATTTTAGACATATATGAATATTGCAGTATTTTTAGGAAGCACACTATTCACTTTTTTGCAGAGAGTTAGATGAAAAGATCGATACTGTTCTAACTATAGAACTAGAAACAGTCACTGTGGCTCTTAAAGCTCAAACATCCACTATCATCACTTCTGAAACACACTATCTGTACAGATACTTGCATATATTAGTCTTTGATTCTAGCTGGGTTTGCAAGGCACATGCATCAGAATGTCTTAGATTCTATATATTTCTGACAACACAAAGGCAACACCCAAGATATGATTCATGTAATAGCTGAGTTGTAAGTGGCAGTTATGCTGGACCATTGTGAATGTCTCTGCCTCATATAGAGATAAAAGCTTCCCATCCCTGCCCCAAAGACAATCCATTCAGTATCAGTTCTGCTTTACGGGAAGTCACATATACATTCAAAACAAACAACAAAACCACAAATCATTGAAACATTTTAAACAGCGGTAGCTGTAAGCACAATCTGTTAATCAAACATTTAAAATACCAACTGACTAGTCTGTTCTCTTGTAGACTTGTTCATCTGGTTCCACACACCTAGGGGCTGCTCTTGAACTTCTTTGGTTGAAGGAATTTAAGGTTCTACTTCTCAAAATCCTTTACTGTTAACTGACGTGACTGTTGACTGTAACCTAAACAGTTCTTTCAGGATTTGGAGGCTCATTTAAAGCCTTTGGCCACCATTGCTAATACTATGACTTTAAATCTGTTAACTAAGCCATCAGGGTCTGGCCTCTGTAGGGCATGCCACTCCTGTGTTAGACATGCATCTTTAGTTAAATGAGTCATTCACAACCAGTGTTTTCTTACACCTGTAATGTGTAACCCTGATCCACTCAAAGTAAACACACTGCATGGTCCAACCACTGTCTAGTCAGTCAATCTGCTTGGTGAAGTCTTTGTTTAATTCTACATTCTCAAACAGAAACAGTAGCTGCCTGGCACATAAAGGAAGTGCAATTGATGCTCTCCAACTTTCCAGCACCTGTATATTTTGCATATTGGAAAATTAAAGATTTAAGTGATTAGTGAATTTAATAGTCTGAGTGAGTAGTAGTATGTGAAGTGTAATGTTTGTTTTTTGTATTCCTATTAATTATGAATAATCTCACAAATACAATTCCAATTAAAGTGAGACTATACTGCAGTTGAAATGACAGTGGATGTAACAAAATACATATTGCATAAATATCAGTTTATATATGTGCATTTTTGTTTGTTTCCCAAATGACCCCAGACAAAGGGCCACTGGTTATTCATGCATTTAGAAACTTCATCATTGTTATTCATACTCTTTGGAATCACAACGGAAGCAGCCATGTATACTGCAAACACATAGTCAATGCATTCCTGCCATTCCCCATGCACTGCCCCTGCTAATCTATGGTGGCATGCCTGAGATTCTACCATTAATCCATGGAATAGGGCTTCAATGGCAAAAGGAAATATTTACCTCCTTTAGGAATAACAGCCGGAAGAATAGTGTCTAGAGCTAATGAATGTGAATTGATGATACATACATTTGTGACAACGACATTCTTGATGTGGCAAATCCACAGCCCACCTGCTCTGCTGATAAAGAGCCTGCTTATTGATGTGATGCTGGGGAAATAGCAAATTATTTTATATGTAATGAAGTAAACCTTATCAACAATTCTCTGTGTTGCAATTCATAACTTAAGTAGAAAACAACCCTTATCACTCATTTCACTTATTTCTGCAGTGGGATGGGCCCATGACCTCACTGCCACAGCTTTGAGAAAATAGGTTAGGGTGAATGGAAATATTTAAGACAGTAGAGAGAGACAGGGACTGCTCAAAACAAATGTTGAGCATGTAATGTGTGAAGTATTTTTGTGCTCTTTGGCAACACCTACAGGGTCTGAAGTTGATTCTCTCTCCAAGTTCTGAGAATAAGGGAAGGGAGCTGTCAGGTGCAGAGGCAGAGTGTTAACTGACAGTCTAACATGTTCTGAGCCTAAAGCATGGGTTAAGAGATTAGCAGAGGTGGAGCATGGGAAAAATGTCTATGCTAGGCATATGTAAGCAAGCTACAATCAACGAACAATGGGTACTCCAAATGCCAAGACGTGGTCTGCTTTGAGCCAAGTTTCAGTCAGAACATGAAGCGTGTTTGGATTCAGCTTCGTGACTGTGGCCAATTGCAATATGGCCTCTCAAACAATGATGTTGATGCTATAATCAATGGGTGCTGATTATCTATTTTTCAACCTCTGACTTTCATCCAAAGTTTCATCCAAGTTTGTCAATGCCAGAAAAATATGCCAAGTTAATCCTACACTGCTGCATCAGCACACATCAGTAATGTAACTTGCACAATGTCACATTTTCTCTTAATATCTGTCTGTTCCCTCATGAACAAGAACTTGCACCTGAATCTATATTTATTGCTGCTCTTGCTACACCGGAGTGATCATCACCTGCACCAGGAAGAGTGCGTGACAGCGGAAGCAAGAAGCCTCCTGTGCATGAGTGGAAAAGTACTGCGGTATAGTCCCTCAAGGTCAACGAAACAGAAGAGAAATGTGGAGGGTGATTCTCGTCATAAGCAAGTTGCCACATGATACTATTGCTATTGAACTAAAAAGGAGATGAATCATTTTTATAGAAAGTTATCACTGAAAGTTGTTATTCCCTGAGGGGCAGATATTGTTACATGCAATTTAGGATTTTAAACCAGGTGAATGACTGAAAGCTGAAAACCCACCAAAGTCGTGATTATACTTGTTTATATAATTATCTATCCTCTCTCCTGTGGCTCAAAGAAATGTATTTATGTTAACACATTATGAATGGCTTAACCTCATTGACCCCTCAAACACACACACACACACACACACACACACACACTGTATCAGACCACACTTTGAGTTTGTAAGTTAGCACTATATATCAGTTTAGTGTGTGTGTGTGTGTGTGTGTGTGTGTGTGTGTGTGTGTGTGAAACTGCATTTCAGTCTTTATGTAACATTTGAGCCTAGCAGGGGGTTTATGGTTCACAGGCTCCGGTGGCACTGGCCTTCCTATTGCACATGTCAGTTTTGCCTTGGGGTTTCCGTTGCTATCTCTGACCCCTGATGTTAAATCCAGTCAGGCTTATGATGATGTCAGATGACTTCTGGTTGTTTCAGTCATCCTTGTTTATGTCCAGGGGAAGTTTTCACAGCATTCTTGATGTCATTTGAATTCACTAGTAGTATACAATTGCATCACACGAAGCATTAAGTTTAGGCAGAGCACTGATTGCCTTACATCCAATACACAGATGTAAAACATATACATCATCACTGCTACTTTTCTGGTTAGACCTGTGTCAATACTGCTTCCTGTAATTGATCACTCTACCATCCCAACCTCCTTTTAACGTGTTATTTGGTGTTTTTGAATTAAATTACTTTTAATATTTGTTTGTATATTACAGATGTTTAGCTTACTGAGCAGGATTCCTGTAGCTGTATTGAAATATTGAAAACACCATCAAACAGAGGAGCATTTTTCACAAAGTCTCTTTTACTTTTTGTTATAAACAACCTATAACCTAAACAACACTTGACCTATAAGTGTCAGTGTTTGAAATGAGCCTTTTAGCATCCAGTGATCAGCAGTGTTGCCTCACACTGAATCTGCTTGCAGACTGAGTACTTTCTGTGTGAATTTTTTCATCCCCTCCTCATGCATATGTGGCTCTTCTCCACGTACTCCAGTTTCCCCTCACAGTCCAAAGACATGCTATTAAGTTAATTAGTGACTATAAATTGCTGTAGGTGTGAATTTGTTGAGCACTCAGCTCTGATAGACGAGTGGCCTGTTCATGGTGTCACCCCTGTGACCCTTAACAGGAAAAGTGGTAATGGATGAATGGATGGGTATTAGTATCTGCAAATAAAATATAAGTAAAGTAAAGTAAAGTAAAGTAAAGTAAAGAGATGTATTTAGTGCATGCTTTTCTAACCTTGATACACTATTAAATAGCATAATGACACACCTTTAATTAAAGATTTATGAATTGTAACTAGTTGCTTAAGTAGTAGTTAATAAATCATTCCATTAATCAATCAATGCTTTATAGATCACATATCACAACTCACTAATAAGAGCAAGTTGTGGATTAGAATAGAATTGTACATTTGCCAAGAAAGTAATAATAAACTTAACTTAACTAAACTAAAGAAAACATGTTCTCACTTATATCTTAGACCTGTGCATAAAACATTAAGACATTATGAATTATCATTTATTAATAAAATAATTGCTGTAAGAGGTTTACAATGTGCCTTCTAGAGAACAGCTTCACATGAAAACACTTTAAACCTGGAATGCAAAAGAGTTCTCTGCTATACCTGGTTGCTATGACTGATTTTAATTCATTAAGATAAAAAAAGCTGTTTAGGTTAATGCAGAATCCTTGTTCTTTATTGTGAAAAGCTTCAGAGGTTCTTGTCCCCTGCTGTTAGTTCATTTAAACACACATTGTGTTGTAACGTCCTTGCATCACACTGAGCCACCAGTGAAATTCCTGATGTTTTAAAGAAACATTAAGTTGTGAAACATTAGCTTACTGAAATGTCCTACTATAAAGATCTGCAGCCACTGAAAACTGACCTGGGATTGAGAAGCAGATAAATTGAAAACAATGGAGGATACTGCTATATCCCCCTTTTTTTACTATATGCAAAATTTCCCTTTATGGTGCCATATTTGTAATTGTGGTCAAAATGAGAGCCCTGCATTTGCAATGTAGATAACATCCCTTTCTTATTTAACAACATAAAACAGTTTAAACAATTTGCAATATATATTGCACATAGATTATGTTGTTTATACTTCCTACAATCCACTTTTCTCTCTTTCCCTTTAAGCTGATGAATTTTGCCAGTTAAAAACTCATTTCAGTTTGACTTTTCTGTGTGTATGCACGTGTGCATCTGTCTCTTTGTATTTGTGCTCTTTGTACACACTGTTCCATCTTTATGTTGTTTCACTTTACAGAGAAGAAAGTCAGCATAGCATCCACCCGCTGGCACTGCACTGCAAAACATAAATGATCTGGGAACGATCAGAGGTGGTGAGACTCATCCCCTCCTGCAGCGTGGCTCTGAGGGGAAGAAACGCCGCCCCTTGAAACACATGGTCTAGTTTCAAGCATTCTTGTTCAGCAAACAGACATACTGAAGTGTTCTTGAACAAGACAAATGATTTCTAATGACACTAATAACTTACATTAACTTAAATTGTCATCATTTCAATTCATAACATACATTTTATTCTGTTTTACTGGACCAGAAGACAAACATTGTTAAAGTTGTAATGAAGCAACAATTGGCACCCATCATTTCAACCGCTTGTCCTCATAAGGGTCAAGGGAACGCTGGAGCCTGTCCCAGCTGTCAACGGGTGAGAGGTGGGGTACACCCTGGACGGCTTGCCAGTCTGTGGCGGGGCTGACGTACAGAGAGAGACAACTATTCACTTCTATTTGCAATTTAGAGTCACCAATCAGCCTAACAAGCTTTTCTTTGGATAGTAGGAGGAAGCTGGAATCTCCGGAGAAAACCCACGCAGACACGGAAAGAACATGCAAACTCCACACAGAAAGGCGCCCAGCTGACCCGTGGATTCAAACCTGGGCCCTTCTTGCTGTGAGGCGACACTGCTAACAACTACACCGCCGAAAATTGCATATGATCTTAAAACGTGTAGTACTGCACTGCCTAGGACAGGGAGAGGTCCAGTAAAAACAACCAAACTACTGTGGACTGGCATTTAGAGTAAATGTCCTTTTAATACTGTATGTCAGTGAAGATTCTCAGTCATCCAGGTAAAGTTATCTGGAAGCTGAGTCATTGCAACTGGACTTCTATCTTGTTAGTTTGAACGTTTCACTACTCATCCAAGTTGCTTCATGAGTCTGAGGACAGTTGGTTGGAGACCACAAATTTATCCTCCAGGTTGGTTTCACCTCACACAACCCCTTCTACCTCCTTAAGTGAGGCCAACCTGTTGGATGCATGAATTTTTTTTGTTTTGTTTTGGAGACAGGTTATGCCTAAGGCTTCCACTTCTGTTGAGTGAGAGGTTGAATACATCATTGTCCTCAAACGAGTGTCCTTTTCTCCTTCAAATGAAAGGGACACAGCTGGTATTGTTCCTTCTGCACTGAACCTTCATTGTAATGTGCTTCCTCCATGTGGGCAAATTAGGAATTACAGGTGACACCAGCCAGCCACTCTTTCTCCACTCAGGAGAATCTTTATCATTTTATCATTTTCTTGCCCTGTTTGTTGATATTATTTCAATATTAATGTCTGTACTGGTGTGTGTTCATTTCTGTGGGTTATAACAAATTCCATTACTCCCTTTTCTTTATCAGCTTAAACCCAGTATTTTCAAGGTCAAGTGTCTCTCGCTCATACATAAAAACTGTAAACATAACTGCAGAAAAGATTAAAAAAGTAAATAAAAAATGACCAGTGGTTAGCTGTGTGCTTGTGAAACAGTGAGCTAATGACTCTGCAGCTTAAACTGACAGCAGCGCTCTTGATCAGTTCCTTTTTGTTCTGATCTGCTCTCATTCGAAGATTTCTTCATCTTCAGTTTTAAAAAAAAGGTTAGTGGTATGGAAAAGCTGAAACAACACCATAGTTTTTGTCTTGGCTTTTTTAAATCTATATTTTAGTAGCTTTTTGTACGATTGCACTAGAATGAGCGTATAGGTATGAAAAAATGCTTTTAAACAACAGAATAAAAAGGATGATAATCTGTGATAAATATAATGGAATCAGTCTTGAAGTCTTCAGAATTTCACTGTTTTGATTGTCAGGACTCTTTTAGAGGTAAAAAAAAAATCTACATTAGAACTTACTTTTTCTCTCCAGTAATGCAAAGTTATAAGTTCTCTTAATTCAGCTAACATAGTATTATAATTATATTGTGTAAAAAGGAGGTCATTACATTATGTTAATTAAATAAACAAGATAATGAAGGACACAGATATATTTTAAGAGAGCACGAGTGTTACCTTCCTCAGTGCTGGATGCATTCTTCCCTTTTTTTACTTTATTGTTATTGCTTTATAATTTATTCTTGCTTATTTAGTTATGACTGTTTTATGTTATAAAATATTATTTTTTTTAAATGAAACTACGCTTTCAGGGTTGGGAATTTAGATAAAATACTGAAAAGTAGAATTAGTTCTAAACTTCTAAATTTGCTTTCACACTTCTTAGATGGGTGCCTCTGATTGGTCCAACTTGACTCTTCACCTAGAGGATTCCTTGACCAGTGTTTTGGGTCACTATCTTGACAGCTGGAGGCTTAATGTGACAGCCGCAGACAAAGCTTTAGACAAGACACTGGCCGAGGAGAACGTCAGGGACGTCATCTGGTATCTGGCGGTGATGATTGGCATGCTCACTTTCATTGTTGTGGCCATCCTGGTGAGCACAGTTAAATCCAAGAGGAGAGAGCACTCTAATGACCCCTACCACCAATACATCAAAGATAACTGGACTGCTCAGAAACAGCAGAATGACATAACTAACTTTGCAGCTTGATAATGGAAATGATCATGAAGTTACAGAAGCAGAGGTAAATTTTACTCAGGCTTTTCAAGTTTGTAATCCTAATTAATATAATATAAAAAAATATATTGTATAACATGCAGATTAGCTTATCTTTAATCCACTGACATCATCATATGCATTAAGACAATGGTTTTCCAATTCAGTATGAAATCTCTCTGTCCACTTCTCTGGGGTTAGACCCTGTGTGTGATCAAGTTTTAAATCTGGCTTGTCACGTACTGTCATGTACAAATGACCTGTCATGGCAGTTCATTTGTTGGTGATAAGACATTTTCACAGAAGACATTTTGACACATGACTGTAAGAAATGCACAGATGTAAATAAAATTTAGATCGGGGGTCTTGGTATAGTGTGTGTCTTATTAGTAGTGTCTTAGTGGATAAGAGCCATTATTCTGCATGTCCTCAGCCAACTGCAAAAAATACTTGCTGGAACACAAGTACCTCTGGTTGGGAATCACTTTATAATATCCTCCTAAATTTCAGCGGATATGGTTCTGACTCTAGAGACCAGCACAGGCACTAACCCAAAGAGCAAGAGAAGTGTTGTACTTAAGAATAGAGCAGAGATGAAGATGACTAAAGAGAGACAAAAATAGAAGTGCAGCTGCTGTTGTTTTGTCAATTGTGTGAAAGTGGTGTTAGTAAAGATTAGGTTAGGAAGGTCTATGAGACAGTGTGTATGTTTGTGTAAAATGGAGAAAACTGTTGAGAAATAAGACACATTTCATTTTCAAAAAGCAGTTTCAATCAAAACAAAAGTTATAATGTACCCATGGTGGGTTTCCCCACAGGGATCAATAAAGTTATACATTTATTTAAAAAAAATAGATAGAGCATGATAAAGTCTGGTAGCTCAGTGGGATAAGCATCAGACTGGCATGCAGAAGGTGGTAGGTTTGAATCCCAGCCCAGACTGTAGCCCATCGTCCATATCATGTGTGCCCTCAGCACAAGGTAAGTAAAGTCATGAAAACACATTTGAGACTACCACTACAAACTAGTTATTTGACTTGCCTATTGCACACCTGATATATTTTCTTACTGTCTTGCTTTTGGTCCTCACACAATTAGCCAAGTCTCAGGGGGTCCACTCGCTCCTCCCACATCCCTGGTTTCCTCAGAGAGATGTCACCACAGGGAGCAAGTTCTGTAACTCACTATTAAACCCCCTATTTTTCTTCCTCTGCTATCTCTCTTCCTCATTCCAATTTTTATTTTTAGCATTCAAACAACTGGTCTCCTAAAAATGGGCCTGTTCTGCGTGGGTAGGGGCAGAGGAGAACTGCTATGTATGGTATCCACCCCCAAGTACCTCACATGCTCAACAGTACTGCTCTTTCGCCTTTGTGTCTTCAGAGAGAAGGCGTGAAGAAGGGATTACAGTGGGAGAAAGTGATACTGGGTCCTGAAGATGCATTAGAAATTGGTCTTTTGTGGACACACAGGAACGCTGGTGAATTCACTGACCACTTTTTACCTGTAAAACGCTTTGCAACATTTCCTACGCTTTCACAGGGCATAGGTGACCTTTCTGTTTTTAGTGGGGAAACTAAACAGTGCTGTGACTTTTGAGAGTGTATTGTAGCTGTGGACTATGCTGTCCTTGTGGTTGTTCCTGATCCCTTGCCTGACCCTTGTGCCTCTGGCCCCGGCTGAGAAAGGTCTGGATTTCCCACAATATGACGGGAAAGATCGTGTCCTAGACATTGACGACAAAAACTACAAGAGAGCACTTAGGAAGTACAGCATGCTGTGCCTGTTCTATCATGAGCCCATACCAGATACCAAGGAACAACAAAAACAACACCAGATGACCGAGCTGGTGTTAGAGGTAAAGTACATTAACAGGAAGAGGAAAACAAGGTGCAGTGTTAAAAAGACCGGGACATAGCACAAAAACACAAAAGGTTTGGTGTGGTGGCACTGTAATCTGACAAAGAACAAAAATTAAAATGAACTAGAACTACGTAATGCACAATAGATTTTTAATTTATATTACTGCTCCAATAATCAGAGAGCTTACTGAGATAAGAAAAATGTATGTGAGTTTCCTCAAGGTCAGTGTATGTACTGCACAAACGAAAAGCATCCAGCACAATAGTCCAGTGAAATGCCACTTAAGGTTATTTCAGCCTAACTCATTCAGTCTTCCATTCTGTTTTTAACTATACACGAGAAGAGCAACTGGCCTCTCTTTTTACTGTCACAGGTGAAAAATAAGGGAGCTATTGAGGTATGATAGCTAGGTGGCTAGATACTATGTAGCTGATAGATTAAATCAGTCTCTCTCTGAATTTCAAACAACTGGAAAGTGTACCCGGTCTCACGTTACATAGGGCTGAGGGTGAGTTGCTCTTTAATCTGTTGAAGGTAATCCGAGCTCTTATTTTACACAGCACAGGTGGGCCATGATAATGTCGACACACTAAACCATCTACAAAGACGTGTACACAAGTGACCATTTCCGTGAAGTTAACAGATATATATATATTTTATTTGTTAATTGATGGAAAGAGTTGTCTTCTTCACTGTCATTGTTCATGCATTGTAAGTTTGTTTGCACATTACCATGACCAGCTGTAGATTAGTGGAATAGTGTGAAACACAGCAGGATATGAAGTTGGATGTTTGTACGCATACACAAAACAAACATTATTTGAATCCACTTGTGAAAAAACTGCTATAAAGTGATGCAACTGGTCAAAACATGTACACCTTTATCTTGGTCACTATACATGAAAAAGGACATTAATAAAATACTAAAGAAGCATTTATTTCTGGCAGGAGAGTTGAAAGCTTAACCTGTGCATCAATGAACTGTTGCCAGAACAATTACATTTGCTCTTGCTTTGGTTATATTTAGAACAAGGCAGTTAGTCAAGGTGATTATGTAACTGTCTCTCTACACCCCCAGTCTACCAACTTCAGTCTTTTTTCCTTAAGGTTTTACTCAACATTTCAGTCAAGCTCGTATTTATTTTGTTCACAAAAGCAGTCACCATGAATATTTTAACTAGGACACTTAACGTACATTAAACTTTACGTAAATAATTTATATATTGTGTTCTCTTCAACATATAGTCCTTTATTATCTTTGTCTTTTGGCTGCAGCTTGTGGCTCAGGTTATGCAAGTAAAGGACATTGGGTTTGGAATGGTTGATTCCCACAAAGATACAAGGGTTGCAAAGACACTGGGTGAGTATATGACTGCAGATTAACTTTTATGTAGCCTCCTTCATCTCATTGGTATTTAAACATGTTGAATTGACCACAATTACAGGTATTCAGTCAAGGGAAAAATAAAATCTTTATTTTATATGTATGTAATTTCCTTCCATCACAGGTTTGGAAGAAGAAGGCAGCATATATGTTTTTAAAGGTGGTCGGGTGATCGAGTTTGATGGCCTGCTCTCTGCTAACACCTTGGT
>JAUYWH010000013.1:9242774-9256344 GCA_034779795.1 Ctenopoma multispine
TATCTATCTATCTATCTATCTATCTATCTATCTATCTATCTATCTATCTATCTATCTATCTATCTATCTATCTACGTAGATAGATATATTATTTAAATGTTTGCATTGGACATTTATCTTATGTTATGACTGATTAGTGTAAAATTTAACGATTGACTGATAAAAATTAAACCAGAGGTTTCCAGCAGTTTTTACTTAAATACAAAACTTAGTCCTGAACATTTTCACAGCAAAGATTATAGAAAAGTTCAAAACATAAAAAATATAAATACTAATTTGTATGGAAAAGTTTTTTTGTTCTCTGCTCTCCTATAAAGCTTGACTCTCTACATGTATCCCTCTATGTCCTCACAACAAGTTTTACTTGTTACATTACTCACATTTTAGTGATTATTACTTTGCATTTATGCTTACATGAAATGTTAATTGCAAGATTTTTACTTGTTGAGGAGTACATTAACATTGTTAAACTGATAATGACACTTAGGTAAATTACCTTGGTACTTTTGCCACAACTGAGTAGCACAATATTGTTCAGTTAAATCCCATTGTTTCCCATTGCTCTTAATAAACAAGACTGGGAGTTATATGTGTGTTTTGAATAGATTTTTTAATGCTTAACTTAAGGTGCAATGTCTGTTTACTTAGTAAAACTACATTTTCTTCCCAGTGGGGTTATAGTTTTGAGGTAGTAAAACCACATGCTGACAGTTTCCATTTTTAATAGAAAAACCTCCAATTTCTTCTTTCATCTCTCACATCTTTGTTTTGCTCCACCAGGTTTATTTCTCAGCTAAATTAATGGGGCAGGCAGCTGCTGCACAGGGAAACAAAGCTGACATTATGGTATTTGAATGCTAATTTCCCATGTTTCTCCTCCTCTCTGCAAACCTGCACCCTGCTTTTCTTCTGTGACTTGTGTCACTTCCTCATCACTTTACTCTGCTCACAATCAAAGAAAACACAGTTTGGAACAAATTGAGGTTTCTTGATCATTAAAAATACAACAATAACTAAATATCTTGAAATTGTCAATACAAATATTTATTTATTTTTTACAAATGTGACTTTGACACAGTTGCTTTGATTTTACATGTTCTGTTGTATAAAAGAAGACGACATAGGACTCACGACTTGTCTGCTGCATGACATTTGGGAAACCATCTGTTTAATTTCTTATGTTCCCTTTTATTTATCTTTTCCTCTCTCTCTTACACACCCATACACACACAGAAACACATTTGAAAATGTATACGGAGTTGAATCCTAAATATGTGTAACTGAGGCACATGTGTAATCAAAAAGTATTTACAACCATCACACTCAAAAATTCTAACAAAACTACTCTGTCAGTGACCACAGTAACACTTGCATAAATATGAACTTTACAACATACCATCCACATTCAGAAGATCTAAAAATACATTTAAAATATTTGTAAAAATTAAGACATTGATTGATGTTCAGGGCAGAGTTTAGATTCCAATAGTGATAGATAGGTGGCAGTAGTGTGACACTCAGGTGACCACAGAAATACTGAGAGCAGAAATACTGACTGGTAAATGTAATGTAATTTAGTTGAATTTAGACCAAAGTATTTATTTTTAGCACTGAGTTAAGAGCCCATTTAATTTAGACAAGAATGTATGTCAGAGAAGTCAAATGTGAAACAACTTCTGAAATCTGTGCTTAATTTCTCATTTGTGCTTTGTATTAAGTAGTTGAAAACCTCACGGCTCAGTATTAATTCAGGATATATGTTATACTGAGAAACACTGTATTAATGCAGCTTTTCTTGGTGAATTTAAAATCAGGGGTATTCTTAAATTAAACAGCACAAAGGTTAATATTACACATCTAAAAATATCAGCCTTTGTATGTGGAGTTTGCTTGTTCTGTGTATGGGGTCTCTCTGATAGACTGGCAACCCGTCCAGGGTATACCCTGCTCAGTGATAGCTGGGCTAGGTTCCAGCACTCCTGCAGCTTGTCCGGCAGCGAGGACAAGCGATTAGGATAATAGATGGATGGATGAACCTCATAGCTATCCAAAATACTAAGTCTTTCTATTAGCTTTTAAAAGATCAGCACACACTGCACACACTTAACTCTACAAACACAAACGTAATGAGTAGTCAGAAGTGTTTGTTCACAATCTATTGGCTACACTGTCTGAATTCAGTGTCCTACTGTTGGCATTCAGTTCGAGAGTCTCCATTTACAAACATGTCTACAGCTATTTACAGTCCAGTTATCTCCAGAAATACAGTCCAAACAGACAAGGTAAAAAAATTATCTGACAAGTTAAAAAAACATTCAATCAAAGCACAATTTTTATATAAAAGTGTGGCAGGATAAAGTATATTCACATATAAATACTGTACACACATCTGTAATGCAGGACAGATAAATAATCATTTAACTAAGACTGAAAAATGAGCAGTTTGGTTGAAAAGGGTTTAGTTTATATCAACTGTCCCTGTCACTACAGTAATGCAAAAGAGAAGGGGGTTTCAGGTTGATGTTGACCCCGGGTGTATACTACACTCAACACACGCACAAAACACACACACTTTTGCATGTTGAATGACACACTTCTCCTAAATCATGAACTCTGCTATGCAGGCACACACTGGTGCATTTGCGAGGTTCATCTGAAATGCATAGAGGAATACCTGAACTGTGTTCTGCAAATGTCAGGACAGACGAATCCAAGCATATTCCCTCCTGTTTTCAGTCTTTTTATCATCGTTCATGTCTCCTAGAACCATTCACAAGGACACAAAGATACTCTATGTGGGGAAATTACACAAACATGAGTACAAAAGACAGTACAAAAAGCTATTTTTGAAGAAAAAAAAATCAGTCAGGCAATCATAACAGTCCTGTAAGTCCAGATCAGCAGCACCAGCACGATGGGTCTGTTAAACCGAGGTTTCTGATTGAAGCAGCAGTATAAACTTGTGAGACTTGGGGTCAATGTACTCTTCAGTCACTCGGATGTAAGGAATGCTCTTTATGGTGACAGCCAAGCTGAAGTCAAGACACCTGAGCAAGAACTCTGTCCCATCCTTTATACTGCTGGTGACAGAAGCCTCACTGACCAAAGTCCATTGATCAGCCATCCAGCGCTCAGGGCCGTACTGCAGGGTGGGACCAGGGGCCAGGTAGGTCTCAAGGAAGGCCTGGATACAGACAAACCAATGATACTAAACTATCCTCCAAGAAATACATTTTTCAAGTTGTAAAATTACAACTTGGGTTTGTCTTATTTCCATAGATTTCAACACTACTCCATAAATGTAAAAGCAAAACTATTATCTGTTACATTGATTGGTCTGGGATCTGGGACTATGGCAGTACCTCCACAGATCTCTCACCTTAAGTACTGACCTATACTGACTGTTTACAAACAGTTTGATTGTTAAAACAGTCGTGACTGTTGTTCTTTTGGACTACTGTTGTGTTGTCAGATCTCAACAATTATACTGTAAAAGTAAAATGCTATCACACCTGATATTGACATAATCATCAAAACTATGAACCACATTGTGACAACTTAGCTTCATAATTTAACCTACTATATGTACAAACCGAGGCCTGTGGCTTGAAATATTAACAACATTTGAGGTTAAAAGCCAAACTTACCTTAGGGCTCATGTTATTGACAAGACAGAAAGCAAGGTGCTTCTGAATACTCTCCATGCTGTGGCAGTGCTGCCTCCTGGTGGTGCGGAGGTACTTCTGCAGGGAACGTGCCATAGAGGGAAATATGGCCAGAGCTGCCTCACGCACATCCATAATGTCAGAGGGGGTGGCACGCTCATCCTCCTTCTTCATCCGCCGTACATGAGTGAAGGCCTCCTCTACAGCCACCACCAGCCTGACAGAGAGGCAATGTAAACACAGCAGTGAGCTAACTCACATCTTACTAAATTTAAATTGATCAATAATTCAGCAATACTTAAAGCAGCATGTCTGTAATATAGGTGTTCCTTACAGCTGTATTCAGATACAACAAGGCTGTTTTGGACTAAGCTACAATTCTTACTGCATCCGTAAAGGGTTTTTAAAACATATTTCAATGCTATTTCCTTTAATTAATGACAATTGCGAGTATGAGGGATGCTTATCATGCTTTTTACTCAGACATCGCCGAATAGATTTCAGTATATTAGCTTAATAATTTCATAATTTTGATAGCATATTATTCTGCTTATTTCACAATAGCCATTGGTTCCCATGGATCAGCATGATAATAACAACCTTTTACACCAGGACTCATGCATGCAAAATGTTTTACATGGACATCTATATTTTAATTCAAGCACACTGGTATAATAATACATTTAATAATAGTAAATCTGCCAATTTGACTTTAGAATGAGAGGTGTTTGATCGAAGCATGTATAGGGCCACGAGAATGCTGTCTTTTGGTTCTTATAGGTCACCTGGCTCTACGTTTGCGGACTCTTCTCTCGTAGTCAGCCTCTTCGTAGTACAGCTCATTGTGGGCACTGTCTTTGCGTTTGGCAGCAGCTGTAACCATTGCCCGTGACTGATTCCCATTAGCAGGTTGAGCCCCTGCTGTGTTCCCTGGAGCTGCACCAGAGAGAGAGAGAACAGGGGCAAACTGGTTATGGCAGTTTTATTTTGAGGAAGTGGTCCCTGACTGTACCAGACTGATTAATGGACTATGTCTCAATCTGAATAATGGAAGCAATAGGTCACATTGGAGGAGGGTTCAGATGTTACACATCGCTAGAGGTGTAAAACAACTGCAAACAAACCTTTTTTTGTCAGTATTGTGCCAATTTTAGACTCCAGATACATTTGAGATAGATTTGACAACTCTCCTTGTTAATCTGGGTAATTTATCTGGGGCATCCTGCCAGATCATGTATTTCAGTCACAGAGGATGTTAATTATAGTACTGAGAAAAGAGGCAACTTTCACTAGTAGCATCCACATTTCTCCACAGACAGTCTCATGGAGAAACCTTTTTATCGAGGTGGGGGCAGATTAACTATTCATCATCTTACACTTCAAAGGCCATAGTTGTTGTCTGATCTGTGAATCTTCTCCTTCACAGATCATACCGTAAAGCTAATGGAGCTTGTACAGCAATATATTAGAATTCTTGGGGTACCATTGTGGGGGAGTAAGAGCTGGTCCATATTCATGAAGATCAGCACAGTTGGGGGAGGATATAGAGAGTAAACCCTGCAGGTCAGGTAAGGATATAAATCATTAACGATCTGATCTGCATATGTGTGCTTAGGTGTGTGTGCACGCATGTGTGTATGTGCAGGTAAGACAGAGACATTGGGTGTAGTAATACAACATAGATGAAAATAATTCTGGTGTTTGCTGAGAGAATGGCATAACGATTTGTACAAACAGCATTGTAAATATGTAGCACAGAAAATATGGGTGAACACCAGCCTTCTTAACTTCCTGTCCAACATATTCATGCTATGAGAAGACTGTAAATGACCGTGAATGAGAAAGAGAGAGGGTGTGTGTGGGGGTTGAAATGAGTAAGAAACGAAATAATAAAGGGGGGGTGTGCAGAGCTGAGAGTGTGCAGAGCTGGAGAAGGGATGAGTGGGAAGAAGGAGAGATGTGGAAGTATGTGGGGAATGAGCGATACTCTGATGAATTATTTAAGGCCTGAAATTCCACAGCCCCCTAGAGGCCTTCCCTCTGTACTTTGATAGTGAAGGAGGAGGGGTTGATGGGAAGTGCTGTGAGGACAGCATATCCCATACAGCATGGCTGCTATAGATCAAACCCACTGTGCTGTCAAGGTGGGATTTTGCAGAAACCTTTTAACAGCAGGACAGCGTGCAATATGAGCGTTCTAGCATGTGTGCATGTGGGTTCATGGAGACAATACAGTATATGAAGAGCATTGTAGGCTATGTGTGTGTCTAAGGGTGTGTTCAGTTGGTGCGCTTTGTGCAGATATATACAGTACATTATGTCAGAGACAGAGGTTTTAGAGTGCAGTAAAGACGGAATGAACTGAACCATGAAATTAGCAGCTTCCTGTTATAAAGTGCTTTGCAGAGTGATGTCATCCAAAACATGACTGACAGAACGACCACATCAAGCCACTCAGCTTCTTTCACTCCAGTAAAAAATGTTTGCCTTCTGGAAAAATTCAACAATTACAGTGCAGAGTGTCACAGTACAAAACCTTGTGGCTTTGTAGCGCAGCTGAGCTTCTGTGTGGTGTCTTAATGTGGGAGTGCAGTCAGGTTCAGGATAGCTTCCTTGGACAAACAAATTGTACCAACAATGACCTCACTGCTGCATATCCACAAGGAATTACTCTGCTCATTGTTCACACCAAATACAAATAAAAAAAACAAGTAATGTCTGAATAGTCTAAAAGTACAGATCAGTTTAAACTACTGCTGTGATATTGGCTCCTAGGAACCAATAAAACACCAAGAGGCATAGATGTTAAATACTATGGGGGGGAATTAACTGGGCCAGATGAGAAGACTAACCATCTACGTTGTAGACCTTTAACCCGGCCAGGTGTTTGGCAGCCCTTTGCTTTGAGGCAGAAAGAAGTGCTGGGTTATGGAGTGGAAAATCTCTGTAGTAGTATTCCAAAATGGATAGAGCAGCCCTCTGAATGCTGTGTAAGACAAGAGAGAGATAGAAAGTAAAAGCTCAGACTGTAAAAACACAATTTACATTGTGGATGACTTACATAAGATGTTCAACCATGCTTTTAAACAAACAGTTCTGCTGTTCTGTGCTGATCAAGGTCTCTGTGTACAGTAATTCAAAGTACTTTAATTAAAAGTACTCTACCAATTTATTTTGCACTGTTTCCTGTACAAATACATAAAATACTACAGCAGAAGCAGAGATGGTTTTTTTATATGAACTCCCTTTTTACTTCCCAAGAAAATATTCTGAATTGCACCAAGACAAAGACTGTGGATTATAAATCCATTAGGTTTTTAGCTGCATTACTCAGACCTTATCTAATTACCACTGATGTCTCCTTTTCCTTATTTACAAGCATGTCCAGACCAGAAACAAAGCAAGACCACAAGTTTCTCATCCATCCCCCAGACTCTCAGAATAGCCCATCCTGAGCCAACTAGATGAAGAGACTGATATGTAACTCAATTACTGTCTGTGCTGCTCTTTACTGTGAACATGGGCCTCCAATTACATAGTAGAAGGTAATGAATCTGCGCAGCTGTGTGTATCTCAATGTGAACTGCACAAAAAGGTCATATTTACATGTAGAATGGTAAATGCTTATTTTAAATGCTTCCTTGGGAACTGCATACATGTGACATACCTGGACAAAGTATTTATTGTGCATGAACATGCATACCTGAGCTGTCCTATGTTGTAGTGACGTGTTTCTCCATCTGTGGAGCGGATCACACACATGCTGTAGCAGGGCTGGAGTTGTCGGAGCTCCAGCAGCACTACAGCCAGGTAATGGACAAACAACTGAGAGTCCACGAGCGATACAGCAAACTGGACGATACCATGGTAGTCTTCATCCTGCTTAAACCACAACACATGTAGATCACAATTAAAACATTCAGATTATGAGAGATGAAAAGCTCCTTTTCAATTTTATTTTACCCTTAACCCCACAGACATGAGCAAGATAGGGAACAACAGCAGAAAATTTTAATTAAACAAAAGTTTTTATCTTTGATGCCATAAAAATATGTTTAATGCTTTAGTAGACCCACCTGAGCATCAAGGATCCGGACCCCATAGAAGAGCCAGTAAGACATGGTGAGCAGGAGTGTGAGTGTGATGAGGAAAGCACGGTACGCACACACTCTGGGCAGGCTGGCTCGGCCTGGTCGGAGAAACAAGGCCCAGATTGCCACCAGTAGAATGAGGAGCTTGAAGGAGATGGAGAGGAAGAGGCCTTCACAGGCTGCACCACAAGTCTGCAACCTATCTGGCCACATTACTGCTGGAAGAAGCAAAAAAACCAGAGGTGTGGCCAGCACCAGCAGACCCACACACAAGCCCACAGCCAGGGGAAGACATCGGCGGAAACCGATGGTCCGGTCCTGTATTCCCTTCCCGAGACCAACCACTTCCTCCTGGGAAACACTCAGCTCAGATGTGCCTGTCACTGCGGTGGTGGTTTCTCCCCAGTTATCATCCTGAGAGAAGAAATGGAAAGTTGTGATGTACTTTTAGAGAGCCTGACTCATTTATGCTATAGTCTACAGTGCCATGCTTTACACAGATACACAGTGATGTCACAAATGCAATAGCTGATTTTATTGTAAAAAACACAATACCAGTAAACTTAATTTAATTGTCTGAATTAACCTTATGATATCCTCACATCTCACTTTGACATAAAAGAAACCTTTAACCTAAGCAAAAATAGTGATTTGATTTAACTGGTGTGAAGAATTATTGTGAGAAGACTGATATGAGGGGAACTGGGCAAAAGTTGTTTTTTTTTGCTCTTGGATTGACCCCTTTCTCGTTTTATATAGACATTTAATCCATTGTTGATAGAAAACTATTGCTTAGTGTAGTTTTGCATATAAAATGTAAAATGAATTATTTGAGTTCCCCAAACAAAACAAAATTAAATTTGCCTCAATTGGGGTAGATAATGAAATCAGACAAAACATCAGAAATGCATAAATCAATGGCTAAATACAAAATGGAATCCTACAGACAACAGTGCTTCTATTTTCCCATTCTTTGCATAAGAAGTCCTCACAAATTGAATGCATCATGCACACAGAAAATCCTTCATGTTACCCAGAGATGTTTTGTTTACTTGCAGTTTTGCCTCATTATGACAAGCCTTCAAGTCGCAGTGAAGTAATACAGGACGACAGGATGGGATGTGCACTTTGGGAAGATGCACAGGCAAAGGTACCCCCCCCACACACACAAAATGAATCACAAAAACAAAAAGCTGAATCTTTCCAGGCCCATCACTGCAAATTAGACTCACATTTTTGTCTTTTTAGCTAGCGGGGTCATTTAAAGCATAAATCATCTGAACAAAAAGACACAGGGAGAATAAATTAATGATAAATCTGTTATTTTTTGTGTTCTTGTCATTAATTCACACAATTAGCTATTCATTGTCCCCTAGAGTGTCAGTGCATTGTATATAACCAGCCAATCACAGTAGCAGCATCTGCAGAGAGAGAGCGATGAGGGATAGAAAAATGACAGGTTGAACAAATAAGCCTTAATGGTTTCACACACGTGTGCACACAGGCTGTGAGTAAATAAGACGGGGAAAAGACATTAATTCTCACCTATCTGGAAGATGTGTGTCCCACTGTCAACTGTGTCATTCCAGGCTGTTTATAAGTTTGCATTAACTTACAGATTAAGAGAAGCTTGGTGCTATTTGGGAGTTGTGAAATATGGAATCAAAATTAGGAGTGCACAATTAAAATCAGGAAAATGTAACCTAAATATGAATTCTGACCTCCATTTCTGTTCACAGCCAATTAACTCAGCTGTGCTGGAGGAGTGGATGCCAGGAGGAGTCAGAAGATAAATGAATATGAGAAGGGAGTAGGAGGGAAAGTAGGAGAGGGGATGGCAACAGTTAAGGTGTAAAGTAGCAGAGGAACAGCAGGGTAGGGGAGCTAAGGTGTGTGCGTGTGTGTGTGTGGATGATCTGTCTTCCCCGATGTGTGAGGCCAGAAGTAGACTAAGCTGATGATTCTCTCACTCAGTAAATCAGAAAATATTTGCCTTGTCTCGCCTCAGGATAAATCTAAGCTTGGCAGTAAAATAAATATCTTAAGTTATTATATTATTCTCAATATATTCCTCCATGATCAGTCATTTTAACCCATGCTTAGATGGGTATTTGATGTTTATTATGTTATTTGAGCCAAAAATCTGAAAAAGATGAAAGTCAGTGAAACTCAATTGAGTCAGTGCCTTTTTAGCTTAGCTCTGCAGAGCTGGGGACAACTCTAAGGCTTAGTATTTGATTATTATTTAGTTAGTATTTAATACATTATATCTTTTTTGTTTTATTTAGACAAAAAAAAGTGTAATCAGTGTTTTTATAAATAGTTTTCTGCAAGACTTTCTTCTTCTGGCAATATACTGTAACTAAGCTATTGTAAGCAGCTGATTTGTTGTAGCTTCATATTGAACAGACAGATACACAGATGAGACAATCTTCTCATCAAGCTCTTGGCAAGAAAGCAGACAAGTGTAATTCAAAATGCTGAATAATCCCTTTGAAACATAGAGAGCAAGAGGGGACACAAATGTTGAACTCGCTCAGACTGTAGCTCAGAGCTGACACTCCTCCTGAGATGCTTCTCAGTGGATTAATCAAGAAGATTAATCAAGAAGATTAATCCACACTACACCAATCAGGGCTGAACACTACATACAGTAAACTGAGGAGAAGGAGTAAGTAACTGAGAGAGACTGAAACAGAGATGTGTTACAGGAGCGGCATGGCGGCTGCTTTTTCTGGCAGTCTTTTCATTTGGCACAGAGTAAATGTGGATTATGTCTGGGCCTGTTCTACCATCACAAAGCCCAACACAACAACATACTGATTAACAGAGCTTGCGGAGACTCACACATACACACAGCAAACTGTCTGCCAGCTACAAAACACAATGGCTCATCCCCACTGGTCTGGGTGGAGGTTAGAATTACTTTTATTCGTGTTTTTTTTTCTTTTGGTGTTGGTGAGCATATTGTCACAGTGAGCGTGTTTGTGTGTGTGTGTGATGAGAGAACCTATCATTTAGTTATCATTTAGGTTTTCTTCAGTTTACTCTAATTTATTTACATTAATTTACAATCTGTTGGTTTGGTAGCTGTGAGCAGGTGTCTGTCCATCTTTTCACGGAAAAGGGCAAAGAAAAGTAAAATAAGAATATGTGCTACTTACCATACACTTTTGGTGTTGCTAGAGTTAACATTGCGACGAAATTGAAACTGCTGCCTTCTGGCACAAAGTCACAGCGTCTAAGTCTAACAAAGCAGCATGGGCAGTTTCAGTAACAGATTTGGTCTCTCTGTGACTCACTCACACACACAAACACATGCACAGAAGCCATGGTCCAAGACCGTATCCTTATGCCATAGGCATGCGTGTAAACATGGAGGATTATTCATATCAGCTATCCACAATGTGCCATTTGGCTGAATGCTAAGGCTAATCTCAGTCTGTGAGAATGTCTCTCTATACTAGAGCCTGCTAGTGTTATGGCAGTTCTGCCATCAAACTGAGCTACTTCCAAATACACTGGCTGGAGTGGAATTTGGTGGTGGTGTTGATGGTAATAGTGGTGGTGATGTGCCATTTGGACACATTTGTCTGGAGGGCTAATGCGGTGTAAGGCAGATTGCCTTACATTGCCAACAATGGATGGAAGCTACAAGCTGACAATCACATGACAGCAAGGAATGTGGCTACCCAGCCAAGGAGGACATGCTGAGCAGGGATGAGCAAAATAGGTCAGAGCTCCCGGAAATGGTCAGTCTTTCTGAAGACAAGTAAATCGTACTAACAGTAAATGATACTGTGAATTCAGGGAAGTACACGCTTGGCAGCTAGTACTCACAAACAATGAGACACACACTTTTTCCTCCTTTTCTCTTATGCACAAACCACATAGAGTGGTAAAATGCTCTCTTACAATAGATTTCAACTAGGTCAGGAAGCCTGTGAAGGCAGCCTAAGGCTGAGTTATCTCTCAAGAATATCTATCACTCTTCTCTTCCTAATCTTTTTGCTTATCACTTAGCATTCTTTAAATTTCATACCAATCTACCTGATCCTTCATACTGAAAAGAATAGTTTAACATTCTTTGAATATAAAGCTGGAGCCAGTAGACTGCATAAGGATCGAAAACATCTATTCTGGCACTGTGTAAAGATACGGAAAACACATGCCACTATAACTAGCTAAATAACCCTTTATACCTAATTAGTTAACTGTGTATGACAAGACAAGCTGTGTTTTATTGGGGTGATTATGACCAGGAAGTCACTGCTTGTAACCAAGAAATAATCTGGCACAAATTAGGGTCTCAATGAACAATTTGTTGATTTTACACAGTTTTGGTTCATATTTAACAATGAAGATATTAACCTGTTAGTTTGTATTATCTTTTTAACAAAGCTGTTTACTTTATTTTGTTTCCAGTATTTGTGCAAGACTTAGCAAAGCAGTTGCTGTCACGGTATATTTAACAGACGTACACAAGAGAGGTATTGATCTTCTCATCTACCTCTTGGAAGGTGTCTCTTTAAACAAAGATCAAAATATCTGACTGCATCTAATCCCAGTAGAATTGAATATGCACTCTGTGTGCAGCAGTGTCCCTGTGTCTACTTATAACCTTTCTTACATGCAGCTCAGTAAAATTTGCTTCACGTGATGACTGGTGCCAGTGTGCTCAGCTTTCAAAGCTACGAGGCATGACAGTTATAACCAGTCTAACACAAACATACACTCACACTTATCTTAATCAGCTTGACACTATTGCTTTTTCATTTATTTTACAGAAAAGACTCTGCAGAGACTGTTTAAAAGTATCTTTCTCAAAAACAGCGACAACAAAAACAGAAACATTCACCGTTCTCCCATCCCATGTTTGTCTACTTCATTTCAATGTCAGTACCTGGGCTTCATCTCCATGATCTGCTGCTGGTGTGGGTTCTCCGGGCAGCGGCTCTCCATTGTGAACGGGGGAGTCCTGGGATGGTGTGTCAGGGGGGTTGATGACTACAGACCGCTCGGAGCGACTGCTGTCTTTACTGCTGCTGGCCTTGTGCCGCTCACGGCTTCGATCCCTAGAAAACAAGCACATGAACAGATGCACAGTGAGCGAACAGGATGGTACAAGAGGAATACAGACATATAAACATAACATCATTATTAGATAATGTGGAGGTTACTTTCTTGATTTATCATTTTGTTAAAAAGATAAAAATGCCTTTGTGAGAGCCTACTAACGCTACTACTAAGATTTATACTCGTGCACTCGGACATCTTATCTAAATCTTTTTAGAAGCAAAAATGCCATGCGTTTCTCTGGGTCCAACCTTCTTGTTGGACATATCAACACATTTAAAGAGTTCAACTAATGCTGATATTTTAGTGGCAAAATGATTTGTTTAAAAAATGAGATGAACAATGAAAATAATTGTTAGTTGCAGTCGTACAGGACAAAAAGCTGGTGGAAATGGAGGAAAATTAATATTCCTGCAGACAAATATCAGAATCGAGGAGGGAACAGGCATGAAACGATGCTCTCATTTGCAGAATAGACAGAGTCAATCACTAAAATAGGTTAGAAGCACTCAGCTTTGACGCTCCTAATCCTCGAGTTCTCTCTGTTTCAATCTCTTGCTTGTTCCCACTCTGAGTCTCTCATCTCATTTATTTGGCTTCAACCAACATGTGGTCTGCCCAAACTGAAGACAAACACAACAAACTCAATATGCACAGAAAGCATTCCAGTAAAAAAATACCATAGCGAGGGCCAGGGTATGAGATGCACCCTGTGCTGGGGGGGGGGGGGGGGGGGGG
>JAUYWH010000013.1:9256354-9345298 GCA_034779795.1 Ctenopoma multispine
GTAATTCATTAACACCCCCCCCCCCCCCCCAAAAAAAAAAAAAACATGTCATGGGGAAGGAGAGACAGGAAACACACCCATGTCGGTTTGATCTCCCGGAGCGGCTCGAGTGATAAGAGTAGCCCGAGTGGGTCGACTCGGTGTCCATTCCAACGCAGTTCAGAGCCGGCGGATGGCCAGGGGGATGAGGAGAGACTTGTCGTGTGGCAAAGTGGGGAAGTTGGCAGCAGTACTCAGGAGGAGGAATGGGTTGCTATAGAGACAGGCCTCAGGAATCCACGAAAACTGACAACTACCACAGAGCACCGCTTTAGTAGCCACATTGACCTGAGAGATGAGGAGATACAGCAAAGCATTAGATCTACTGTACTAGACTGAGAATCTTACCATTCAATGCATTTTCAAAGGGAAAAAAAAATCAGAGCCGTTCTGTTGTCAAAGAAGACTGCTCTGCACTGTAGAATTGGTAGGGATGCATTTCTGTTGTGGGTAAACTTACAAGAATTTGTAAATGCTGCACTCTTACCTGAATCTACCTGTTGACGTTGTAAAATTCTTCCCTTCGTGTCTCTCAGGGAATCGTGTTCATCAAAAGTAGACAAATTTAAACACAACCCCACCTAAGTGTTGGCCTCAGTGTCCTTGACGGCTCAGATTATAGTATATAAATCCAACGGATTGTGGTTCAAATTAATATTCAGGTATGTCTATGTGGACTGCCGTGCCACGTGTTCATGAGGTTGGACAGAGTCTGCCACACTCATTTCCCGAGCCTTAATATGTGCTGTGTGATACGTAAGCATGTCTTATTGTGCTTCACCATGCATGACCATTCATTTAGACCTCAATCTACGCCCTGTCTGTCTCCCAGCTGTTGTCCTGACAACCACCTGACAATCACCAGCCGCAGTTCAGTCTAATTTTACTAACTGGGATTATTCTCCCTGTCATTTTCAGGCTATTTGTTATCTCTGTGGCTGGCGGTGCATATAAAAACTAAAACAGCTCATTCAGCATATTAGGAGGTGAATCCGCACTGTGGCATGGAGACCGTGCTCTGAAAATGATGGTTAGAAGATGACGCTGCAACGTAGCAGATGGGATTAAATGCCCATTATAGTAAATGTGGCTGGTGCCAGGATTGTCATACAAAACACACAAAAATATGCATTAACATTGCCACTGTCTCTGGGATTACTTACAGTATATCACACAAATGCTAGAATTTGTATGTATTATTCAGTACACAATTGTATAGCAGCCATCCAGCTGTAAAATTATGCTGTGGTGATAAGAAGCACGGTTTCTCTGAGAGCGAGTGTGAAATCATTCTCCACTGATCTAGTGGCTTGTGCCGTTAAAAGCTGGGGAACATAGTGCTGAACTTAGCAGAGCTGTATATTTACAGGACTTTAATAAATAATACACTTGAACACACTAGAATATATCACCGGCAGCATGTGAGCTAATGTTGCAGCATCAAATTTTAAACACAGACCAGAGTTTTGGTGATGGACAGGTGAGTCAGATGTTTCATCTCTAACCCACATCTGGAGCGTCCGCTGTTGCCTTGGCAACACTGGGGGCAGGAGGCAGCATCTAGGAGGAGTAATCAATCATCCCTGCTGAGAGTAAATTTGTGTGATACACTTATGTGTGTGTGAGTGAGGGTGGGGAGTGGCACAGAGAGAGGGCATAAAAAGCAAACAATGACTTTTTATTACACCCAGCGCCCGTATGGTCAAATGAGTCAGTCTACAATTTGAATAAAAGCTGTTAACCCCCTGGGTGCTGATCTTTGAGCACGTGGCAGCGGTATGTGGGCCAAGATGATCACTCCGAGAAGCCACTCATCCACGAGACAAGCATGAAGATGCATAGTGAACCAGGCCATGTAGAAAATCGCAGCCACAGGGAAAGAAAAACTATCAGTTACAAACCAATGGATTACTATGAATAAAGCATGTAGGGATAACAATGTGAGACAGAGGCGTGCGCATGCCTGTTTGAGTTCATCCATCAAAAAAATTCTGTAGTTCTCTGTGACGGAGTCTGTGGAGAAATTATTTTCTCTGGTGAAGCGTAATTGCATCACTGTAGACCGTTCTGCTTGGCTGCACCGAGAAGAGATTCACAAGGGCAGAAAGTGACACTAATGTAAAACAAACACTCATTAATGTGTTTGTTTAGTGGATTCAGGCTGTTGAGCGGTGGGAGCTACTGTAAATTCACATGGTCACACTCAAAGGTACAGGTTCATGTGGCATTACAGATTCATTTTTTTTCTATAAAGAGATTATAAAAACACTATTACAACAAATACTGTAGGGCTCCATGCGAAGAGCTGCAGCATCTGATAGGTTAGAATTTCCCTGCTAGCATTTTCCATACTGATCCAATTTGTTAATTTATAATAAAAGTGGGACTGTAGCATTTTTTGTGCTATTTCCTTGGCTGCACAGACATTTGGCCATCAAGCCGGGCTGACAGAGAGAGGTGTGGAATCTGAGATACTGTTAAAATGTGATGCAGAGTTGGCACCCTGAATGGCACAGATCATTCTCATAGCTCCTGTGGAGAACATGCTGAGGCCTGGTTACCATGGCATCTGTGCCCTCCCTCACACCCATTAGCCCTTCCTTCATGTGCGCCCTGCCCTAGTGGCATTATGCCATAATCTGCCAGATGCAGCAGCTGGTAGTCTGCTGTGTTATTTCCTTTCACAGTCGTATCACAATCTAAAAGCAATCTACAAACTCAAAAACTCCCATAACTCCACAAAATATAGGCTAGATAGTATTTGAGGGTTGCAAGTAATTAATAAATCCATGATTGATTAAACTGATTAACCCTGTAAAGAGTCAGGAAACTGTTCAATGTCAACTGACTGTCCTACTGCTTTACATAAATAAAACACATTGTTTAAAAGTGGCAAATAAAACAAAAGGAGCAGACACACACGTTTGAAACAGAGGCCACTAAGCTCAGTAAAAGCTCTTTAAAATCCAACAAAGGGTGACACAGTATGTGACTGTATTATTTATAGTGATAACATTCTCCAATCCCTCCATGGACTAATCCAGAGCAACAGCTGCTGATTAACATATTACACTACTACACCTCGACTTAAATCTCCCAAACTGAACGAAAGAAACTTCTGTGGAAACAGCTTTTTCCTTTCTGATTTATTGGCTTCACTACTGGGATACGTGATGCAGTTGTGAACAAGTTTCCGTCTATTTTCATTTCATTGTTGATCTGACAATCTGCCATGTGATTCTTGGCACATACATATATGTTAGAGCATACCTGTGACCTTTGAGTGACAGGATAGAGTCTCGACCGCTCCTCCCCCCACACTCACCCGCAGACACACACACACACACACTCGCTGGGTAAAATGAGAAAGTTAAGACCTGACACAGTTCTCTGGAATGCTAACTTAGTCCCCTCTGATCCGGTCATGTGGAACTAAATAAAAGTACAGGGAGAGGGGGTGAGGTTGTGCTGGGGAGGCTTGTGGATGAGATAAGTCAGTACATTCTTACTTTAAGAGCAGTGCTTTAATGTCTGTAAACACACCTCTATACAACACTCAACTATGCACCATGCTGTACTCCATGTTATCTAAGCTTTGCAGGAACCTAATGCTCCTGTGTAGCCTAAAGGGAGCTGAAAGGTAGCTCCCTTTCTCATCACGCTGACACACTGCTCTGCCTGCCAGAAAACACACTTCAAAAGAGAACAATGGCAAAAAGCATTCCCACCACCACTTCTTTTGATCATTAATGGCAAGGATAGCTTCCAGGGGATGACTCATCTGTTTAAGGAATTCCCATACCTCAGTGACCTTCAACCTTTCTCCACAGGACCTCTCAGCGCTGCTCAATAATACATGGCTGTACGTGCTACGGTTTCACTGCAGCATCATGACTCTGAGATACTGAGGGAGACAGGAGCGACGGTGTTAAGAGGACACACGTGAAGTGGCTCCAGTCGTAGTAACAGCTGTGCACAATGTGCTTTCCAGACAGCTGATGATGATGATGATGATGATGATGATGGCGATACACATAATCAACCTACAGCAGCCGCCTGATCAGAAACGCCCCACAACACCATAAGCTACCGGAGAAAAAGGATGTGATGTTGTCTTTTCGATCACACATCTGCAGTTTCAGTCTCCTCCTGTGCCACCATTTAACCGCAGCAGCCTCTCAAGAGCCACTATCACCTCAAATTACAGATGCATTATGTTGATTCAGTCTATTCATTAAGAAAGCGCTTAAATAAAACCAAAAGCTTTAAGGTTAGCTCGCATACGAGGTAAAACAGGTTAGGAGAACAACAGACTAAAGGCTACATCTGTCTGGTCTGGAGGAAACCATTTTCCCACGGCGACAGCATTGAACTTCACCAGTAATACCTATGTGGGGTTGTGTCAGGCTTGCGTAAGGACACAGCCTGTGCGGTGCGATGAACCCATCACTGATACTATCAATTGATCAAACCAACCTTTTTTTTTTCTCAGATGTATGGCATATATTCCTTCAGCTGCGTGTCGGTGCGAGTCCGCCGCTGCCGCTGCCGCTGCTGCTGCGAGGCGCGTCTGCACTGCACTGAGAGGCAGCTCCCTCATGCAAGCCTGGTCATTGTGGTTAGCAGGACCAGAGAGGGGAGAGGGAGGCAGCATGGAGGTACAATACACTGAAAGTGCACTGAAATTATTATTTTCAGCTGGAGCCCACAAGAGGTCGTTCTTTACGTTTGTTTTAGAACCGCTACAACTGGAGCGACAATGCTCGTGAGGGAAACCATCATATTTGCTGATTTGTCAACTATTTCGGAAACGAAAATTATATATTATCATGTGTCAAAACATTTGAACTTCTAATAGAAACATTTCTGAATATTTCTCATGCTTGATTTTTTAATAAAGGAAATTATATTTATAATAATCTGAAAGCATCAGAAAAATGTTGTGTCTGACAACAATCTTAATTTTAACGCATCTAAAATCTCATCAGATGGATTGTAAAAAAAAAAAAAATCAAGATTTAGGATGCTTTATTTGTCACGTACATAGTTATACAGTGTACAACACGCGGTGAAGCGTATCAAGTGTCTGCAAAGGTGGTACAGCTGTTAGGTTGCCAGCTTTGCCAACCTGGCAACTCTGGAAGGTTCTGGAGAAACACATGATGCTGAGGTCCTGTCTTGGAAAGAGCACAGGGTTCCTGTGTCGCAATCGACCTTCGTTATTTTAACCGATATTGTGATCTTAGGATCCACATTCCTAAGTTATTTCGTGTAATCATGTTACCACACACACAATACAGTACAGCACAGTACCTCACCTTTCCTCCCATTAAAGTGGGAGGAAAGGTGAGGTTAGTAAGGGGCAAACAGAGGTTCTCTCTCTGAGTTTTTGGACTGGATGGGAGGTGTTTTGGGACCTGAATCATCTGCAAATTATCATAATAAATGACATTACATCTGTGGCTAAGTGCCACAGGCAAAATGTCAGGAAAGGCCATAGAGGTAAGAAGTGATGAGTTCACAAGAAAACCAAAGTTCAAGAATGTTTTTTTTTTTACATTTTATTAACTGTCTGCATCAAGAGCAACAACAGAAACATCAATAATAACAATATCAGTTATTCACAACATAGTAGTATTTAATTTAAAATGTACATTCTGCTGACTCTGAAATCTGAGCATCTGAAATTCATCAAACTCTTGTATTGTAATTAACAAAATACAACTAAAGCTGTGTTTTCAATGACTCAAGGCACAAAAATAATGAAGCTATATCCTTAAATATCGTATTAAACAGCAGATACACGTAAAGATTCCCTTCAGAAAATAAAGCGAAGGTACTGAAAACTGAAACTCCATCAGAGGGCAGTGCTACTCCTTACAAGCACTGACAAGTCTGTGAAATGCACATGCAGGAAGTGAAATGTTTAGAAAGCATAATGTCCAGAATAACATCAAATCAAAACACCAAACCAGTTCACGCATAGATTTAAGTCAAAGATAAACACCAGACAGACACTGTGGTGTGTGACTGAGCTGTATGCAGACTCATACGCAGACCTGTTTTAGTAGCTGACAGACATCGGCTAAAACTATACTAATAGGTAGAATAATAATAACCACCTATGTCTGGGTTTAATCACTTTTCCTGCTCCATTTATCTTAAAATCTGACGTTAGGTTTGGCCTCTCCCCCTACGATGCCCAGCAAAGCTTTTGTATCCCGTGAGTAGATCTGTGTGTGTGATGTGTAGTGTGTAGACAAAGGGCTGTCACTTTTGCTGCTGCAGTAGACACGAACAATACCCGAGCCCCTTGGGCCACATTAGACTTCGGAGACTCTCATAAAAGGATGACAGGCTGCCTCTGACTAATAGAGAGAAAAAGCAAAGGGAGAAGCAGGAGTTTTACATCCACCGCCTGATCTCATGTGATTTAAAAGATGTGTTCTGGTGATGTTAAGAGCCAGAGCAGCAAGTCAAAAAACCCTGAGAAACACTCAAATGTTCAGGGATTTGTTTTTGTAAGCACATAAATAAGTAAGTATGTTGGCTATACTGAACGTTTACTAATGGCAAATCATGAACAGAATGTGATGACAGTGTCTATTACAAATGTTTGAGGAGGTGTTTATTTACATATTACTAAAACTATTTACCTAAAACTGAACCAGAATATTATGACCTAAATCCTTCCGTATATGAGAATAAATATTTTGAATTGAATTGAATATTCCTAATATTGTTATGGAAGATGGGAACTTTTGATGTTGGCTGCTGATTGTGCAACACTGCATTGTGTTTGCAGAAAAAAAGGTCTAAACTGTTTATGTGGTCCACTAATGTCACCCATCAGCACACATATTATGACATTATGCTAAATGGAGTTAAAGGCTTTTTGTTGCTTCTTGTGTACTTTAACATTACTGTCACATTTGTGTGAATGTCCATTTGTGTGTGTGGCCCCAGGGGGGAAGCAGATGGATGGTCATCATATGGTTGTTGTGGTTTGTCTGGAGAAACACCTGCCTCACCCATGGGGAGAGAAACCCCATCAAATTAGATCTCACGCATATGTAAAAGGAAGAGTGTGAGTGGAAGAGCATGTCTCGAGCACTTTACTGGAAAAATAATATGAATAATATACATTTGCAGCTAAATACTGTATCACTTAAAGCACAGAAAAGACCAGTCAGTTATTTTTTTGTCTGTAGTTGAAATAAATATATTTACAAATGGTGCAAACAGGAGTCAAAGTTGCAGTAGAGAGTCCAGACTTAATACAAGACATTCAGCATCAAGCATGTCAGTGTTCTCAGCTCTCATCAATGTTTCTATCCTTTCCATCTATTTTGATGACAGCAAGTCAGCAGTCCTGAAGTTTCCCAGTATAAAAGATCAGTGATGTTCCCATTATAATCCTAGGATGTACAGTAGACTACAATATGTGTGCGTGTAATGTTCATACACACAGCTTCACTCATATGAGGTACTCCTCTAATACTTCTAATCTTGTGGTGTCTTTTATAATTCAGCAGTCGTTGCTGGTCACAGTTTTCCTGCCTCAGTCTAAACATCCAGCACGTGGTTGAGGTAGGAGATGTAACAAATTGCGAGTCGTAGTATCTCAATCTTGGACAATTTCTTGTCGGGTGGGAGCGTTGGGAGCAGTTTTCTCAGTTCTGCAAAGGCCACGTTGAAGGCCACTACACGGATCCGCTCCCTGGAGGCGTGCGCGGATCGATACTTAGCTGTCGCGCGTCTCCTCCGCCTCTTCTCCTCCCGGCTGAGGGCGGGCACATGCACGGAGTGCGCCTTGCTCTCTCCATCCGCGAACTCGGCAGGCACGGACCCACACTGCACATTCAGAGTGTCCAGAAAGGTCTGCGTCCCAGCTTGATCCCAGCGCAGGTCGTGCTCGGGCTGTCCAGGACTGAGCATCATGTTCCTGTGTGCACACTGCAAATATCCTGACGGAAAATGGTACAAGTTAGTGAAAGTCTAACCACAGATGTCTGGTAATCAGTCTCCCCTACCTGATCAAATGCAGCGTTCCCATCAGTATTCTAAGGCTATTTATTTTTTAACTGCACATTTCATAAAATTCAGGTATAATTCAGTCTGTTGATGACATTTCTTGTTACCCCTCTTTCAGCAGATCTGTATTGTTTGTTGGCCAAGTTGAAAAACTTAATTGATGGACATAAAGTATTGTAAAAATCGTACTGCCCCCCTGTGGCGGCTGTTACTGAGCCACTAGCACTGTCCGAGGTGCTGAAAAATGATCACCACTGCAAAAACAAACACCCCCTCAGGCAATTTAGTAAAATGACGAATATCTAAAATCCAGTTTGTTGAATCAGCAGACATGAGAGAGCCTCATAATCTTCTTAGTGAAATAAAATAATTTTCACAGGAAATTGATGGCATTGTGATTTTTTTTCCAGTTTTCCTATTTAAAAACAATCTTCATTCACCATTTTTCTTTTTGTGTTGAACTTGATCAGGTCAACTAGTCATAAAATGAATATCCTGAAGGTTAAAATGATTTGTTCTTGTTGTGTATGAATTTCATTAAGACAAAAGTTGCCTTTTTAACCTTTAAACAACCTTAACCTAAGCTCAGTGGGTTGTATAAAGTGTAAAGCACTACGAGTACAGTTCCTCACGGCGCAGGGTAAGTAAAAAGCGTTAAAACTGAACTCACCTTGAACATTCAAAGAGCAAAATCTGTCACATGTTAAAGATGCATCAGTTTACAGCCAGTGCAGGCAGGAAAAGTTATATCCCAGTCAGCCTCCATGTTGCCTTGGTTTTCAGCTGACTTAAGGATGTGAACACAGAGATTGCATTTGAGTTCGGGTGAAGTAGACACGCAGCGCCTCTCGTCCTCCTCTCTGTCCATCACGGTGCGTAGTGCACATCACTTCCTCCAGTAAGAGACAGTAAAGACAGTCTGGCTTGTTGCTCCGTCTGTTTCTGGCTGTGCGCACAAGAAGACACCTCTCTCTCTCTCTCTCTTTCTCTCCGTAACAGTGGAGCCAAGTGACGACACGTACAGCGAGATAATGAGGAAGTGTTTATTGACCAAACCTCTCCCTCCTTTCACTTTTATTCCCAGCGGACCTTCATGCCGACAGAGCCTTATTAGTTAGATTTGTTTGCGCAGTGAGCGTCTTAGCAGCCGTGTTGTCGATGAACAGAGATTGATAGTAGTCCACTCGACGTGAAACTGCTCTCAATTAACCATAGTGGATCTTCCAGGATTCTACATAAGGTCAAGTTAGCATCTGTGTCCAAATAAAAAGAAAATGTCTCCACTGCCAAAACAAAATCTGCATTGATCAGATGAAATCAGACTGAAACACCTGCTGTCATCTACTCAAACTTAGAAAACACAAACAAAGCAGAATCAGCTCGCAGCAGCTGTTTCCTGACCGACTGGATAAAACTGTGCAACTGGACCCAGATCTGATAAGAAGACTAGGTTTTATAAGCCCAGTGGTCTTTTAGATAACCGGGGATGTGTAACCCACAGTGTACAACACTTGGTTTGGTCATAAACTGTACATTTGGGGTGGCTGTGGCTGGGGAGGTAGAGCAGTCGCTTGCCAATAGTGTGATCGGTGGTTCGATTCCCGGCTTCTCCTGTCATATGTTGAAGTGTCCTAGGTCAAGATGCATAGCAGCTCTGCCATCGGTGTGAGTGTCCTTGTGTGAGAATGGGTGAATGAGAAGCAGTGTAAAGCGCTTTGAGTACCAGTCTAGGTAGAAAAGCGCTATATAAGTGCAGACCATTTTCATCTGAGCTGATTCTTTACCATTTGTAACACTTTAATAGGCCCAATGGTAGAAGGAATGGGCACTGCTCCTTTATTCAAGCAAGAAAAAGAGATCAACACTAAATTTAAGTTACCACCTAAGCTACTGAAACTATGAAGTAAGTTTGTGTTTTTGTGTGTAGCCTGCTGTGTTGGTGCCGTATGTTGTGGCTCTGGCATTTTAGTCTGCTCGTCTCCTGAATAGAAATGTCAGTGCTAGTCATTACTAACATAATCACTGGGAGTAAATCACCTAAAGGCCTCCACCTATGTGCCAATGGTGGAAAATATTCCCTCAGACACTGTCGGAAATGGATCATAAATGCTCAGCTGGGATCATGTGTGGTTACTGAGAAGACCTTAGCATATGGCTAACATCATTATCATTCTCTCCACGCAACTATGTGACCATTTCTGTCTTGTCACCTGGGAAATGACCGCGATGCGCTGCTCATCACTGGATGATTTGTGAAAATTGTTATTTTAGTAAACATTAACATTTGTTTACCCTTATCAGAAATGGCGTGATTGAGGGTCTAAGGCAGGAAATGCATTATTTATGTTGCATTTCCTCAGTATACGATGACTTAATGGAATTTTTTCATTGATCTGACTATATGTGAGGTATTGTATTGGAACTCAGACTGTAGTAATTTAATTTAACTTTGCTTCAACTGATTATAACATAACATTTACTCTTAAATTGTTCACATCAAAATTACTGGACATACTAGCACAGATTAAATAAATCATCAAACTGTTCACCTTTAAGAAGAATATTTGTCCCTTCAGAATAATTACTAAGATATCTGAAAAACAATTTATTTATGGCCGTCTGCATCAAACACCTGGCCAAACAATGAATCAATGACAAGACGATTCAAACATCAAGTAAATGATTCGACTTAAATTCATATTATTCACATTCATAAGTCAACTTGTATTAAATAACTGCATGTCTAAAATTCTTCATTTGATTTAAGTTGAAACTCTTGTGACCATAACGCAGGAAGACTTTCATCATCTGTGACCTTTGCTGCACTCCACCTCATCTCTCCCGTGTCCTCTCCTCCCCTTCCTCGACACCAATTGTTGTGGGTTTAAGTGCTCGTCTGTCTCAGTCTGGACACCATCTGTTTAAAGGCCCGAGTCGCAAACCTCACATTTTCATCTCCTCCTCCTCCTTATCTGTTCATGCATGCACTTCTGTCTGTGTGCGTGTTAACAAACGTGCGCATGCCGAATATTTTTGGTGCCATCTGCGGTGAAACACAGTGTGTTCATATTCTTTTCGTTGGTGAAAGGTTTCTGTATGTTTGCTGCAAGTCTATCTATATGTTTTTTTTTACTTTTTTTACATTACTTTTTATCACTTTTCCTTCTGTACAGTCCATTTGTTAGTTTCTATGACCCTTGTATGTCACCACAAAATTCAACATTGTAAATGTAAATGATATGAAGCACTTTAATTTTCATTTGATCCCTATTGTTTTTCCACCCCTTCCCACAGCCTGCCACAGTTTCCTCTCCTGTCTGGTTACCATCTGCTGTCATATTTTGTTTCTGCTGATTTGGAATCAGATGACATCTAATCGATCAGCTATGTCACTATGGTTACTGCAAGGAGCAGGAAGAGGGGAGTAAAGCTGGGGGAGATATTAAAACAGTTCTGTAACATTTCTGTATGTTTCTTGACTATTTTATCCTGTAAATTATGACTGAAGGAAGATGGGCTGAAAAGATGGATTTGTTGAGATAAAACAAAAAAAAAAAAGACAAACTGTTTGTATCAGGGCAGTGACAGTTATTTTCATTCCTGATTAATATATGAATGGTCGGTAATTGTTCTAGACTTAGACTGTTTACCAGCTGGGATGATTGTCCTAAAATCCTCTTTTTTACTATATAATAATCTTTCTTATAAATTGACGATACAGAGTATATGACAGAATAACCATGAACAGGTTTGCTTTGAAAGCTGTGGTCATGAAAAAGTCATCAGTCACCTTTCATTTATTTCTCCATAGGACCAAGTGAACTATTAGAATAGTTAGAATCTAATTTCCAATAATAATAATAATAAAAAAAATCTTTTTACAGTATATGTATGTTTTTCTAGCTAATTCTTCTGTTTAACACCTGCTTTTAACCCAAACACAATGAGGCAGAATAACTAAAAGAAAAGTTTCTGACCTCTAGGTACAATACCAGCTACTTATTTCTTTACTAGAACCTTTTGAGAAATTAAAGAAAAAAGGGAGCAGCAGGAACAGGAGTACATCCTTTGATTAACACATCCACAGTTTAATCTGGACCCCACTTTTCTGAAGAGGGTAGGAAATATTATAATAACATAATTCAGTGGAGTTTTGTTTGAGTTTCTGTCACAACTGAACAACCCATCCAGCTCCTCTAACACATTTTATACAGTTTCAATTCCAATCTGGCACTTGAATCAGTTTTGCTCTTAGGCCCATGCACAAAATACCCAAATGTATAAAATTGAAATGACAACATAGCAGAATAGGATGAGGCAGCAAATAGACCCTTAACAGAATATAATAGATACAGGGAAGCTTAAATGGAAAAGCGGGGTAGATGGATTTATGGCACACCTGAGGATAACTCTGGGGAATGTCTGTGTGATGTTTTATGTGAGTTAAAATTCAAGAGTTGTTGCCTTAAAACGTAAAAGCAATTTGTTATGTATTCTTCTGACTAGTTAAACAGGGCTTCTGTTCAACCAATTCAAAAACATAGTTGCAGAGGACAAAAGTTTCTCATTTCTCTGGGGCAGTTAATGGACAGTGATGAGGCATAAGACAATGTAGCCGACATAAAGATGGAGACATTTTCCCTTTTCACACTAACTCTCATCTCCCTGTGTTGTAACATTAAATACATTAAATATGTAAAATGTTTGTATGTCACTCACTCTATTAATCAAGAAGAAAGAGTTCTTATATTTATGGTCATCCACATTCTTTGTTTCACTTTGTCCAAATGTTCACCAGTCAGACAACACAGATTTCAACCGAATAAACTACTGGATGTACATTTATAAACTTGGGCTCACACCTAATATGTATATACTGTTTAACCTATGATACACTAATTTTAGGACCCACGCTGGTGCAGCTGATACAAACTAAGAGTCATGGAAAATGTTTTTTCTTTCCTGCAGGTTATGCAACATGTCCTTTTATTGGTGTAAACTGCTCTCTAGATAGTAGTACCTATTAATAGTTAGCCAGGGGTTAGTTCTTGTGATTTAATCTCAGACCCACAGAACGTATGTAGACCATGTGCTAATGCTAAATTTACTATCAACAGTAAAGTAAAAGATATTTTTGGTCATAGATTCCTTAACTGGAAAATCCTTGCATATATGATCACTTTATGGCACTGAAACAGAAGTGTAAGAGGTCACGTTAAGCAACGATACGTTGAAAGAGGCCTTTGCAAGATCTGAACTTTCTCTGGCTGCCATGAATTGAATTACTTTTAATTAGTATCCCTGCCAAGCAGCAGAACTGAGAGTGTGCCAGAAGTATCAAGAGGTACAGTAAATCTTGGCTCTCATTACTTATGACCGGTCCAGTGATCTGATAAGTGACATTAATCTGCTAAAGACTGCAGTTTGCATGCTTTAAAATAATTTTGTTTTGCCATTATATAGCCACATTTCATGACTCACCATCTGGATGGCTATTACTCACCTTGGCCTCAATCACCCATTGGCTGGCAGATATTCACAAACTGTGATTAAACCGTAAACCACATCAAATGAATCTCTTTACACCATCTAGTGGTAAAAGTAGGAAGTCATATACCAGATAGTGGGATCCTGGGAACAGATGCCAAAAAGGCACTTGCCACTTTTACAGTGAGAAAATTACAGCTCAAGTTCAGTAGTTCTGTTAATGGTAGACATGTTAAAATTATGTCTAAGTCCTGTCCAAAGAATTACTGGACCAGATGTTGTAACCTTACCCAACTCAGAAGTTCAATATGAGAGGTAAATTTAAATGGGGTCTCTGCATGTGTTTGGCCAGTTTGTTACTTCAGTTGTGGATAAGATGTTATGGAAAATGTTATGTTGTGGAAAATATTTTTCTTTGTAGCGTCTGATGTTGTTGTGAACTCATACTTAGCAGTGGGTATTAGAATATTATAGTCTGGCCTAACTGAATACAGTGCTGTAAAAAAAATGATCAATCTCCCTTTGATTTCTTCTCTTTTTGTGTGTGTCTCAAGCTATATAGTAACATATAACAAACTCCAACATAGAACAAAGTAGAATAGTGATAGAATAGAATAGTGAATTCTGTCAAACACAAAATATAAGTTTTAAAAAATAATGGTATTTTTTTAAGCAAAAAGATTATGTAATACTATACTGTGTAAAAGTAATCGCCCGCTGAACTTAATAGCTAGTTAGGTGCTTATAGCTAGTTTAATTTAGTTACATTTTATTCCTTCCAAACCATTCAGAGTAATAACTTCTTCTTGAATTCATGTTTCTCTGTTATTATAAAATGTCCAGGTCTTCTCCGCTGTAAATAGTGTCTCTCTATAAATCTGTGGACTCCCAGAGCTTTAGAAATGCTTTTGTAACCATTCCTAGACAGATACTAACAAGGGAGTGAATATTTTATTCCAGCTCATATTAACCTCTTTGCTTCAAAATACAAACAAACATACACACAATAAGAGAACAGGCTGCACAAAATGGACCACCATGACCACATGATGGCACTGTCGGCTAAATTTAAAAAAACATGATCGAGCATTCACTGTGAAGTCACACTTCCTGAAAACACTTGTAATTTTGTGCGTGCATGTCACTTTTTTATGTGCTCATAGTATGTACTTTAATTTGCAAGACCATAATTATATGTAAAGGTTTTAAAGGTGGGTTGCAGATGTTTCTTTCATGTATGCCAGATGAAGGCAGAATGAAACATGTGACTCACCCTGACTACCGTGAGCAACACACAGCAAATAACCAACACATGTAGAGGTAAGGATGAAACATACTTGTGAGCCCAGCGTACAGTGTTGCCACAAAACAGTCTCGGAACATATAGCTCATTACATCATAAACCACAAAAAACATTGATCCATCCTCATCACAACAAAGAGGATGCAGCCAGAGGCTCAATAAGGAACCAAATAAACACCAACATACCAGTGTGGTGATGGCATATCACATGTACAACACAGCAGTGACAAGAGTTGGCATCATAAACACTAGAAAACCTGATAATTCTACATTTGAACAATCCATGTGGTGGTTTGACGAGTGGGTTCCTTACAGATCTTTAAAAGTCAAACCAGCTTCAATGAGTGAGAAAAATGAGACAAAGCACATCCACAACTAATGTGGTGTCCCTGTATGCATGTGTGCCTATGTGTTAATATGTAGCAGTTGTTTTTAATCTCCACACCCCCCTCCCCCACTCACAGTGGCTACATAGACTGTACTTAAGATTGATTTTGGTCCCACATGTGAGCCAGCTCATGTCTGCCTTTGATGCGCATTGCTTTTTACAGGGAAACATTCGTGAGCGGGCTCGACCGCAGGCAACTGTTTCTTTAGAACAAAGTAATGTAAAGAAAAACACAGAGTTATAAACCAGTAACAGTAAAGTGAGAGGATCACTCGCCCACATCTGCTTGATGTGGGTTAAAAACATTGGGAGCGGCAAACAATTTTTAAACATCTTGTACACAGACAGACAAAGACAGACACGCATGCTCTCGAATGTCCACAGAGTTACTGTGTGGAGTAACAAAAACAGAGAAACATACAGACTCTGGCTAAAATAGGAGAAGACACACAACCTTGTTGAACCAGAGGATGAAAACTATTGTAAATCTGCTATCTAAATCTTTATTTAAATCTGCAGGTGGTTTCACCAACTTATTCTTGGCCTTATACATTCTGCTCTGTGTATGTGAACAAGAGACCTGAGAGGTAATACTAGTGTTAGGTGGCAGCAATGCACCTATATGTTTTTTGCCAACCTTCAATGAACATCAGAAGAAGAATCCTGCCGTGTCAGCTGATTCATTGATGACCCTGATTACTGATTGGCTGCACATGTGACATAAGTCAAATGCTTTGGTGTATAAATGCAGCATCCAGAGCTGCTTCTATGTTGAGCTTCCTTTTGTCATTACTGAAAGTTGAGTCCTTGCTTCAGGATGGGTAAGTTTTATTTTTGATCTTTTAAATTGCAGCAGTTTTTTACCACTTATCTTAAGCTTTCATTATGGCTGCAATTGGCTGTTTCAGTTTGCTTTTTTTTTGTGATGTGAAGGCTTAATCTGTTCTTTAATTCTTGGCTTGGTAGTAAAGAAAGTGCTGCTCGTGTATGCCCATCAGAGCTCTGGCTCATTTAATGCTGCAGCCAAAGATGCTGCTGTAGAGATTTTAACAGCTCAGGGCTGCACCGTGGAAGTATCTGACCTGTACTCCATGAAGTTCAAAGCCACTGCTACTGCTGAAGACATCACCGGTACAGAATTATCCCACTGGTAATGAAATATTACTTCTGATTGCTTTTCAGATTTATGGGTAACACTCCTGGGTATCTTGTTTCTGCAGGTGAAGTTAAAAATGCTGAGCACTTTTCTTATGCTGAAGAAGCCAAACTAGCATGGGAGGAAGGCAGACTGTCTGCTGACATCAAAGAAGAACAGCGTAAACTTTCTGAGGCAGAACTAGTTATCTTTCAGGTAGAGTCTGAGTGGCAGTAATGTTAATATCTAAACTCTCCACACTGAGACTTACTTGAAACCTCATTTTTAGTTCCCTATGTACTGGTTTACTGTGCCTGCAATCATGAAGGGCTGGTTTGATCGAGTGCTCACACCAGGCTTTGCCTACTCTGAGGAGAAGCCATACAGCCTTGGAACTTTCAAGGTAGGTGGATCCTGAGTTTGTGGTCTTTACTAGTTAAAAGATTTGTCTTTATTTATCCTTCTTGTTTTACAGGACAAGAAAGCCATGTTCTCCTTCACTACTGGATCTCAGGAGTCAATGTTTAGTGCAAATGGCATCAATGGAGACATAAATGTCACACTGTGGCCACTGCAGGTATGGTTTCTGCATGAAGGAATAATAAAATAATTCAAGTAAATTCACAATTTTAACTTGTCCCTACCATTGTCTGCAGAATGGTATTCTGCACTACAGTGGGTTCCAGGTTTTGGCTCCACAGATTTTCTGGGCTCCAGCTCATGTTTCCTCTGAAGCCCGCACTGCCATGCTGGAGGCCTGGCGTACACGACTACAAGGCCTCCTAGGAGAAAAGCCGCTTTCCTTCACTCCTCTAGAATGCTTTGATGGGGAAAAGGGTTTCCAGCTGAAGCCTGAGGTCCATGAGAAACATGCCACTAAGGAGTTTGGCCTGACTGTAGGCCACCACCTGGGAAAGCCGCTGCCACCCAACAGCCAGATGAAGGCCGGAGTCTAAACACCAGTTTAAGAATGTCCTATTGGGTCTTTGCTGTGAATAAAATGTCCAGAAATATTCTGATCATGGCTGAAATGTCTTGGTAATTCATTAAGGGCTGGTCTGCCTGGCTATAATGGTTTAATTTACATAGAGATGCTTTAAAAAAAAACAAAAAAAAAACTGATCTATACTGGGGTGGGTGTGACTTATGGTCTGTTAATGGAGACAAGGTTTTATAGGCCATTATCTGGACAAATGGTGAGTTGGGCCACAATTTAGGTTTCCCAATCTGCTGCAAGAAGTCTGACAAACTTAACACATAAGCTACAAAGATTTATTATCTACTGAGGATTAAACGAGTGCTAATACTCTCCTCATTTCACAAAGTTAATCTTTGCTTGCTCTTCAGTGGCTTTGCTGTTCTGAGCAACACATTTGCACTTTCAGAACAATATAAATTGAGCTACAATTTTTTTAATGTATCAAATGACTATATTAAATGGCAACAAACCTCCAGAGCATTGTTGCCCAAATCTGCAGCACTATTGTTGACCCTTTAAAATTTAGCTCTCCACTTCCCCTCACCACTCTGACAGGAAGAAGGGCTTCTAGCAGAAACTTAAAGGCCCTGAGAAACGAAGCTTGTTCCGACAGTGGAAACACACCTGTGGAAACCACTTGTACTTGGCACCTAGATGTGCATTATGCCGGAGAGATCATTTGGGTTGATATCTGTGGTTATTCTTGTACTGAGAGCAGATGTGAGAAGGCAAAACAATTTCACTCTGGGTTTTTTTTTTTTTTCTTGAATCTCTTTTGGTTCTGCTAGTACAATTAAAGCAGTTTCTTGTGAACCTGTATGTTTGACTTATTGTCGTCAACAAATTGTTTTGGACTGGTTATTTTGAGCAAATCAAACATGCATGTTGTCTGATTTAGCCGAAGCGTGTACCTTGTATACAGACATCCTGACGTCCAAACAGTTTGCTCGCATGCAGGTTTGTGCTATACACAGAAACATAAGTGGCCAGCCACTTTTCCCAGAGAAGCAGCTTTTGTTTGGGTATGTAGGAAATGAGATGGAGGAGGGGGTAGGAGGGAAGGAGGGTGGGCTGGCTGTACACACTTAAGGAAATGGCCTTGCACTCTGATTTCCAGACCACAGCCTGTGACATGTAGGAACTCAGTGGTGTGCATATTCCACAGCTGGGGTTTCACAAGGTCACCGTATGTGTGTGTTTGTGCTGACTCAGGCCTCATTTGATAATCACCTGTCTTAAGTCAGAAAATGAAAGAATACATTTGGTGGTTTTAAATTATTCAGTGGCCTGTCAGGACATCTTTTTGGCATTAATTGTAGTGCTGATGTTTGAGGCTTCTCAACTAAAAACTCTTCTCTTACCACATGACAGGAATCATGGATGATAAAATCATTTCTTGAGTGTCAAGTGCTGGAGGTGTGTGTATCATTACACAGTTATTTGCTTCATTTTCTTCAGTTCTATTTATCTATACATACACAGGTCTACACATAATGTGAACAAATCCTGCAATTGTCAGTTTGAAGATTTTGAGGAGTGCCTTTTCTATATGCATTATTGTCCCAGACACAAAACCATAGTGCTTGAGCTGGAATTGGTGGGTTGTTGGCATTGAGTGTTTATTTATGTAAGGGCTTTACCACAGTGTCTGATTTGGTGTCCATCCTGGTCACCCATTGTCCATCCTAGTTCTCCCACCCAGGCTGCAGGGAAGTCCATTTTTGGCTGCTTCAATGGGAGGAAGTGGGCACCGTCTTGTACCAGGAATGGAATGGAGCCTTCAGAAATACCCTCCTGTTTTTCTCAAATACACATTTATTCAGACACACACACACACACAGGCACACACAAGCAATATAATGCTTGAAAGCAGCGTGAAAGTTGAGTAGACATTAGTAATCCCCCATCTAATTTTAACTTTAACTCAAACTGAAATTAAAAAACAAAATGTCATGGTGTTTTGGTGAGTTACGTATGTGCCAGACCTTTGTCCAGGTGTAGAGCTTTGCAGAGTCTCCGCTGGTTGCCTGGAAACAGGCAAGCGCAACAATAAGTAATGTCATTGATGCTCTATAAAACCCCCAAGTGATAATTTTACATTTCATTCCACTGTGTTGTTTTCACATTTAATTTATTCTCGTTCATGCAAAAAGAAATTAACAATATTTCTGAAAATGTCAGACTATTACTAAAAGACTGTAATAATGTCAGCGTCTGTTGTGTGTAAATGTGACAACAGACGTTAAGACTTAACTCTCTTGATTCCCTGTTGTACGATTTGAGCAATACATTTGAGAATGCATTGCTGAACCACATGCAATTGATTGTTCTTTGCTGAATTATGGGTGTTTTGATTAGGCTGTAAATGGGTCCTTGTGTTTGCACCAGATGTCACAGGGTTAACAACAGGGCAGCCATTAAACACTATGATCCAAACAGACAGAGAAAGAAAAGAGCGAGAGAGAGTTGGTGAGGTGCAGGAGAAAAAGCAGTCGGTTGAGAAATTGGGCAAATTATTTATATGATCTATACTCTCACTCTTTCAGGGGCTACATTAAAATCCAATCAATTATACTGCATGGAAAACCCCAGCTTGTTGAATGTTGTCTGTGTGTAAGTGAGTCCATGTGTGCATTTATATGAGCGAAGTGAGGCACAGTTCAGGGCAGTTATATTAAGATTGGCAGCAGGAAAGGTTTGTAATGAAGAACTACCGGCGTTTCTCTTTGTGCTTTAACTTCAGTTAAAGCATAAAGGGTACTTTTGTATCACAGAGTGTCCATTGTGTGTTCCCCATCATTATAAAACTGGGGAATTCACTGTGACATCTGAGCACAATCATCCCCCCACTACACCAATCAGAGTAGCCTCTAGATCAACTTTGTCTTGCAACACATAGATAGGTTCCCGGTCTTCCCAGTCATTTTTTAAGAGAAAAAATATGAGAATGATAGTTCAACAAAAGCACTCCTTCTCCTTCACTCACTCTCTAACATATATAATTTACTCATCATCATTTCTTTTCTTAAAATCAGTGTAAAACTACTTGAAAGAGCATCTAAATGTGCAGGCGTGTTAACATCACAGATAAATCTCACAGGGCTCTACAGTATGTGCTTGTGATCACAACCTGAACAGCTGGTTTGAAATATGATATAAAAGGGCTTACTAACAGCTGTGGAGGAACACGACCACAAACAGAGCCAAGGAGCTGTTTACAAGGTCCGAAAAAGGAGAGAAAAACATGGGTGAAAAAATAATAACAACTGCTGCCTTCTTCCTCTTTTTATGAACTTCTGCAGGATGTGTCTTTCATGCCTTACTCTTTTCAACCTCATCTCCATCCTTCTTTTGTGTTAGTCTTCTCCTCTCACCAGTGTGAAAATGCACAGGAAACCTTTTACCACAATGGGACTTTTCATGCATCTTTTGCTCATTAAGAATTTGAATGTTCACTGAAGGCGTGTTCCTTGGGGAATTGGACTGCAGTTGACCACATATAGGCAAACGCTCTCACAAATTAGGTTCCTGACAGGCACTTCACTCAGCTCGGCTGGCAGTGATAGGGCCCAGGCAAGCCTGCACTTTGCAACTTTCAAACTCTTACACGGAAGGCCTGCCATAATGGTTTTGATGAATGGATGGACGTCCGGCTATTGGCTTCCATTCAGGCTCTGATGTATAGAGTGCCTGGTACTGGGAGGCTGACGTGAGGCAGAAAAGCTGTTTCGTATTTACAAGCAGAGGTTGAATGTGGCTGGGAGGTTCAGGGAAGGCTTTTGGTGGTTTGGCTTTGAGTGACAGGGTTAAGACTGCAGTGAGCCATTATGCTCCTCTCTAAATCCTTTTCTATATTGTAATGAGAAGCAGATCTATATATCTCCAACACAGCCTGTAGAGTGATGGGAGAAACAGACACGTTAAAATAGCACATCTTGTCCGTGTCTGTGAAGATTCTCAGTCATCCAGATCATGGTTATCCCTTCTCTCCTGTTTGATCCTTTGGTCTAATATTGACTCATATTTTGTTTCTATCTTTGATGCAATCTTAAGTCTGGATTTTGTTTTATGATCCGTCAATGTAAACAGAGTAACGCTACAAATGGTCTGATTTTTTTTTGTCTTCGAGTAGATGTAAGAAGATACTCAGGGGTTAAAGATGAGACTATGAAGAAAGACTAGATGAATAGGAGGGCTAGTGCTTGTGCCCATCACTCTGAGCTGTAGGCGCACAAGGCTCAACTCCAGATGCTGCCTGTGTTGCCACATCCTGGTCATAATCCCCCTGCAGTGCCACACTTTTGTGTATGTGTTCACTGTGGAGACCAACAAATGGGAACCACCTGGGACAGAGAAAAATTACTTGAGGTAATTTTCCATCACATGTTGCATCATTTTGTGCCACAGGGAATTTTTTAAAGGACATGATATTTACAGTATATTGCCATTTAGATTTTTTTTCTAATAAAACAAGTCAAGCTTAATTTTTCTGGCATGTTTATCTACATTACTTATTTCATCATCTTGTCTGAGTGATGTAGAGTTGTGTTTATATCCAATAAAGCCTGCAGTCTCTCTGTGTCTCTAAGTGTTAAGGCTCAAACTTGACATTTTTCTGTTTGTAATTGAAACGCCACTTTGTTTATGTTAACTCAGCCTGTTTACAATTGAGCCAAATTTCAGACTGATGTTAAATTAAACCATCATGCCAATGGTTGTACGTCAGCGCTGAGGCTTTTGTGCACAGTCCTAGGTAACACCCACAGGTAACGCCAGTAGCTGGTGAAGCTATTTTTGCAGGCTTCTTCACAACACAGTGCATTCCAACAGTGCTCATAGCCTATTTTTCATTTGGCGTGACAGGACAATAGGGGTGCAAGTTAGCCACCTTGTCTGTGAACTCTGTCAGCGGCATTGAGAAGCAGTGTGTTGTAAAGCTCATATCAGTATGGTCAGGATAGGATTACTAGATTAGAGCTGCAGCCCTCAGGGAGCACAGTGAGATGGACACCTTCTCATGCACCTTGTAGATAGATTCTGTCATTCACTAAGCCATGCTGGTCACACATTGTCCCCTGGAGCAGGATTTTTCCTCAGCTATCACCCATCTTCTGCATGATCCCAATGACCCTTCTCATATTAATGAACATGGTGTGCGTATGTATTTGTGTGTATGTGTGTGTGTGTGTCCATGAACACAGAAGGGTGGGGCTGAACAAAAATTTGTAAGGCTCAAGGAAAACACAACTTGCACTTTGTTTGAGTTACTGATGTGTGCAGAGATGACAGACAGAGTCAATGGACTGTATGAACCACAGCCGATCACGGAAAGCAGCGAAGCATGAAGTCAATGTCAGATTCGGTGGGTTCACAGAAAGAGAGAGAATGAAGAACAGAGGAAAGAGAGGAACACATTTATGAAATGCATTGTTTCAAAGTTGCTATAACATTAATTATTGAAAACTGAAAGTAACATTTTCATCAGCCTAAGCCGATTAACAGTAAATGTTAGTCCTGCTAGCTTGGTATTACCACAGTAAGTGTTGACAAACCAGTAGAAGATGACTACCTAGCTCTGTGATTTTCCTCATCTCTGTGAAGTGCTTCTTGGTTTTACTCTCATTGCTTTCATCAGTGCTGGTTCCTGCTGCAGCAGGCAGCTGTTTTTAACAAAAAAAAAAAAAGCTCTTAAAAGCCCACTTTATGCTACTAGCTCTGCACCAAACAAGAAGCGATCAAAGTTACTGAGTAACCGGTGAACACAGAGGTGCATTTAACAGCATAAGAGCTAGATATGTCCCTCAGGAGTTGGTGCAGAGCAAACAATCCAGAACTTAAAAAAAAGGTAAATATTGGACTTGCCTCCACCATACGGACACAAACAAAACTCTAAGGGTAAATGAGAAACAGTTTGCTAAGACTATACCTTAACATTTTACAACTTGATGTTGAGCTTGTTTTCACTGCCTCCAAGTGGCAAAAACAAAGGTTTAAGAAATAATGTATTTCACAAACCCAGTTAACACAAACGCTCTTAGTATATTCTCACTTTTCTGCATGCTTGACATAAACAGTTCTCAGATTTCACTCACATTCAGGGCTGGTGTAAGAGAGGCTCTGTCGAAGTGTGGAATGCCTTGATTGCTACATTTCCTGACAGGGACGCACTCTTTCTGCCAAACACGCACCTGCATGAACACATCCCTTAGAGACACAAAAGACCACCTCATCACAAGCATTAAGCATCGACAGTGACATAAAACTGGCTGAAAAAGCTAAGATTAAGTCAAATGGCTGCCAATCTCTTATTCCTGGAATTTTGATAAAGGTCCAGCGCTTTCTTCCATCATCACACACTCCCTTACAAGCCCTATACACTCCACATGCACACATATGTGCTTTCAGTTTCACTCACAGGCCCCACTCCCCCGAAACATAATTGGAAATGGAAGTAATTAAGTGAAAGTTGAATGAGAGAAGCAGTGGATAAGGAGGAATGTGAGGGAGTAGTGAAATACAACAGAGAGAGCTGACATTTGATGGTAAAGATGTGGTTCAGAACGTGTTTGAGAAGGACCCTCTGAATGGAGATTTGCACGAAAATAGGCCACATCTGTCAGACTCCCCGGTGTGATGCAGTGCTATACTACAATAGAAACAGCCGCCATTAGAAATAACTCCCTCAATCTTTCTTCCTCTGTTTGCCTTTACTTTTCTCTCCCACACTCCTATCCACCCCTTTCACTCTGTTACGTCATCGCTACCGTGTTTTCCTCATACTGTCGCCTACCCTTTTCCATTTCCTTATCTCTTGATCGTTCTGTTTATCCTGTTTGTGAGAATGTGCATGAAGAACTTGGCCCTGTCTAAAATGCTGAAAGAACAACTGAACGTAGACCAGCGCTTTCTTTAAACTGTTTTGAGCATGACACTAAAACTAGAAAAACTAGAAGAATTACAGTATAGATAACAATTGTCAGTTATTGAACCTGCATTACCTGGCTCGACTTGGTCTTGGCTACAGAAACAAAGCTGCCAATATTACATTTCACATTTTTTAAGTGTATATACTGTATGAACCTCATGTCTTTGGCAGAGACAGAGCAACATTAGCATCTCTTCAGAATCAGGTTTCTGTCCAAATTCACTTGTTGCTCTCTTTTGGTCTCCACAAACTTTAGAGGAACCTATCTGGCATAGTTGTAGCTAAACGCCCCACAAAACATTAAATCCACCTGGTGTGGCTAAATATATTTCATAGCATCATATTTTGCTTCGCGATGAAACAAACACACAACAACAAACAGACACATACATTTTATCCTCCTCCTGTTCCCAGTCTGGCCTCTCTGTGAATGAGGACTGCAGGACAGAGGTTGGCAACAGTCTGCAAGGCCACGGATGCTTATCAGAAAGGCTTACAAATCCACCCGATGCTCCTGATATGGAGGACAATGGGTATGCGTGCGTAGTGTGAGTTCTCTTTAAAGCCTCATTGAAACCGACTTCACTGCTCTGCTGTTTAATGAGGTCAGAGTACCCTGCTGGCTGTATTTCATCACTGAATACTGGGCGTACAGTCATAATAAACTTCAGTGAAATTATCTGGATCAGTCAGTGATATCTTTTTCCAAAGCAAATATGTTGGACACACTGTACCTGGTCAGTATTTCAATCATTAAACATGAAATCAAAGGAAAAACTTCCACTTGAGCTTGATGAAAGTATTTTATCATGATTTCAATTCAAACAATTTTTATCGGAGCATTCTTTAAATAAATCCCACGGTTCCTGCTTCTTTGTGTGATCCTGTCTTTGTACTGAACTTGGGGTTAATTGCCCCAGTGGAAGCAGCTGCGAGGCCACCAGAGTTGCAGGTGAGCCTTCAGCAGCTTTCAGTAAACACATGAGCCTCCCACAAAGCTTTGTGTTACTTCCAAAGGATATCCCCGCAATGAGACTGGATAATGCTCAAACAACAATGAAACAACAAGGACCCTGTAGCTGCTGCTGATGCTTCTCGCAGTTTCGGAACAAGCAGGGCCTGAATAAGAAAGTAAAAACAAAATGTAACCTTTTGCACTTCAATTACATCAGATTTTTGGTTGGTTTTATTATATAGGAAGCAGTCACAAAATCATGCAAAAAAAAATCCAGTGCCACTTAAAACGTTACAAGATTTTATCTTAAGTACTAATATAGCCTAAAATTACTGGTCTTTTTTACATATTGTGTAATTATAGCCTCTTTACTATTACTATTCATTCATTAGACTATATACTTTGTACACTATACAATGACAATGATCGTATAAAATGTATTTTATAAATAGATACTTTACAGGAATAGTATCACTGATGAATAAATGTTATTGAAATTCATACGATGAACACTGTGTGATGTTTAAATTGCCTGTTACAGAAAATGTGTGCAGCATCTCAACAAGTAGCATTGAAATGTAAACTTTCATAAGTTTTGCATTATTCATAGTTCTTTCTAAAAAGTTAACTATGATAATTATAATGTACTGTAAGGCATTATGTTGTATTCTATTGAAAATGTTATATGTATAACAACAAACATCGTTGCATTTTACTAATGTGTCTTTTGATATTACAGCTTTTTGTCAATGATAATAGAACATCCTTACTTTCACATTTACTTTTATACTTTTATATTATCTATGGAGAGACGGAAATCCAGCGTTTTTTTCTTCTGCCCGGCCGAAACTCGTGGGGGCTTCTTGCTGTGTATTGATCGCTTGAGAAGATGCCAAGTGAATACGCAGAGCTGTTGGGACGAGCCTTGGAGGCGTAGCTCTTTGTGAGTATCGGCAAGTGCAGAAACGAGGAACACGCTCAGATTAACTTCATGAGGCGGAGGGAATTCAGCGCACAATTTTTCCTGCAGTAGGACCGACGTTATCCAGCGACGTAAAGGACAACAAAAATCAGTTCTCTTCATGAGAAAGGGGAGATCTCAGTGAGAAGAGATCTAAAGCAGCAGGTAAGCTGACAAAACGAGCTCATGTGGGCATGAAAAGTGTAGTTTCTCCGCTTTTTTAACAACACTTTCAACCCTGGAGATGCCTGCGATTTTCGCTTACTTCGAATACTAATACTAAAAATAATACTAATACTAATACTTACGTTTACGGCTTACTTTATTTTATCTTGAATAATACCCTTTATTAAATATTGAATACATACTACTACTACTACTAATAATAATAATATTACATAGGCCTTTGTCTACTCAGTACTGTCATCTAACAGAGTGAAAAAGAAAGTTGGACGTGAGGGTTGGTTTGGATCTCTCCATCCTCCCAGCGCTTCTGTGCTGTTTGCCTTCCCATTCAAAACACGGAGTCGGTCAGACTACTGTAAACTGACATCTGATAAGACACGTCTGTTTCCAGCCTGATATAACTCGACTGTGACAACAATGACATATTGTGTGTATTTGCAGTCAACAGCAGTCTGGGATCTTTGTATTTTGCTTGTGCGTGTACGCGGAAACATGACGTGCTGTTTCCCACCACGCAGATATTTCTATCTTCCACTGAAGCCTGTGAACACTGCAAACAACACTGACAGGAGAAACTTGTGACAAACATGCTGCACCTGCACTGTTCTTCTCGGCATCATTAGCACATGAAAATGCCCTATTGTCGCTTTGATTTTTTTGTGTATTAGGAGACAATGGACGTTTTCAGCTAATCTGTAATTAGATGCTAGTCGTCTGAAAAGAGGAGAAACAGAGCTACAGGGAGAAAAAGAGGGAGAGATGGACTTCATGTACTGTCTGTGTTATCTGATGGTTAATTGGCTTGAAGCCTGTGGGGCTACCTGGCACCTACAGGTATTTTCCATATAATATGAGGGAGTTAGACAGATATCATTGTAAGGGATTATCTCAGCATAGAAAATCCCTTCTTTAGAATGAATAGCACTCCCATTGTGTCAAGATAATTGACAGTGTAATTAAGTGTGAGGTATCGTGGGCTGTGGTGGAAGTATCATTTAGATTCATTCACTAGAAGCTGCAATAGAATAAAGTTACTGATAATACAGAAGTTTTTATCTGTAGATGTATTCATTAAAGTATTTCCTCAGTGCTCCCTGTTAAGAGTGATCAGTGAGAATTTTTCTGTATCTCTAGGACTGTAGATAAAAATTAAACACATTAATATAAAAGTAATATAAAACTGTAATATTTACATGAAGCAGTTTGGTTCAATAATTCACAAGACTGCCTAGTATACATAGTATTCCAATTTGCCAATTAGCATTTTTAAATAGTTTAAGAGGTATCACTGCTGCATTAAAGTGTGTATATATAAAATCTAAATCCACCAAGTAGCCTAAGCAGTAACCAAACCTGTTTAATACATGTAGATTTATTCATCTGCATAATTCATATTCATAATTTAGGATATATTATGTGGTATATAATGAAGTATATAAATATGGCAGATATACTGCAGACCAGACAGCTGCACATCTTAATGTGATCCAGGTGTCCATGTGCATGCTTATTTTCTTTTGCCGTTTCTTTGCCGTTTCTTTCATCATCCTCTGTCACTGTGTCAATTATCCCATGTACTGTGCCTGTCTCCAACACAGACAGATGTCTGTTGTGGTCACATTTCACTGCTTTCCAACGTGCTGTGTCACCCAGTGGTCAGTGACCCTCGTTTTAATCATGGTCGGACCTCCTCGCAGGCGTCAAACCTCCTGCTGGTCTCTGTTCACAATTCACTCCGTGGGCGTACAAATCAGTCTGGGGCAACAGCAGGGTTAAGCCGCTCATGTTCTGGTTTTGATCTATCACCTTTCACCTATGATCTTTCACACTGCAGCAGCCCACAGTTAAGGGATCTGAGTGAGACATCACAGCCAAAAACCATGAAGATACGTCAGATCAGCTAAGCAGGGCTGGACGCTTCAGTGGTCCTACGCTCTAAAGGTTACTACCATGCCAGGCAGCTGTAGACTGCTGCCACTGGCATCTTGCATGTTACTTCCGTCACTTTACCCGTAACTTACATGCACCCTGTATGAAAAATATGTGCATGTGTTCATGTGTTATTAGATTCAGATGTTGTAAAATGACGCATTTGGGGTTACGAGCAACCTTTTCTTTGATCATCTGGGTGGTGACAGCCCCTCTCACCCTCTCGTTGCTTTTACTCTAGAGAAGAGAAACATATATTTTTTTTACTATGACAAGGATGTTAAGGGAAAACATTCTTTAAAGTGGCATCAGATTTCCCACCCTGACCAACACTTCTGTCTCAGAATGCCCGGAACGTTACGGACGTACACCCTGTTTGGAGTTCTCGATCCCATTTCCTTATGTCTAATCTGCACTGTGCTAGTGGAGCTAATGTAAACATTTATTGTACTGCTCCCTGACCACACATCAATCATGGAGAATTCCTACGTAACTGACAGCAGAGAGCCACTAACTCATGAAAGCAATGTTTTAACAAGTTAACCACATTAAAATTCTTCAGGATCTAGTAGCATACCACGAGCGTCTTTATGTTTTATTAGTTCAAGCGGTTTGATTCCACATGGGTAAAATAAGCCATGTTTTGTGCAACTGAAAATTGCCTCGAAACTGCCAAAATATGATACCAGAAGGATACATGTGAAAACTGGCAGCTTCTAGTGCTTTGGACGTTTACCCAGATAGATGTGTGTTGCAATGAATAATGAGTTAATTTCTTGTTTTGACAGGATTTGTCTGAGTCAAAGGTGGCGTGTGTTACCTCCCAGTGGTCTGTGATCGACTCCCAGCACTGAAAAATGAGTGCCAGTGAAATGCATGAACTGCTGATGTCATGGGAGGAGCTCAACCTGTCCGAAACCTTCAGCAACATTACAAGAGTGGAAACATCGGTGTGTGTCACGGCGTTCAACGGCAGTGCTCTGCTCTACTCCATGTGTGTCCTTTACACTTTTATCTTTGTTATCGGTCTGGCTGCTAACGCTCTGGTCCTCTGGGTCAACATCCGTGCACAAAGAGACTCCACCCCTCGCCATGAGACGCACATGTACATCGCCCACCTGGCAGTTGCAGATCTGTGTGTGTGTGCCACTCTGCCTGTGTGGGTGAGCTCACTGGCCCAGAATGGCCACTGGCCCTTCGGTGAGTTAGCATGTAAGCTCACACACCTGCTGTTCTCTGTCAACCTCTTCAGCAGCATCTTCTTCCTGGCCTGCATGAGCGTGGACCGCTACCTAAGTGTGATGCAGCATGGAGACAATGAGGGAGGTGCACGAAGGAAGCTAATCCGCCGTGGTGTATGTGTAGGGGTGTGGCTTCTGGCTCTGGTGGCCTCTTTGCCAGACACCTACTTTCTGCGTAGTGTGAAATCCACACATGGAGACACCATGCTGTGCCAACCTGTGTACCCAGAGGAAAACCCCATAAAGTGGATGGTTGGAGTGCAGCTGAGCTTCTTTTTGCTGGGTTTTGTCCTCCCCTTCCCTGTCATTGCAGTTTTTTATGCCCTGCTAGCGAGAGCTTTCACACACTCCTCTTCTTCTTCATCATCTTCCCCAGTGGAGCAGGAGCGTCGTGTGAGTCGCAGGGTGATCCTGGCCTATATTGTGGTGTTTTTGGGCTGCTGGGGGCCCTACCACGCTGTGCTTCTGGCTGATGCACTGTCACAGCTGGAAGTGGTGACTCTGACCTGTGGCCTGGAGAATGTGATCTACTTGGCTTTACACCTCACTCAGTGCCTGTCTTTGTTCCACTGCTGTTTCAACCCCATCCTCTACAACTTCATCAACAGAAACTACCGCTATGACCTCATGAAGGCCTTCATCTTTAAATACTCCACGAGGACGGGCTTGGCACGTCTCATCGATGCTTCCAACATATCTGATGCTGAATACACTGCTGTAGCTGTAGAAAACCCACCACAGATATAAAACTTACAGAACCCACTGAACATTTCCTGAACACAGTTTCTAAGTGAAAACTTTTGTTGTAACTGATTTGTTTTTATCAGACTCTGTTCACTATAAACATTATGTTTGACATAGGTAACAGTAAAGAGAAAAAGTCAATCTAGTGTCATTGTTTTACTGAAATCTGCTTGATTTAAGAAAGGCTAATATCAACTTTGAGGGACTGATCAAAAGCACTTAGAAAGTAGTCTTTATTATAGCCGCTGAAACAAAATGGATATTGTCACTCTTCTGTAAAGTCAAACAGTGACAATAAATGTGTAAAGTTATTGCCTTTACTTTGTATTGTCTGTCTGATGTACATAATCTGTTGGGCAATGGATATTAACAGTATCAGCAGAGCAATATTGTTAATCTTTTCTGAGTATTTATGTCTTTTTAAATTGTTTTTTCTCTTTTACATTGTGATGGAAAATTGTCAAGCACTGATGCCTGCTTAGTGCTCCACTTCAGACAGTTCTGCCTCATCATTTTAGTTGAGCTGGTGACTGGCTCAGTGTAGTCCTGCTGTCTCATTATTAACCTTAACCTCATATCCCAACCGCTGAATCCTTCAGGCACATAATATATGATTTTTTATTATTTCATGCAAGTAAGGTTTGTAAATCATCTAGTGAAGTATGTTCTATGTGCATTACTAAAGGAATAGTTTAACTATAAACTTAGACTTAAACGTTTTTGAAAATATACTTGTTGTAGCAGAGTTTGATGAAAACATTAATACCATCTCTATAAATTATATACAGAGTTACAGCCAGCAGACTCCTGTTTTTGTAATTTGTAAACCTTAGAGATACTGGTCAGTGGATGATATTTTTATCTTTATCTAGTGTCTGTGCCAAGATGTCAACCATCTCATTTCACTGAAACAGTGTGATGGCAAAAATTCAAAAAACCAAAACAAAAAAAATAGTTTTGCTCAAAGAGCAGATACATGTAGCTCCCATCTCTTCTGAAATGTACAGTTTTGCATAATACTGCACTGTTTAGTTTGCATCAGTACTACATACATTTCTAAGTAATCCTGCTGCTGCTGATTTTGATGACCAAATAAACTCATTTATAGCTTTACTCCTCTCATGAAAGCAGAAGCTGCGGTATATGACAAGCAAGTGTTTATTGGGGACCAAATAACAAAAGGGTCACTGCATTTCTTTATAGCTTGTTTGCATGTGCCACAGCGTGATACCAAGAGATGACATTGTATATGTCAAAACATTGAGTTGTACAGTTTACTCACTGTCTGTTGTAGGAAACAACATGTTCTTTTGATATACTGACATAGAGCACATTGTGTCATGTGATTACTTACACATGGATGCTGTTATACTGGAAAGACTTCATGTTGCGATTACAAAAGACTGGAGACATGAACATGTGTCTACAAGAACAGAGACAATCCTTTGTTGTAGTAATGTGTAACATGTGTTTATATATATATATATATATATATTAAATACAGAGAAAATGTTTTGCCTCAGTGATTTTTTTGGTTCTTGTCGGTGTAATCTCACAACCTAATACTCTCCATGCCTTAAGATCCCTAAAATATTGTGTTTTAACTGAGAAGCTTTGATGGTATTTATTTATAAGTATTTCAGAAAAGCTTTTACTGCTGCATTTGAGGCAATAAGTTCATAAGCAAGAAACAAACTCATCAAGAATTAGCTCCAAGCATACTGTATCAACATCACCTTTTGTGGTTTATCCCAGCTGCCATATGTGTGGTGAAAACATCTTTACAGACAGTGAAAGAAGAAACAAAGGTTACTTGTGTTACTTTAAAGGAACATTCTTGACCTTTTAACAGCAGAGTCAAATGACAATAATTCTAATTATAAATATAGATAGTTAGATTTGAATGTGAAAGACAAAAACCAAAACATTTAGCACCATCAACAGCATGAGTATGTTTCAATAGCTTAGAAAGATATGTAGGTGCGTGATAGTTGCACCTCAAACTGTGCTCTTTCAGAATTGTAAGACATATGGAGAGCAACCCGTCTGTGTTTTGGCCCTTTATCCTCAATACTCAACTTACTCTTCTGTGAAAAGAATTGCACCTTACCACTGCTAACCTCAGGATACAGTATGTGAAAGTCTTTGATTTGCCTACGTGCAATAAGCTACCAATTATAAATTATTCAGCCTCTTCTGCTTACAGGCACCTTCCACCTAGTTGTCCCATGAGATAATGAACTCTTTCAGGAAGACTTTTTTGGCAGTCAGATACCACATTACTACATCCTGTAAAAAATGTTTAGTAGAACATTAATTAAACATTAAGCAAACATTAATTATTATTAATATTGTTATTACCCAAGGAAATATCACCAGTAAGTCCCTCAGTGCTTGCTTTTGTGTGTCTCCTCTCTCTAATGTTTAAAAATAATTGTTAATTATAATAATAACATGTGCCCATTCCCTTTTTATAGTTTTACTTCCTTCCTTTATATTTCCAGTGTATTGGCAACTGAAAGTTTTAGTATTTCTTTTGAGAAAATATTGTCCTGGTGACAGGATGTGCTGCACAGGAGCTTCTACAGGTCAAACCAAGTGAGTGAGCCGCTTCCTCTTGATCTTGCAGTGCTCCTGGTATGTGCTGATTACCTCTGACACAACCATGGCCATGACCAGTGTCAATAAGCCAAATTTGTATAAGCTGTACATTTGTTTATTATTATCATCATTATTAGTAGTATTAGTAGTATGTTGGCAAAGTGAAAACTAAATTAACCTGTACCTGATCTGTGCACCTTAAGTGGACCCTTTTATTTCCCTTATTGTCCTTATTTCCCTCATCTTGTGAGACCCTTAAGAGAACAAGTGGTTAGAATAATGGATGGATGGATGAACCTGGAGCATTTGAGTCCCTGAAGAGTCTGGCTTGCTTGAGGCTCATTTGCTTGCTTGGACCAGTTTCTGATCCAGCCCTAACAAACATTAATTTTTTATTATTGCTTCAGGCTAAAATAATCTTTTGTGTTGGATACACACAAAAGCTGATACTGATTTACTTTGTTGACTCTGGTTTTGATGACAACCAAGCATATTTAATGCCAGAGACTCATATACACACTAACCATGGCTGTTTACATTGAAATAAGTATTCTAATTACAGGTGAGGTGATATACTGTATTTCAGAACAAATATCATAGCATTTTTCCAAACTATCCCACACATGCTGCAGTCTATGAGTTAATAGCCAGTGTTTTACTTGGCAGACAGATACACTGTGAAGTGTTTTGTTTCCTTTTCCAGTTTGTCAGTTATGATTTGCTTTTGATTCTGTTCTGTTCCAAATATAAGTTGCTTATGCTGGATATGTCAAACATACTTATGGAACAGAGTGAATAAAATTTTACAATGGCAACAACAGGAGAAGTCTTCTTATGTTCAGCTCAGTCATCACTACTGTTATGACTGTAAGAGTTTGATTTAGTAAGCATAGGTAACAGTTGAAGTATAATACTGGAGTGTGGCCTTACAGCATGATGATAGTCTAGACATTATGCAGAGCACAGATAACCTTAAATAATGATGGAACAAGAAGGAAGTTCAGGGTTAGAGAATAATTTGGATCAACACTAAGACATATTCACACAGACACTACAGGACTTTGTAGTTGTAAATGTGACTTACATTATTTCTGGCTCATTTACAAGAAGTTCAATATCCAATCAACCCTGTGCTTGCTTTGCTCAGTCTGTCAAAAATTTCACATGAGGATTTTTGGCGAATGAAGGGTCTTGAATTATTAATAAAGTCCAAGGCGAAAGCAGCAATTGCTCAGAGGAAGCTTTTGGTGTGAACATAAAGAAAGTCAGAGGATATGGTTAGTTTGTCACTCCATGACTCCCATGTTATACCCAGATGCTGGACAGATGTTCAGTAAAAGTGGCATCTAGCCTGTATTGGGATCAAACAACAGTCAATTTACAAAATCACAGCTTATTTAACCTTCCCAGCATCGACCTGATGACATTAATTTGAGGGCAGATTCTTTGCGTGCACTAGAATACATCAAGAGAAGCTGAGGTCTAACTAAAGCATGTTATGATGCTGTGTTCAGGACTAATCATGATACTTTAAGGGTCTTGAGAACAGATGGTCCATGCACCCATATGTTCTGTTGTATGTAGCTAAAGAGAGACCCAAAGGTAGATTTAAATACATTACAGGTTTTTAAAAGGCTTCTGGTTCAACAAAATTTAAAAAAAGAAGAAAAAAATATAACTTAACTTACTTATTTATAAGTAAATAAGTATTTATATTTGTGGATTACTCAGAGTTAATCACTGGACACTGTGTCCGAAAAGAGATACAACTGTTTTTTTAATGAAATTTGAAATTAGTCCATGCATTTGTCACTTCTAGACTTGACTACTGTAATTCACTGTTAATAGGATGCACCAATAATTCTTTAAAAAGCCTCCAGTTAATCCAGAATGCTGCAGCCAGATTTCTGACTGGAATTAGCAAGAGAGATCATATTTCTCCTACATTAGCTTCTCCCCATTGGCTCCCTCTAGAATAGAGTTTAAAATCCTTCGCCTCACATATAAAGCAATAAATAATCAGGCCCCATCATATCTTAAAGACCGCATAGAACCTTAGCAGAGCATTTTTGCTCTCAGACTGCTGGTCTACTTGTGGTTCCTAGAGTTTCCAAATGTAGAATGGGTGGAAGAGCCTTTAGCTATCAAGCTCCTCTCCTGTGGAACCAGTTCACAGTTAAAGTTCGGGAAGCATAAAGACAATCTCAACCTCTTATAATAATAATTATTTCTATAAATACTTTCCTGATTGCTATTGGCCCTTGCAGGTTGATTGCTCGGCTAACCTGTTTGATTGGTGACATCGTTGACTCCACCTTTTACTCTTAAACACATTCTAGATACAGTGTTTTAAAACAAGCTTTATATGAATTCTGAATAAGCTTTTGTGATGGCCTCTCCTGTTGTCTACACCCAATCCCTGATAATGTTCAGCCCATAACAAAATATCCCGTGGCTTATTGTTAGTGTGGAAGCTCTAATCTCATCCAGAGCCACAAATGTAACTGTATAGGCAGCCAGGACACACATGCAAACATTTGTGTCCTGTCTGTGAAGACTTGATATTCTGGGGGGTGAGTTGATTTATACCACACTCCGTGCCCGAGCTATAGTTTTGGTGTTTAGATGTCACCTAATTCATCCAACATCCTGTCAGCTTTAAACGTTCAGCCTGCTGTGTAACTTTAAATCCGCCCTCCACATGATCAGCTCAGTGGCATGCTTGTGTCAGAGTCGATAATAAAACATCACAGACATGAAAGAGAATAGAAAGCAGTTGCCTTTACGACTTATGGAGGCATACAAATCCATAAAACACATTGCCTGCGTTATTATTGCATGTCTGCCATATATTTTATATGCACCCAGTAATGTGTTTGGAATGAGGAGGCTGATTTGAACAGCACATTAAAGAGATCACTAAGACTGCGTTCTTTCACTTATGTAACATAGCTGATTTTAGTCTTCTTTGTCCACGAGGATTGAGAGACCTTAATTTGTGCCTTTACGTCATCCAGACTTGATTATTGCAATGTTCTGTTTTCATGCTTGCCCCAAGCCAGAATACTTAAATTCTTCGAATGGGCCAGAATGCTGCCAGAATTTTAACCAAATCCAGGAAATTTGACCACATCACACCAGTCTTAGCTTCCCTGCACTGCATCCCTTTTGAAGTTAGATCAGAATTTAAAATGTTTCTGATGACATATAAAATCTTAAATGAAAGTGACCCTTCATACCTGTCTGATATTCTTGAACCTTATACTCCACCTTGTGCTCCCCCCTCTCAGAATGCAGGGCTCCTGTCTGTCCACAGCAGGCTGCAGGGCTTTTTCCTACCATGGCCCCCTTCTTTTGAATAATCTCCCAGCTGACATCAGATAATCTCACTCTGTAGAGGTCTTTACATTTAAATATAAAACTCATTTATATACTTTCAATTAAAGGCTGTGATTTGTACCTGTTATTGGTCCTGGGTTATTGGGTTGTTTTCATTTTTTTTCAGTTTAGTAGAAAGCTGAAAATCACTGCAATCATTTCTTTGTTCTTTCTCTCTCAAGCACATGAACATACTGTACAGGCAGTAAGCCTCTCCTTCTCTTTTTCCCTCTCCCTCTCTGGTGCATCCTCATCATTGGATGTGGGTGTGTGGCCTAGGTCCTACTGTCAGGTTGCACCAGGAAGCCGCTGGCATTCTCCCTGATAATTTTCTGTCTGTTGCCTTTAGTGTCTGCTCTCTTTTTTTCTCTCAACTGTCCACTCACCCCAACTGGTCAAGGCAGATGGTCGCTCACCCTGAGCCTGGTTCTGCTGAAGGTTTCTTCCTTTCCTCTGTCACCCATTGCTTTCTCAGGGGGGGATTGTTGGGTTTCTCTCTGTATAACTCTATAAGGTTTTGTGCCTTGAGTGAATTGAATTGATTTTAACCTTACATGGAAGAATCATGGTTCATTGTATATTTCACTAATCTGTCTTCTTACCTCTTCAGATTAAGTGTTTTGCTCTGGGTTGTAGCTGTGTTAATAAATTATAAGACATAGTATGATAACACAAAGTACAACAACAAAAAGCTACAAAACCTTGCTTCATTGCACAGTTTGGTCATGTTTGACATAACGTTTGACTGTGTCAACTCAACCTTCTTCCTGAATGGATAATGAATTCTCTTATCTACAGCACTTTGAGACTGACTGCAGGTAATGAAAGCTTGTTTTGCCTCCTGGGGGACAATTACATAATGAAGGTGTTGATACACCTTAATTCAGCTGTCAGGATGTGTTAACAGTGACAGCTAAAATCAAAAGTAGGATTTACTATATGTATGTTCCTCCCAGAAGTGACAAAAAATACCAGACTTTGGCTGCATGCAATGTTTTGTCTGTGATGATGCCTGAGCACAGAAATGTCCTCCTTTGGTGCCTGTCTGGGGTCAGACTGTGGCGTTCCACTGAAAAAACAAGCCTGTTTATTCAGACAAAAGCAGGGCGTCTCAGTTAAATCAACATGACATCACTGCACCAGAACCCATTTTAATAAGCTTCATAAACTTGCAGTTGCCTCCTTTTCCTTTTTACTTTGTAATACACAAAATATTTGTGAGATTTTTCCAGAATAAAAGGGTTGGTCATCATCGAAATACAGCATTAGTCAGGTAGAGATAAAGTTTGCATTTTGATGCTGTAAACTAAAAATATACAACTTTGATATGTTATTCTATTCAGGAACTAGGTTTAGTTTTACATGGAAATCTCCAAAACTAGATCTACTAGCTTTTGCCTTTACAAATGAACACAGTGCACACATGCAGTAATTCATTTATTTCCTATATTCTGACATTTTCATTGTGATTACTGAATATTTTTAAACCAGAATGAAATGTGCTATGCGAACAAATGCCAAAACCCACTCATTCACCACAGAGAGCAGAACAACACAGAGTGTACTGTGTGTTGACAAAGATGTAATTTAACATTTTTGAGTTTTGGCTGGAAATTATTGAATGACATTGGAACTTCCATGTATGATGCCATGCAAGAGGGCAGTTTTTCAGTTCACATTACAAGAACTAAGATCAGAACTCAGACCCTGGTCTCTGAATGGTCTGCAAGAAATATGGTACATTTGCTGTATATACTGTTAATTTGTCTTCTCAATTAAGCTTTGCAATTGCATGTAATTGATCCCTGGGTTCTCTTCGTTCAATTTATGGTTGTCTAACAGAAACACTTTAAATTAAGGTTAAAAGAAGACTGTGGTACAATAGGCTAGACATTCAAGATGTTTTTAACCTTTTTAGTGTTTTAATGTTAAACATGATCACTTTTTCTTAATCTAAATTGCAACCTGTATTAGTATTAAAGAGTATAAAAATGTGACTGTGGTTTTGTTGCTGTGTGGAAACCATTAGAGCACTTTCAGCCTTTTGTTTTTATTCTGCAGTTGTGGTTACATTGCATTGCTCCATCTTTACCCATTAGCAGTTAAAACTGTTCATCACGTACACTCCATTGTTTATACAGAGGCTTAGTTCAACAGTTATTGTCACTGATGATGTGTCAGTGTTTATGTCTGTCTGTTACTGGAAGGAAAAGAGAAACTTTCCCTGTCACCTCTTTGCCTTTCCTCCCTTTCTATTTCTTCTTCTTTGCACAGCAGGACAGAGAGACTACATCGTATCAGTTTACAGGGAGTTTCTCTCGCCATATAGTGACACACACAACTCACACCCTGGGGTGAGAACAAATGTCTGTCATTCAACAGCCACCTTGGAGTGTCTTGACTGAAACAAGAGGTACTCAACACCCTCTATAACACCCCAGTTACCCCCCACCCCCACCCACAGGAGTGAAACTCAGCTGCTTCCCTAGAAAAGTTGTTTTGATTGCATATTTACTACAGTTCAATCTGTAGTATACATCATACACCCTGCTATCATTGAAGGGAATTCAAAATGAGAATGCCTGTACTGTACTCAACAACACGACCAACATGAACTACATTTCACTGCTCCCAATAAAGTCCAACTTTGATTCTGAAACTGAAACTTCTGTATCTCATTGTGACTGAGGTTTGCTGCAGTTGGCGTCGATACAGCAACCTCACAACCTAACTGGTGCTGTTTCTGTAATCCTGATCTGTGTATAAAAAAGAGAGAGCTTCCTTGACATTGTTTTCCTAAGCTTGGTTACACAGGGCTTTATAAACCTTTGTGTGGCTTGACAAATGAGTTTGTAAAACAGCTCCTGAGAAATATAACAAAATCACAGTGAGATGAATGGGAGAGGAAGTTGTAGTTTCCGGGTGGGGCTGTGGGTGGTTTAGGGTGGGGACACTGAGTGCTGATACGCCTAGTATCTGCATGTGTGTGTACGACACCAAATCTCAACATTCATTCGTCCAACTAACTAAATGAAAACACATCACAGACTGTATTACACCTTTAGCCTCTGGTTATGAATAGAAGATTTTCAGATTTTCTTCATTGTTGTCACAGCTGTAGCTATGTCACTGTTCCAAAACAAAGATGTTGAAAAGGAAAACTTTAGGAGATGTACAAATATAGCTAATGAAGCGATTGGCATCACTTGGTTGCTTATCTGAAATGTGGCAGACATGGTAAATCATGCTGATTCCTTATACAGTACATTTATTTATTTACTAGTTATATGATTTAGCAATAATGTTCCTGACATGATGTGCAGTGGATCAACAAGTTCAAGTTATTTTTGGCTAAAAGATAAGAGAAATCATTAACATTAGCAGCTGAGCACAGGATAAAAGATATGGGAAACAACCCTGTTGGCAAAGTTTCTTTTGTGACATTTATGAATCAAATTTATGGTCTAGGTCATTTGTAGCATTGTCCAATTAGGTTACCATGGAAACATGAAACATCAAACAACCATAATTTTTGGGCTCGAAGCCAAAATTGTCTGAAAGATGACAGGAAAGATGAGGGAATGAGATACAGTATACTGCTGCGGGAATGTACGCCTTCTGTGTCAGATTTTCTAATTAAAGTGGAAACCCCCCCCAAATGAAAATGAAAACAATTTTGAAAAAAATTAAGCAAAAAATATGAAAAGAAGAAAACTGACGGAGAAAAAGAATTCATATTGCTTCTCTTTCATTGTGAGTCTTTCACCGTGAGTTCTTTTGGTGTGCTTGTCATAGACACGAGGAATGATTATCTTACACTGGACTTTGTGTGAACTAAAACCTTCAAAAAAAGATTCAGTTACAAACTACATCTCACACTAAAAGTTACACAAAGGTTAAAAATAAGACACGTCACTTTAAAAAGGAATAATCTGTTTTCATCCATGATGCTGTGGTTTTCTAAGAAAACTGGTAAAGATCAGGGGGAACTGCAGCAACTGTGCTGAGCCCCTGACTTTTCATCTACTATCATCATCAGGTCAAAATATTATTTGTCCAAACTTTGGTTAATAACCAAAATGCTCAACTAACCACCTCAACATCAGTACGTCAGCACTATCACTGTTAGCATGTTGAGTGTAGCAAGCATTTACTCTGATACAGCAAGCTTCACAGAGCTGAGAGCATATCAGGATCTCATGCTGTGTCTGAAATCCACTCAATCACTACTCCCCATATAATGTACACTAAGACGTCCACTCAATAGTAGATAATAACAGAGTGCAGTAAATTGAGATTTTGCTAGTGTACTTTATATTAAATAGGTAGTGATTTTGGACCCAGCCTTTGTTGTGTTTTATTATGGATTTCAGGGTTTTGCAAACAAAAGCTTTTAAGAGATACCAAATATTCTTGATTATGAAAAAACTCAGACAATGTGAAGTATGTTGTAGCTGTACAAAACAAAGTACCTTTGTTTTAAGTTGGGTTTTGTCAGTAATCACTTTTGACTCCTAAGCATGATGAATTTCTCTGTGTTTTTCCTCTGTAAGCTCAGACCTGCCTGTATTTTAGACTGATGAATGAACATTTTCATTGAGATCGATACGCCGCAAGTAAAGGCTGCAACCCAAACTGGGTTTTCCATCCTGCCCTTACACTTAGTAGATGGTTTGTAATTCTATAGGAGAAGTTGGGGGGGTTGGACAAACATGAGTTTGGGAGGAGGAGGTGTGCGTAGGTGTGTGTTTCACCACTTTCTGCTGTAGTATTATATAGCTTCACTTCACATTCCCGTCACCTTGTAATTAATAATGCTAGAATAACACCTGAAACAGAACAGCCATCAGTAAACTGTCACTCATTCACACTCCAACTAATCCACGCGTATACACAAGCTCTAAAGCATCCATCATCCATAACTGTCTAGTAGCTGCTCTGACAGAACACACTGCAGCTCCAGAGCTTCCAGACATCATCCATCACCTCAGCCCAGCAGAGGGGTCTGTGACTGGGACACACAGGCAGCAAACCAGACCAGATTAGGCCATGGATTGGACACACACAGACCTGTGTCTAAGGGTGGACAAGTACAAACACATATAACACCTACATATACACACAGGTGGCCTTTTTTCATTGTTCCAAGCTTTAAAAACATCTCACCTCCATCTCTTTCTTTACACTGTGTAATTACTTTTAGTCTTTAATCCACATATTAAATTAAATCCTCATACATTTTCACCAACTTTCCACTTCTTCTCACCAGACTCTTCCCCTCCTCCTGCTTCTCCTGCTATGTGGATTATGTTTGCTGGACGGAGTATAAATAGTGCTGAGTAGGTGGCCTTCTTACAAAAACACAGATATACAGATTTCAAAGGCTCAGTCCCCTTGTTTCAAATTCTATAGACATTAATCAAGACTTGTGTTTCGCAGATGTGTCTGAGCAACATGTGTGCTCCGTTTTCTGCGTGTGTCCGGCTGTAATGTGCAGTAGGCACCCATGCGTGCTGTTCTGTGTGCATGTGATGCTAGATGAGAACATTTGGTAGCACAGTTTACACTTTCTCATGAGGGCCGGTACAGTTAAAGCTTCAGGTAGGCTTAAAATGTCTAAACTAATAGATTTATGAATTTATAATGACTGAAGGAAATCAGAATGTAGCTTACAGAAGTAGAGTAAAGATGTTCATGACGCACAATCCTGAGTGACATTATCAACTCTTTTCTTCCATTAGCAGTGGTGGGATTCTTAGTGGACTTAATAATGTTAATGTGCTTCCCATGACCTGGTTCTGCTCTTATGGCAGAACAAATGGTCTTATCTTGCTGAAAGACTCTCGTTGGTGTTATTAGAAATGTTAGTTTTAAATTTCAGGTTTGTTCTAAATGACTTTTTAGGTGCAGTAGTAGCTATATCAAATGTGTGTGATGATGATCTTGTATCTTAGTACGTGTCTGTGGTGACATTAGCATGATGAAGATGAGATAAAGAGGCTGATAGTTTGGGTTAAAAGATAAGGCAGTGCTGTTGTAACAGTGGTCTTCAGCATGACCTCATTTCTCTCAGTGTCAGAGAGTCAGAGAGATCCTGACACAACTGCCTGAACAAAACCACTGCCTCTGAGAGACTGAACTAAGAACACAGAGCATCATGATTCTGCAAATAACAACTAGTCTAATAATAAGACAACACTGAACAGTACGGCAGCCCTGAGAACTCAACACACTGCAACTTAAGAAAACCCAAATTAGGAGAGCAGCATGTTTCTGGATGTGGCTCTGTTTTCTCTTTGCATTGTTTTTTTTTTTCTAAATGTTTTGTCTGTGTTGTCATATTGGCAAAGTTATATAAATCTGCCTCTGGTGCACAATAAAGTCAAATCTTGAAAGTAATAGTTTAAGTAACGGTGCTATGACTAGTAAGAGTCATAGCACCGTGCTATGACTAGTAAGAGTCATAGCACCGTGCTATGACTAGTAAGAGTCATAGCACCGTTCACACAGGCATCACAAAATATTTTTTATAAATGAACTCTATATTTCGTGATTTGTGATGTCTGAGGGAACCTGCATGGTTGCAATGACATTTGCACAGTAGCATGTTAGCTACTAGCTGGCTAGCTGCTTTAGTTTTGTCTGTCTGTCCACTGGTATGAACAACAGCTGTTTGTTTTTCTGAAAACATCTGTTTAGTACAGCTGAAAATGATTTGTGAGAGCAGTGAGTGTAAACCAAAACATTTGGTTGTGGGCTGGAATAGATGCTAAAACACCTTCAGGAAATTCTCATTGTATGTGTCTCTATAAGCATTTTTTTTCACATTACATCTAGTAATATAATCTATTGGCATCCAAAAATATATTAACTAGCTAGACCGGCTATTTGCTAAGTAGTGTGATCCTGTGCAGCACAGGAATGCTGTGAGGCACAGAGAGAAGCAGTGTCCACTCTAACCTGCAAAAACATCTGGACGTGATATTTACCACCACTTCTCAGGAATGACGCAGAAGGAAAATCAAGAGCCCTGCCCTCGCAAGCCATGTCTCCATTCTCCTGATCTTTGCCATTGCTGAATATGTTAAAGTCTTTTGGAAGATTTCACACAACCTTGTGCAGTTGTCTACGTTTATTCATAAAACACTTGGGGAGCACAGCTTAGAGGCAGCTCTGGAGAGAACAATGAAAATAGGCCCCTGTTGGCCATAAGCTGCTCTTAAAAAAAATTCAACACAAAATATGAAGATGTTGCCAAGGCAATGGCATGAGTCACTCTGGTAGTAGTGTAAGATGTTATTCACAGGTTTCTCTTGTCCTTTGTCTGTAAGTAAAGTGATACTCCCACCGGTCACTGCCATAATCATCCAAACAGTTATCCTGTTCCTTTATGTATTCATGGTTTTGGTGAACATTATATTCTGGATTTGTATTACACGAATATGCTGGGAAACAAAGAGACATACATGCACACACGATTTTACTCTAAACTCAGCAGGCTGCCCAAAGCAAATAATATGCAAAATACTTAATAGTCAGACACTACTTTTTTATTGCGCTGTACAGTTCTTATAACACCAGTGCCAAGAACATTGCAGAAGAGCATGTGTATTAAAAATAAAGATGCCCTTTCAGATTCCAGATTTGGTGTGGCTGAACTTTCCCTCACCTCCAGAGGCAGGGCAGGGACACAGTAGAAAAAAAACAGACAGAGAGAGCTGGGGGAAATTCCTGCCAGGGATTTATATCATGACTGTCTTAATACCACAGGAATGCACAAGTGAAATTTACATGACTGGCATGACAACTACAGATATGGAGCAAGATAAACCCAGGTCATTCCAGGCAGCACTGTTATTGGTGTTGTTTGTTTGTATTTGTTATTGGAAAGCTGCAGATATATCTGTACATTGTGTTTGTTTTCAGTTTTATCACTGTGTAGCATAAAAGTTTCATTTGTTAAATTATGTGTTGTTTGTCTCAGAATATGTGTGTGGTCTCTTAACACATATAGAAACATCAAAATAAACATTGTCGTTAAGCGTTTTTACAGAAACAAAGTTCTAGATAACAACATTTAATCCATAAGCCAAATCAAAACACAAACAAGATATGTGACTTTGGCATGTTTTTTTGTGTGTTTTGTTGCATTTGCAATTTTGGTTACTTCTTTATAAAGTAGTAGTTAAAGGAATAGATACAAATTTTAAATCTACATATTAAATAAAAGGGAATAGTTTTTAACAGTGTTATTTATTTATAGTTCATAGTTCAAAACATTGTTTAAAACTCTGTGTATTAGCACAGGTCCTAAGCAAAAATCTTAGAGTAGCATAGTTACTAGTAATTAAATAAATTACCCACAGGAATGGTTATTTTACTCAAGGGAAATCCACCCTGATGAACCACTAACAACTTTCATTTTCCACTGCCAGACCTTACATAACCCGGTGAGAGAACACGCTGTCACAGCCTGAAAAACAACGTTGATTTGTTTCACTGCCGAACTTCATTTTTGGGTGGGTCACCTTCCACAAATGCCTGCATTTCTATTTATCTTTTAGATAGTTTCTAAATTAGTAAGGAAAAGATTTGTCAAGACTCGTGTGGATTTTTGGAACTCCCTATCGTGCCTCCATTCCTGTTGATGAAGTGTCTCTTGCTATTTGCTGGCAGACGGCCCATTGATACTTGTTCTTCAGTTGTGATCCAGATTTTTTTCCACTCTGTTCTTTGCCCTAATAGCCATGGGATGCTTCCTGACAAAGAAGATAAAAGACAAGTCCCTTCCTCTATGGAGCCATCGTAGTGCAGGCTTCAGGAAACTAACTAAGGGGTCATGTTAAATGCTCCATTAATGTCCAAAATCTATCATATCCTTTACTTGCTCTCCATGGGTTTCCCTACGGATAGCGCCACAGCTACAATTTTTTATACAGTGTGGTGCATACACTAATCCAAAGTACAGTGGCTTGTATCAGTATAGCTGATTCTTTTCATCTCTACTTCTCTCATCTGATGAGCAGAGCTGAGTCTATTATTAGCTGCTATACATTCTGGCTATATGCCAGACCCCTCTGGTAGGCCACTCTAAGAGGCCAGCCACAGCCAAAGCCTGAAGCATTCCCATGCCAAACAAAAACACATCAATAAAGTCAATATTTAGCCTTTTATGCTGCCAACGAGCAGCAGGAAAAGCAGAATAAAAGGGAAAATACCTCAAAGGACAGCTGAAGGCTAAATGAAAACACTTGGGTATTAGGAACGTTGGTGAAGTGCTCTCGACAGTCTGTGTCTCCAGAGTGCTGCAACCCACCACACTCCTGCTCTTCTACTCTTACTTCCATCCATTCTCTGTGTGAGGTTAATTGGACGGTAGGAGACCACATTGTCAGGATGTCAGCGTAAGTCTTCACACTACAGTATTTCAGAGCCTTTTTTAATGGAATGAGAAATTTCCCTTTGATAACATTTTTATATTTCACTGCCAAGAATGACTAAAATCTCAGAAATCCAGACAATAATTCTTCTAAAGGTGCTCCTCAGTGGCAGCTTATGTACTCATTTAAACAAACTTCTTCATAACTGACTGATTGGAAGTACCAGATATTTAACTTCTGCAAAGATGTTAACAGCTTAAATGGGCGTTGCAGTGGATAATTGTCCCACCAATCAGTATAACTGTGAATTGGCATCAGATAAACTATGATACTCTCACAGGCAGAGCCATTATCAATTTGTCGTTTGGTGTGGGTTTTTTTTTATTGTCATTTTACAAAATAACTTTGAACTGCCCCCGTGTGCTGAGTGTGAAGCAATACTGATATGGATTGCACTGACCTTTTTTTACTGGATAAACAAGAGGGAGGGGACAATACCGTGGAGTGTCATGCAAGCTGTGTCTTTGTTGCATTATGTAATACTGAGATGAATCTTTGTTGAATTTCACCTTGGCTGTCAAACTATAGTCTCTCTTGCAAAAGATCCCAAAGAGATTACCTGATTAAATAAGGGTTATAATATACTAAGGTGAATCTGGAGAGAAAGACACTACCCTTTTATTAACATTTAATGACTCAGTGCTGGATATATCTAATATAACCTTGACATTAAATTACATTATCTGTTTTTGGTGATTAAATACACCACCAAACATGACAGGCCATTTTGACAGTAATTTTTTAACAACTCTTATGTACCTTCATTAATGTTTTTGATCATTGTTGATTTTTTACTTCGCTAGTTAAATGGTGCTTAGTTTAATGAAATAACGTCTGAGAGTCTAATTGACATTATGCAGTTTGTGGTTCACTGACCACTCTCCTCCATAGAGGGTCATTTTGGTCAAATCCTGCCAGGAGGGCGTCTGACCTCAAAGACAGGAAGAGAGAATGTCATGAAGATTTAGTGTGTGTGTGTGTGCTCAAGCTTGTGAACAAGTACATATGTTTTTACTTCTGTGTATATATCTGCATCTGTTTGCATCCCAGTTATTTGTCTCGCACTGTGCTGCAGTTGAAATCCATGGCTCTTTACAGAATTTATTGATACTGCTTGACTCTTTAACGCTCTCCACAGTGGGTCCAACAGCTGTTTGAAACACCAGATGGGGTCTGGAACCATACTCTGACTACTCATGTGATAGTTCTCACTTTTTTCGTGACAAATTTTTTTTCTCCAGAGGAGATGGACCTCCAGTGCCAAATAGATTCTTACATCATCGTTTTGTACCACAGTTTATTAGGACTCATGTCCTGTTGTCTGTGCTTTATTCTTAGCACTACAAGCATTTAATCCTTTTCTCTGCAAAGAAGAAAGTCATCATTCATGGTTCAGCTTGCATATGAAGACATAAGTCTATGTGTGTATCATATATTTATTCAAGTCAAGATTAAAAAAACTTTACTAATCCCAGAGGGAAATTATTTAATATTTAATTTATATATATGCATATACAAAAAAGATGAAGCAGATAAAGCATTGCAACTTGAGGAAAAAAATAAATAGCATAAACCTAATTTATAATATAGAAAAAAATATCTTTTTTTATCAAAACTGGATTTTCATGAACCATACCTGTGCACTGTAAGAGCTCATTGAAACAAATATTAAACCGTGGTGTGTGTTTTTTCTGCAGTCCCTGTGGAAGCACAGTCTCTGATTTTTTATGAACTCAGGGGGTAAGTTTTGCTCAAATAAACCTTCTCAGTGGGGTACAGGTACTAAATAACAAAACAAATGAATAAATCTGTGCTTTCATTCTTTCATAACCCCATGTAGTCATTTTGAAATACTTCCTTGTGGTCCTGTTTCCGGCCTTTTGGAATGACACTTCTCTGCGCTCTGTAGAGCATTAAATTATGACTGGTGGTAGGATCCATTTCTCCCAAAAGGGGGTTTTCACAGGCAATTACTATTAAATGCTGGACACTAGTGCTCAGAAGTGTGCCATGGTCAGCGTGCATAAGTTGAGGTCAAGCCAAAGAATACACACCATGATGTGAAATGATTTAATGCTGTTTCAGTAAATGACATTAAGCTAGTAGAAGAGCAATAACGTCTCACAACATAAATATGTTGATGATATAAGGTCTTCTGACTCTATTTTATGTACTTGTGACATATAGGATACATACACAGAACACTTCTTCTAGTTCCAGACTGGCCATTTTATGGGATTGAGATTGCAGGTCTCGAGGTCAGAATGAATCTCTGCAGCTACTACATTCCTCGTGAGGGCATCATTGTAATGAAAAACCTTTCAAAAAACATTAAGAAGTGTGACGTGTAAAACTGAAAATGTTAAATTTAATGACCCATTAAAAGTAAAAATGTATTTAAGCCACATATTTAATATATTTTGGCTCCTCCTTTACATGCATACTGAATCACTACTACACATCAACCTGTGAAGTAGCAGCTCACAGGATGTATAGACTGTATCTGCCTGTGCTTGTTTCTAATGCTTCTCCTCATCTTCACGGATATCCCAACATCAAATACTCACCCAATGAAAGTTTTCTTCTAGAGTGTCCACACGCAAGCAGGAACATGCTTCCTGTGACCCCCCCTCCACAGAAGGCAAACACACTTGACTAGGAGAATTAACCTATGGTGCCGAGAGGTTGCATTCAGCTGACTGTTTCCTTTCCACTATGGACCCCGACCACGGTGACATAAAGCCCAGGAAGGGAGAGGCTACAAGTACAGATGTTCCACACTCTCTTTCCGACCATCACAAGGAGCTGGCTTATCGCTGTCTGTTTGTTCAGGAGTCTGGAGTCAGCTGCTGGCGGGAAGCAGGGGAAGGTTTCAATCAAGATAATACATGAAAAGTTTGGAGTTGTACCAAATTCTTAATAATCAACCACTGCACAGAAAAGACCCACAGCAGCACTGTCCACATTCCTGTTCCTCTATTATAATGCAGAGGTTAAAAGTCACATAAATCCAACCTATGTAAGAGGAATGTACACAACTTGAGGAGCACTTAAAGCACACACAGAGGAATTCTTTCCCATATGCAATCAACACGCCATAAAGGATGTTGTTTTTCAGTACATTATGTTTCACAAGCTTTTTCACTACAACTAATTTATCAGACAGTTTATTCATAGCTGGAAAATGGTGATCTTCAGAAAACTGTACAAATTCAAACATATTTAATACATGCTGCTGTGTAGCTTTTAATTAACCACCTGTAATGTTGAAATCTGAACCTTCAGAGACACATAAAAGTGCTGCTGAAGCCAGATGTCAACTTGGTGAAAAGTACTTAACCCTTGTGGGAACACTCAGGGTTGAAAAAACAAATATTCATTTAAAAAGAATACTCCCACTGAAAGATGTATAAGCATGTCAAATGCTTTAGCAGTTCAACATTGTGAAACTCCTAAAAAAAGGCAACAGCTAACACGAATGAAAATGAACACAGTGGATGCAGTTGATTATTCGTTTTATCAGCATCAGCTCGCATTTGTCCCAAAGTGCAGATGTAAAGACATTTTTAATTGTCTGTTCACAGATGACTGAGATGCAGGAATGCATGTAACGAGAAACTTTTCACCGACAGTCATTTGAATCACACAGCAAAGACTTATGGTGTGCAGTCTATGAGAAGCAGAGAATGTACAGTATATACACAAGCATATGGTCGTTGATAAGCCAAATAAATTGTGAAAGTTTGGTTTGAAATCCGTGGAGGGATCCAGTCCAAAGGGCAGAGTTGTGACAAAAACTTACTTAAATATGATATAGAACCTTGCATGTGTACATACACACAGACTTAAAGGCCCGAAAATCTGCTTTACACCTTTTACTGTGCAATATAGGTATTCATGTAAATGTAAACAACATATGACCACATGAATACTACATGCATTTTGAGTGTATTTGAGATTTTTGTTTACAAGTCATATTATTCCACATGTTCTGACAAAGCTTCTCATTCCCAATGCCATCAGGAAGCTATGGGAATATATAGGGGGGTCCGGTGCTGGTGCAGTGCTGGTGCAGTGCTGGTTAAACTGACAATACATATCAACAATAAGCCATAGAGAACAGCTTGACAGCATGCTGAAAATGCTACATTCCTGAGCTGCTGCTCCTAAGCCAAACCAAAAAAAAAGTCTTTAATGGCGACCTCCAGTAAACAGAAGTCTAGGGTTGACTGAAATGATGTGCTCGGTGTTAAAGTTGTTTACACTAAATCTAAAGGATGTGTCTTGAAACAAAAGAATGACCCCTATTGAAGTTAAAAGACAAATATTTCAACCAGACTGGGCAATGTATCAACCTTGAGTGTGACTTCAGAGGAAACAAATTATCTAACCACTCTTACATTTCTTTTTTCCTCAAAATATTGTTTCAGCAAACTTAGTTAAACAGAACTGTCACTGGAGCTGCAGTGAATCTTCCTTGGCCCCTTGTCCCATCAATCCTGCTCTGAGGAGTCACAGAGACACATTTTACAGATAGTTATGATGAGAGACTTTTGTGTGGACAGACTTATAAAAACCCAGCCTCTTGCAGCTAAGGCAAGTCGTCTAAGCCTGAAGCTCTTTTACAACCTTCCCCAGAGACTCTTGAGGCCCCAGTTCTCTGTGACGCCAACTTACTCTACTTCACCCCTACTTAAAAACTGCATGTATCATATCTGCCGGAGCATGCCATGCCACCAGTGTTTCTATCACTGCTGCAGTAATGCAAGATGTGGGCAGAACTCATAAATGTCAGATTCTGTTTAGCCAATCTAGGAATATGAGTGAGGCTCTTGCGCTCGTGGGCTGAGCCTCAGCAGAGTGCTGCGGAGAGGCTTTTTAAAACCTCAGCCTTCTGCTGCTTATAAATCACAACAACTTACTCACTTATCTGAGAAACCTTCATATCGTTTCTGTAGACTGTGGCCAGGATAATGGTGATAATGAGAACAGCTCAAAATGTAAAGGAAATATATCACAAACTTTATGGCTGAAGTGCTGTAATGGCACTGGGAAATATTAAACACATAATTTAAATAATGCAAGTGATATGAAACATCTGGGATTAATTATAACTCATACATTCCCTTATCTGGAAGCTGTCCACACAAATCTGTGTCAGATAACCATGCATTTGTCATCACAAGATTAAACTGATATGACATCATAATTGAATGGGATGTAGGGAAACACTGGGGAAATCAGAACTGATGTGGTTTGTAAATAAGTATTTTATATATTTCGCTGATTGTTTTATTAGTAAGCTAGTTGCTTCTTACGTAATATCATTTGCTATTTTCTAATCAAAGTTAGGCAATAAATGGGGCAATAAAGGCTTTTCTAATGGTGACAGTGTTGGTCTTTTGAGGAGCATATTTCTTGTAAGTTTGCAGAAGACATCAGAAGCCCTGCAGGGAAACCTGTTGTTCATCCAGTAACTTGAATTCAATAACTATTAGTTATATATATATGGCACAGACAGATGTGGCTGAAAATGACAAAGCTCTGAAATCTGGGAGAGGCGTTAAAACATTACATATACAGAGTAAGAATTCTGGTTAATGTGAATTGAGAAAGTATTCAAAAGGTTTGGCAATTATATGCTTTTTGACACTAAATAAACTGTGGCTCACATTACTTAACAATGTGTTTTAAGAAATATATACTGATTACAAAACTGTGTTACGTATTACTCAACAAAGTGTCCTATTACTAAGGATTGTGTATAGCGATACAAATAAGAATTGCAGATTGTTTTGGGGTAATAACAGACACATATATGTGTATTTAGAAATTACAGACACACTATTTGCACCATGTGGTATAACTTTTATTGCTGTAATCGTCTATTCACCATCAAGTCACATCTCATTCTTTTAAGTGAAAACCACTGTTGACTTAAATGACAGCTCATTACCCGCATGAGTTGAGCGCCATCTGGTGTCAAGATGCTGGTATTGTCGTATTTGGAAAGCGGAAGTTTGAGGCCAGAACGTGGATCAGAAAGTATCAAGTTACCCATTAACATCTAGAGTAAGACCGGAAAAGCTGTTAAATTTTAAATTTATTTTTCTTAAAATAAAAAAAAGAAAGTGTTATAACAAATATTCAGTGACTTATACATTTAGGTTTAAACTTTATTTAGTCTGTTTTTTTTCTATATAATTTGGCTTTTGTGTGGTTTTGCAGCGCTCCAGGTTTTACTTTGAAGGTTAGCAGCGGACGTTGTACATCCTGTTGTGGTTAACTTGACCTGGTGTTAGCTGCCCGGCTGCATGCAGAGAGAAACAGCAGTAACAGCATGGTTTACAGTGCGAAGATCGGTCCGTCCATCCTGAGCAGTGACCTGTCCTGTCTGGGCAGCGAGTGTGTGCGGATGATGGAGTGCGGGGCAGATTATCTGCACCTCGACGTCATGGACGGGTCAGTTTATCAGCAGTTAGATATATTAGCTGACATGCTAACGCCTAGCAAGTCCATTGGACGTTGACTGAGTGAGAGCTAAACCTGGCTAACATCAAGAAGCTAGCTAAATTAGCGTGCTAGAATTTAAGCTGGGACAGGCGGGTTTTAGTAAACAGTTTTTTTCTGACCTGCATGTATCAGTGGAGAAGCTTTTGAAATCCAAAGACAAAACAAAGTATTATACTGTATTCGAAGTCGAGACAACCTACTTCTTCCTTACTCTTGGTAGTTTAGTCATGTTTACCTTCCCCTGCACTTGTGCAAGATGTTACTTTGCAACTGTTAAGCAAGGTGATAGTTTCAATGTAGCTGTAAGTTAGATGTCTGGTTCTGTTTCCCTTTAAAGGCATTTTGTCCCCAACATCACATTTGGCCATCCCATGGTTGAGTGTTTAAGGAAGTCAATAGGCCAAGACCCTTTCTTTGGTGAGGAACAAACTTCATCTACACATATGTTCGACCTAATTCTGTCACTGCCACATGGTTGGTTCAGCGGTGCAGTTAAGTGCAGTATTGTGACTGTGTCAATGTTGCAGACATGCACATGATGGTGTCTCGGCCGGAGCAGTGGGTGAAGCCCATGGCTGCAGCTGGAGCCAACCAGTACACGTTTCACATAGAGGCCACCACCAACCCTGGAAACCTCATCAAGGAGATAAGAGAGAGTGGCATGAAGGTGAGAACCTGACATTTCACTCGGAGCGCCAGAATAATTTTGAGCTTTAGAATAAAATGCCACAATTTAAGGGTGTTTTCATGTATAATCTTTTTTAAGAGAACTGTGCTTGGTCACCTTAATGTGGACAAAGAGAAAAGAGACTCAGTTCTTTTTGTGTTCACATTGCAAGTTCATTTAAAAGAGGACTCATTTCTCTTTTTAGTCCACTTCAGCTCTTATGAGGCCTCAGTCCTCTTTCTATTCACGTTATAGTTTAGTAGTGCTGTAGGGGCTGCAGCCCCACCTGTTGGCCAGTGTGAAACTGGAAAACCCAATAGGCCTATTGCTTTTCAGTAATATTTATCTTGGTAAACAATTCTTTATTTTAGGTCCTGTGGGAGCATTTTTTACTGTCCTTCCGATATAAAGGATAAACATATGACCACACATGATTGAATACTGGTTTTCTACTTGTAGTGTGATGCCTGCATTTGCCTCAGCAAGTTTTGAGAAGCAACAAAACATTTTGTTGTTTTGTGAACCAATCCTACAAGTCACTGTTATGCACAGAAGATTGACTGGTTGAAAACTGCACCACACTGTTGCGATGCAACCACAGAAAAACTCTGCTTGTGTGTGCATTAAACATGTCTCCATTTATTTACGTTTGTACCACATGTCAGGAGGCACATTTACAGTACACACAGTTAAAACTGCTGATCACCAAAAAAGGGTCCACTAATAATTGGTTTCCCAACCTCCAGCTCTCAGAGGTGTCTCCATCCAAAACTCCAGGTGGTCTCAGTTTGGTTTGTTTCAGAGTGGTCTGAGTTTGCTTGAAGTGTTTACATAAGAGCAAAAAATGCTGACTAATTGCTCTGAGCTTGTTTTGAGGGTGGAAAGGAACCAAACACCCTAAGAGAATGCATGTACAATAGATTTAATAGAAACCACATTTTTTTATATTAAATGTGAACTAATGGCATCAGAAACTAACGTACAGTTGCTGAAGGAACTGTATTTTATGATGATGGCTCATATTAACACTGTGCAAATGTTGTAGGTGGGTTTGGCCATAAAGCCTGGTACTACTGTTGAAGAACTAGCACCCTGGGCTAACCAGATTGACATGGCTCTCGTCATGACTGTTGAACCTGGCTTTGGAGGACAGAAGTTCATGGAGGACATGATGCCAAAGGTAAGGACAGGTAGAGGAAGAGAAGAAACCTTACATACAACAACAGCAACAAGCTAGGTTTCAACATATAGGAAATCAGCATCTCTTAACATAATTTTATGTTCACCAAACAGAATGCTGGGTACAGATCACTAGCTAGCTAGGTTAACAGCGGGAAGACGTGAGCAAAAATGCATCTGAAGAACTTCTCCTAGAGAGGAGCTGTGCAAAACTGCTCTATAGCTTGAAGGATAACATTAATGCACATAAACATTTTGAATATTATATTTGTTAAATCAAGGGAAATGTGAGTGGTCAGCAGCCGTTTCAATACTAATACCTTGGCTTGATCGTACATTAATGTGAAGCTTGATTCTTATTTGTACAGTAGAAAGTTTGAAAATTATCTCTTTGAATATGTCATATGTATCTATGTACTACAAACCTAAAATACTTTCATATGTAGTGAAACCTCCAGACTAAACATACATAAAATGTTGGTTCATACCACCCAGAAGTAGTAGTTTGTCTCAGTGGGAACATTTTAATTTAACTTGTAGCATCTTTTATTTTAGTGCTAATATCTGAAAATAGTGTTGGGCAGGTTTTGAACTTATTTTCTGTGTATGTAACCAGGTGAGCTGGCTGCGGAGTCAGTTCCCTTCATTAGACATTGAAGTAGATGGAGGTGTTGGCCCCGACACTATTCATAAATGTGCAGAGGTAAGGAATGCATACATTAAAACTATTGCTATACCTAAATAATGGATTTTGCGATTTTCTCTTACATTATGTGTACTGTATGTTCATATTTGCTCCAGGCAGGAGCCAACATGATAGTATCAGGCAGCGCTGTGATAAGCAGCGACGACCCTCGTTCTGTCATCGCTCTTCTGCGCACGGTGGTTGCTGAAGCGATCCAGAAGCGCTCGCTGGACCGCTGAGATGTCCTCATTATGAAGGTCCCCGTGGCTACTTGCCTGTCCAACACACCACAGCATACAGTGGAACAGACTCAATACTAGGGTCTTGGTCAGATGCGGGGGGCTTCTGTGGAGCTGTGAGCTGATGGTCAGAATTAAATAACTTTGATGTGAATGAAGCTGCATCGTGCCTCTGCAGAACTGTTTGAACTTCATCCTGTCCTTCCACAATCACCTCTTTGAACATTTAAGTCAAAGTGAGTCTCGTTATTTTGAGACCTGAGCTGATGTTAACGCTGACTTAACATCTGAAAACATTCCTGAATATTGATTTCCTTAAACTTGAATTTTTAAGTGTAAATTAATTGTCCAAATAAAACGGTCCAAGAAGCACTTTGTTTAGAATGTCTTCTGAAGTCGTGTTTCTTACATCATAAAACGGTTTGGGTCTTCTTGCTCTACTACTGAGCAAAAATGTTGAACACTACTAACTCTATGAAAATTTCTTTGTGGATTAAAATGTTTCACTTTTCCCAATTATTGTTTCACATATTCTTTTTGCAGTTTACATTTTCACCTTGATTGTGGTATATATAATTAATACACAGGATATTACGCCCAAATTGTAATTGTCTTGAGTTTAAACTGTGATAGTATTATCCAGTGTACTTGTTCCACTTTATATTTATGTATTTATATAAATTTCAGTATTTCTGAAATGTAGTTATTATTTTAAGACACAAGTCTACCTACAAGATTTATTTAAACAGCAAATATACATATAGTTGAATGTACACACGTACATTTATGCAGCTCTTGATTTTAAGGTTATGTATCTTATCTCACTTCTAGTCCACAACATCCTGGGAAAGTGTATGTTTTGCTTTGCTGTTTTTCTAGTTAGTAGTTGCTTTGCATTAAGATTTTATACAGAAAACATGATAATCCTTTACAATAGTATGCTTTTTTGTAAATTAAGCCACACAATAGCATATTTAAAGATGTAAAAAAGAAATGAGCAAGCGTTATAAGACTCAAAATCAATCTACTCTGCTCTATGTATGCCCACCTCTTCTAGCTGTGCTAAAGTCCTGTACATTCTGCTATGGATGGATTTTTAAATGGACCTACTTGGCAGAGGCTCAGGGGCCCTTAGCCAATGTCTCTGCATGAAGTTAACATAAAAAAAAGACAGCATGACAACAAAAAGATGCCAAAAGAATCCCAAGGAGGCAAAACGGTTGAATCTCTGACCATTCACTGCAAGCTACATGACAGCCTATAGATTATAGGAGGGAAGGAAGACCTTTTACTTGTCTGTGTATAGGGGCCTATTTTTTGTAATCCGTCCATTCCTTCCACACAGCCCTTCAGGTATTAGTCTCATGAAATTAGGATAACTAGGAATGGTACAAAACCTACCAGTCAAGCAGAAATAATTGGCCTTCTCTGATTAGAGAAGGTCAGAAGGGTGAGCCTCCCTCAGAAACCTTTGGAAAGTAATATTTCTGAACTGTTCCATGAGTCTGGGTCACAGAAGCCCTTGACAGCACTTCTCTGCATTAAGAAGAGAAAAATAAGATTAGAAGCATACTTCTGGTAAATACAATTTTTGAAAAAAAGTTACTTTAACTTCAAGTAATATATTCTGCATCAGTAGCAGTGACACATTCTGGCTCACTAATTTACTCTTATGTATATTTTAATGCTTCTGTACTTGAGATTTTCAATGAATTACTACATTGAATTACTTGTAACAGCTATTTTATATTGTGGTTTTGCTACATTTACAGATGTAATGAATACTGTTTCCTTTCCACCTCTGGCTAAATATGTGCAGTTTCTCTGTAAATCCAGCTGTGTTACAGACTTTTGCTTTTGAACATATAAGACCAACTTGGGGCATTCCTAGTCAGTACGAAATCATCTAATGAAATTGTAAGTATATATTATTAATTTGGAAGCATGAACAAACATCTTACACAGTTCTAGATTTTAGAAACACAGTGCTGTAATCTATTATGTATCCAGCCTTCATGGTGTGAACATCTCTACTGACAATGCAGTAGAGAGTTGGCTGCAGAATGAGTGGTAGAGTGGTTCACTGCTGAGAAAATAGTTTTGTGCAAAACTAAACTTTATTATAAAGTGTTGTGTCTATCTGTGTGCACAGTTTTCTACCTATGTATCCCTTTTCTTGTGAACATTTAAGACCCAGCTGACCCAGTTGTTGTTATAAGTTGAATGCTACCGTTTAGTGGTAGCATTATTGCAACCACCGTGTGAGTGGGATGTATTTTTGTGAATCAATATGTAATACTACTGTCAAGCCATGCTGGGATGTAGATCCCTATTCCTGAGGACACCCAGAAAGACTAAAGACATGTCTGCAGTGTGTCTCATCTCTTTGTCTGATGAAAGAATCCCTCCTGTCAATGAGAATCACCAACGACATACTTCAAACTACAAGCAACTCGATCTCAATAATGCAGCACATGTCTGGGAGGCAATTCACTGACTGAAATATTCATGGCTAAAATCTGTATTTTCATTTCAGTGTCATATATGATGGCAGATAATATCACAGATAATACATTAGCTCATTGCATCATTGTTTATGTGTATACAGGGGTTCATATAAAGAATGTGTAAGAGGTGTTTGTGAATGATACATGTATTTGTAGATCATGAGGAAATCTCCTGTGAGCGATTTCTGTTCTAATAGATGATGACAGGCGTTTTGTCTGCCACTGTCACTGCTGCCTCTCAAAGACAGGGACACAATTCAGTGAAGGAGTAGTCAGCACCTACACATGCTCCACACTCCTTAAGCCACTTTTCACTGCTCTCTCATAATCAGCTAAATGGCAGTTGCTTCTCTCTACAGATTATCTTGCACTGTTTACACACCATTTGTTGAACCATTATGAAATTAGAAATGCAGAGAAGAAAATGTGAGCAGCAACAATGGTGATAATGAAAGAAAAGCTGCAGGATGGTTAAACACTGACACACACACAAACAAATACCTTACATGCTGGCCCTTAACCTAAACATCAAAGTCACTCCAGAGAGACTTGCCATCTCTGGTGCCATGACAACCACATCTGAAAGTACTGTCCTTTGTGGTTAAAAGCAGTAATAGATAGAAGATGGCAGGGGCACACTAGCATGGTCAGAGATTCAACAGAGCTTGGCCTTTCCTCCCCAGTCACATGTATGAATTGCCTACATCTTTCACAGCATGTCAGTGAGTGTACATAAGGAAACTGAGAACACACACACGCACACATAGAAATGAAGAACGAGAGAGCAGATACGGAGTCCAGAAAAGATTTCACACCTAAAATAAGCCAGGCAGTCAGCATGTAGAGCTTTTGATCTTCAGAGCACTGCCGTGAGGGAATGTCTCAGTCCTTGGTAGAGGTGTGTGCAGACTTCAACAGAGTACCACAGGGTGTACAACTATACAGTAAAGGCGGTCTGATCACCAAACAGCAGGTGTCCCCAAAGGCTGTCTTGATAGGCTGCAGGGGCTACTCACCCACCGTAACGCGCACCACTACAAACAGAAGCAATGCCCAGTTTGAGTAAAATCCATATGTAAATTTTTTTTTACCAGTATCTCAAAAAGCAATGTGGTAACAGCAATCATAACCATATCCATGATCATGAAAGATGAGACATTGGATAACGAACCCTTACAGTACTTTATATGGTGTCAAATATTCAGCAGGCTCATCCACAGATACTGTTTGATGTAGCTGTTTGTCCCAGGGGAACATGGTTTTTACATTCCCTGTCTCTTTTTTCCTTTGCTGCCATTTATTTTGTTCCACCTATTCCCTGCTGCATTCGCTGTGCCTCCATGATCCCCCCGCGCCGCCCCCCCTAAAGGATCATTATATACTAGGATTACATCTTTCTGTTTTTCTCCTCATTGTCACCACTAAAGGTAGATTTGTAAACTTGCTTTGCATGCTCCTGCTCATTCATAATTACTTAGTATCCCACAGGAGAGCAATATGCACATTGCTTATTACACTGTTGTTGTTGCACACATTTATTTATGCATAAACACCTCATCTTATTGGAGAACATATAGTCATATTAACAATTAAAAAACACCTTAGAACAACATTACAAAATATATCTTTGTCCTGCAGCAAGGTGTGCTGCCGTCTGGTATATACTGTACCTGTGATAGATAAATGATTCACAGAGGGGGGCTAAAACAGCTGTTAGCCCCTGTTACATTTTAGTTTCCATTTCCTGTAATGTTGTGTAAAGTGCCTGAAGGTATAGCGCTGTGGTGATGGTATTTTCAGTTCATCTTTTCTTACAGATTGTAATTATTAATTTATGCGTATGGATTTCTTTTCATATACTGTGGCTACAACTCTGTTTGGGCCGACTGGGATGGATGTCAGCAAATGAAAATCAGTGCTCCATTCTGTTATGTTGAAGCCTTAGCATAAAATGTTAACTGTTAATTAGTTAAATACTTTGGTTAATGATGAAATACCTGCAGAGAGCATTCCCATCAGCCTCTGTTGTACTTTATATTTAGTAGTTTATTGTCTGAGTTTAATGAACATAACGTCTATGGAACTTTACTTCACTGCATTTACTGATTACATTGCAGATTAAGATTTTATACAGAAAACATGGTGATCCTTTACATTTTTGTGTACTTTGTGTAGTTTTGTAAATTAAACTAGCAAATTTAAAGCTTTCAACTTTGGGGAATAAAGCTAGCTATAGTGTCACTGTGAGTAATATATTTAGTATATATGAGTATATTATATATTAAGTGTTGCTTGTACAGTCTCACAAAACCATTGATGACGCTTTAGATTAGTCTAGTTTAAAGGTGCTTCAGGATAATTTCCTTCTATTTGCTCCTTCCACAGTAGCAAAGTATTAAAAGATACTTAAAAGTCATATATGCCATAAGTTAAAGAATAGTTTTAGTAGGAAAGGTCAAAGAAAAAAATATTCTTGGCTAAACTTTCCTGGGGAATGATTAATCTTCCAAGGTCGATACACTGATCAGGTATTAAACAATCATTTAAATTCCCAATAAAACAAACAAAACAACAAATGCCTGGAACAGTTAATTAGCTCTACATCTGAATCTCCAGGCTTCCACACGGCCCCAGAGAGTAGAGACTAAATGCAGAGCTCCCAGGGGAATATTTCTCAGTAGCAACCTTGGAATCTTTTTACTTCATCTTAGACAGAGCCAGTGGATGTACACACAACTTTTAGTGTCTATCAATTATGGATGAAAGGAGAATATTCCACTGTGTGTGTTTGTAAATTAGTGTTTTTAATTTATAATGAATGATGTGGGACCCTCAGTATTTTTGTTGTTTGGATATCAGTAGGTGTCTTGTGTGTGCTGAGTTAAATGTGAATCATTTTCAGAATAATCTTGACATTTCTTTCTAATAAACAGTTTTAACTAACAAACCCTAAATGCTAATTTTTTTCAGCTAAATTTACAGTGAGCAAAATGTATTAGAGATTACTGACTGCTAGTGGCACATCAGTAGCAAACAATAGCAAGTGTCATTTTCTGCATTACTTGTGGTACACCTGTTCTTCTCCTACATTTATTGTTCACTTACATCCCTCTATTGGAACCACAGAGGAAAACCAACGCACAACTTGAAATGTAAAAGTTTACAGCAAGATTTTTTTCTGTTTTTATTGACTCATGCTGCACATCACTGAATGACTCATAGCACATGAAGGTGAGCTCAATAAGGCCTGTGCAGGCCTCAACAAGCTGTAAAATTTGGAGCTCTGCCTCACTTATGGCTTCACTTCTAAGAACAGAACAACCTGTCTGTCCTGCTTATGTACTACAGTTGATGCTCATTGTGTGTTAAGTCAACACATTTATGAACAGAAACAAATATTTCCCTTTCCTATTGACACTTATGCTCTATTGCTGTGCACCACTCTTCTTTTCTCTGTCTTTGTTACAACAGATGCTCATCGCAGTGAAAGCAGGAGCATCCGTGTCCTGTTTTTGCATTTTCTTCAGTACTACCTCCCTCACTTGTAATAAATCATAATCTATTTGCCTGACTGCTGCCCTGCCAGTCTGGATCATTAAGCATTGTCTGCCAATGTGTGCCCTCTGGTGTGGACTATGGATTTGTTAGTGTTGCTTACTTTTATGCAAAACAGATCTTTGCTCATAGGGTGTGCGCTGAAGAAAACTGAGACAGAGAACAAAAAAAATCAGGGAGAAAGTGGGACAGGGAGACAGTGCTCAAAGGGGGAAGGATTTTGTGTTTTTGCATCTTGCATCCTGTGAAGTTGTGATGAAGCTGGCTGACAGTAACATCAGCAGCATCAGTGTGCTTGCTACCACTGCTAGCAGAATCAATAGATATTTGAGTGTGGGGCCTCCTTCAGTCAAGGCAGAATGTTTCGTCAAGAGTCAACCAAAATCTCTCGTAGGGGAATCTACATGCATCACAAAACTGAGAAAATTAACCACTCACTCCACAAGCAAACACCAAACTATGATTTTCTTGCAGTCAATGCTATGCATCACCTTGATTTATAGTATGCGTTCTAGCATTACGTTTTGGCATCATTGGTTATGTGTGCATTGATGAGTTCATATAGATTAATGGGAGAAAGAGTCAGAGAGGCGTTCATGAATGGCATGGATTGGCAGTGACAACAGTTTACTGCTTGCGAGGTGCATATAAACATTTGAGGGGGTGAGATGTCCATCAGCACAGGCTGAGTTAAGAATGGTGAGATGTGACAAAAAAAAGTGCCTGGTTAACTTGAGGCCCTGTAAGCGTCATTTAACCTGTGATGTGCTAAGCCATACCCCCTCTCGCTTCCCACAAAAAGACACACACGCAAAGACAGACTGAACTGAGCATACAGAGTAAATAAACATTCACTTTGAGTGGCTCAAGGGTCAAAATCCCATGTCAACCATTAGACTCTACTGAACAGAAGCTAAACTAGATGGGTGTGAAGCATGGTGGAAGTTCACTGGTAGATCACAGTTGTGGTAAACCTGGATCACTGGTTTTAATGAATTCATCTCCAAACACTGCAAATTACTTATGGTTGCAAGGAAAACATGAATATGCACTGAATGTATTTTATTGCAATAAACTGACAATAGCAAAGTGCCTTTTGAATGATCACGATGGCAGCTATTTGATAGAATAACAAAAGAAAAAAAGAACATGGTCATATAAAAATACATCACTAAAAATAACGTTTCACTGGCTGAACTGAAAACATCACCACAATCTATTTTACACCTAAATCTGGGAGCCAATAAACAGCCAATACATGCAGCCCTCAACAAACAGCTTCAACACTGTCAGAATATCTGGAGGAATCTTAGGAGGCAGCTATGGATGATATTCATTAACCTAAAACAAACAAACATAAAAAAACAGCAGAGTTTGACCGTACAGCTCCACTGACAGTGTTGTGACATCACACTGTGACATCATGCACCACCGCCACGCCCTCCACTTCCTGACTAAAGTGTACTGAATTTTGGAAGAATTAAGTGATTTACACTCTGAAGCTGAAGCAGCTGTTCTGTGGCACCATTTATCCGCCCTGCGTCTCTGGGACAATTCAAGATTTAAAAAAGGCAATCGCTCAACAAACAAACAAGCTTCTGCCTGTGAAAAACTGAAATCAGATTGCCGTTGTTACCGTTGATACAAATACATATGAATAGCATATGAAACCGGTGCAGTCAAATCATGTAAAACCTTCCCAATCATCAGTTATCCTGGGTGAATCTGGGGCCTCAGAAGAATAGATTTCACAGAATAGATTAATAGCAAATAGAAACAGGAGGCTAAAGACTGTTTGAGACTGAAAAACAGAGGTAGTTTCCACACCACATAATGTAATATGTGGTGAGGCAATGTCTTTGTTAGGCAAAGACTATGTGAAAGAAAAAATGCATATATACACAAATTTATTATCTTACAGGGTAAGTGATCCTTAGAAAACCATGTGCAATGATGGTAACACAACTAAAGACATGAAAAACATGGTCATTCCTTCCAAACTTTTGACTGGTAGTGTACGTATATACACAGAAAAAACTAAAGGGACATTATGCAAAAAAACTATGTAAAAATGTGTCCTTATCATCCACAATCACAACATCGTACACTTCTCCTTAATACTGCATTTGCCAACAATGTGTATTTTACAGTATATGAGGTTTTTTGTATTATGTTCTAATTGTACTTTTCTGGACTCATTTTCCTCTCACATGGGTGCTTGTCTAACAAAGACTGCGACAGTCAAAATGTTGCCTCATTAACTACTTTGGAGATTACATCAATCAGTGTTTGGGCTACTTTTCATTTCATTGTATGCCGTTTTTATCCAGAACTTTGTGTCCTAGATAATTTGTACAGAGGTTAGGAGCGCACAATAATAAAATTCTTGTCTAAACAGCATTTATCCACATCAGTATCTCTTTTATGAAAACACTTGTAAACATGGTTAATAATGAATAGACAGGCAGCAAATCAATCATCCTTTTCTTTGAAGATGTTGGTCAGTTTCGTTGTAGGTGAAGTTGCAGGACATGCATCATATTTTTAACTCACTAAAAATGACTTCTCCACCTGGAATAGTGTAATCTACTTGAAATGAGATGGTTAACTTGAAAAGAAGTGAAGAAGCTGAAATCTCAGAACTTACTGGCTTGTGCTAGTATTAGCTATGTAATTTTTGCCTTTTTTTTTTTTTACATAAATCTGTTTAATGAAGTGCAGCATAAAAGCAAAGCATTAAAAAGACAAATGTGAGCAATAATATCAAACACAATCTCCACAACACCCATTCTTGAAACAGATTAATTAACAGGTTCAAAGGGCATCATTGGCAGTCAAACACTGAATGACGAGGGGATGGGCTTTGTGTTGACTCTGGCTCAGGAAGTCAGGGGCAGGGGATGTTTGGGCATTGCTCTGTCACACAAAAACAATGCTCAAAACGTTCAAAGTTTACAAAACATCAAAATTCCTCCTGAAATATTGTCATGCAATATACATGTTGACACAATTGAGACAACAATGTCAAGTTTTCATTTCCAGTCTGGCAGTGAAAGGGTTAGACGCAGGTTGGGCAGAGGATTTCACACCCCTGCTGTTGCATTCCAGGGAAGGTGACACAGAATTTCAACTTGGGCCTTTGCGTGAGGGGAACTGAGGAGGACGCCTTCGGCTAGAATCCATGATTAGAAGACGTTTTAACAGTTCAGTTTCAGTCGTCTTTGATCAAACATCCTAACTAGGTGTTACATCACATTTCACTAAATAAACGCGACTCAAGCAAAAAGCATTAAGTGAATCCATTTTTGTGACTTGTCTGTTAAACTATTGTACATGTACAGTCAGAGTAAATTTCATTATAGGTATAGATATACAGTGTTTTGACACTGACCAAACTTGACAATCTGGTATGAAATGCTACAGACTGCAATGCGCAGGACAAATCTAGCATTTCTACTTCTACCACACTGCCAACACACAGGCTATTGACATAATCTGCTTGGTGCAGTTGCCTGGCAACACAAGCAGTACAGTTTTAGAGAATTTCAAAGCAAAAGGAAAATCTTACAAAGCTATGCAAAGTAGTATAAAACAATAAATAGAAAAATCTTTAAAATAAACACAAAAGTCAAACTTTGCCCACGCCCATCGATTTGTTTTCTTATGATGTGCGGATTACAATTTTAGAGTGTTTCTCCACACACCTACACATAGTAATCTCCAGTGTGGTTCTGAACAAATCAAAATAAACTTTTTTTTAAACCAATATGAATTCTTTGAGCTTCTGATATATTTTAAGACAGGCTGGAGTGGTCATACTGGGCAACTTAAATAAATGTGCAAGAATTTAATTTCAGTGACCCCTACTGTGCAATTTAAGGACAATTAAAATGATTTAACATGAGCGTAAAAGTTGTCCTTTCGTCCACAAGATCCATAAACCCACAGCAGGGAGTAACCAGACTTTTTTTTCCTCAGTCTGCCTCAGAACCAATCAGCTTCCCCCCTCTCTCTTTAAACTTCAAAACTTGCTGCAGAGGACAGTGTGGAAAGAAGGAGGGCTTGGCACTGAAAAATATCCCTTGTGTCAAAGTACATATAACCTCAGCAGGAGAGAGGAGTTCATTTATTCTTCATCATTTCCGACCTCCCTCCTTCTCTCTCTCTCTTTGACTGTCTCTTTCTGAAGAGAAGGAGAACAGAAGAGAAGAGCGGAGAAGTCTCTCACTAAGGCCAGCGTGTCTGGCAGTGTTTAAGTGGTGCACCGGTACTGGTTTCTGTCTGCCAAGGCAAATTCATTGTGGAAGCAGGTGGGCCAACACACATACACACACCCTCACTTAGGACACAGACTTGTGTGTCCATGCCTTTGTCTCTATACAGGCTTGAAACCAAGTCATCAGCTACGGAGTCAGTGGGCACAGAGCATCACTATGGCAACCAACATAGCGGGCCAGGTTGTGGCCACTGTGACTTTTTTGGCATCCGTTCAGTGCTGGAGTCGATTATAGAGTTCCCTCTCTTAAATGTTCTTCCCCAATTGGCCAATGATCTCCTGCGCACAGTTGTTTTTTTTTTGAAAAAACAAAACAAAACAAAAACAAATGCAGCTATGAGATTTAGTTTCACAGAAAACAAAAACGAGAGAGGCTCATAATACTCTCTTGCCCTTCAATTAAACTCGCACACTTAACCGTGCTAGCACAGCAAACTCATTATAGTCCACACACACACACCCACACACACAGTTGTTAACATAAAACAGGCAGCCACCAGGGTAGAAATTTTTAAACTGATCAACTCATTGACTAATTCAACACAGCAGTGAAAGACGGTAAGGTCTGAAGGTGGAGTCCAGATCTGCTCCCTGGCATTGTGTTGGCTGGATCTGTGACATGTGCGAGGCAGGACAGGAAGACCCCGTTTAGTCAACAGAGCCAGGGTGCAGGCTAAGGGCAGGTGGATCCAAACAGGTGGGAGAGTAACTGAGGTGAGGTTCTTTAATCCACAGGAGGGGGGCGCCGTTCTTCCCTTCTTGGCTCTTGCTGTTGTTGCGGCTCTTGAAGCGCACTAGCAGCACTGCGATGAGTAGGATGCCGAAGATGGGGAAGGGGTAAAAGAACACAAAGTAGAAGAGGGAGTCGTTGGAGCACACCACTGACTGGAGGGTGGACACTGTGAACAGCAAACAGACATTTTGTTTAGAGTTGGAAAAAAACCCTCCTTGGCATGGTCCTGAGGAAAAATCATTAACAAAGGAATGAAACTAACTTTTTGATTGAATTGTAATATGGATTCTTGTAGCGTGTGTTCTGCACACTTCTTACAGCGATAAATGACCTTGACACTGGTGAATTAATCCATTTGAATTCTTTAGGTTTCAGTATTGCTTTTAAGACCATTAATCCCTTTTGATTTAATGCTTATGGGTGGGTAGCCATCTTTAGCTCTGCTTTTAAATTTTGTTGTCTACAAAATACATTTTTGTGACTGGAGAAGTCAGATCATCCAAAGCAGGGTATATACACTGAAACGTAACCGTTAATTGAACTAATAATATTCTCTTGTTAGATGTACTGTAACAATGAGAACATATTAGGATTGGGTGATATGAAAGAATATGTTGAACAAAAATGTTCAAAAGGAGCAGAAGTTAATTACATCCTGTTCTGCTATCTCAGGAATCTGGTCTTACATTTCTAGTATAATATTAGAAGACAGCCACTGATTCAAGCATACATCTGTCACACTGTTCATTTTCACCTGCTTTTAGAAAAAGATTTAGTTAATTAAGGACTCACCTTGTTGCAGTACATTGACAATAGTGAACCCAGAGTTGTTGGTGGCCAGACGATACCATGCATTGCGCGGATTGAGTAGCCACTCCTCTACATGGCAGTAGTATCTGCCTGCGTCTGTTGGCCGGGCTCCTTGAATTGTCAGGCTGTACTGATCAGAGGTCATCCTCTCAAATTGTAGGCGAGAATTTGGCCCCGCCTCCTCTCTGGGGCTGCAATTTCCATTTCCAAAAACAGCATCATGACCAATTGAAAACACACAATCCCGCTCTCTTCCTTCCTCACCTGGCTGGTCCTCGTCATCCTCAACTTCAGAGCGCTCCACATACCAAGACACAGAAAACCGGGAGTCTCGGGAAGACTGGGAAGGAATGCTACAGCCCAGTCGGATTGAACTGGACTCTTCTACAGTCACATTTGACTCCATCTCTTCTACCTGCAGCCGAACCTCTGCAGGTGCCCAAGAAAATGAGAAGGAGAGAAAAAAAATTGGATATTACAGTCTAAAAATAGGACATAAGTCACAAAATGCACTCAAGGTAACATTAAGAGCCTCTTTTTAATGAATACACCAAAAAACAGCAAATAATTATGCATAGAGGGACACAAAACTTTCAAAATGTGACAACAAAAGAGAAAAATAAATACATCCCACAGTGCTGCCCACAGCCATCATCAGTTTTTTAACAAGGTTAGATCCTACCCCAAGGCTAGTGTGTCTGTCTGTGTGTGTATGCTCCTGCCCTTCAGGGCTGGTACAATGACCCAGTTCAACAGCAGTTTTAAAAAATGGCAGTAAAGGCCTGGTTTGCTTGGGTCTCTTTCACACACAGTTTGAACGGTCTTCTTGTTAAAACAAAACGAGAAACGGAGAGGACAGCAGCAGAGCAGAAAAAAAGGAAAGTGCTGGCTCACATTTCCCCTCATCTTTCCTCTCGACAGGCAGATTTCTGGCTGACTTCCAAGGTGAATGCATTTTTTAGCACCTTAATGAATATCTATGATGTTTATACAGCATATTCTATTATTAAATTATACATTATAAAAAAACATTATAAAAGTAAAAATCTTTATTCTCACGATGTTTCTTATTATTTCCTTATTTCTTAATAATTGGCCGTGTTAAACATCCACAAATGAGCATGTGTTAACTTTTGACTCAAGTGGTTCAGTAGTATAAGAGAATGAGAGGAATCTATAATACAAACAAAAAACAACAGCAGCAACAGTTTAAGTAAGGTTAGCTGCACATTAGCGTATGTGTATGTGCTCTGTAGCCTCATTAATTGTGGGAGTGATACTGTCTGCACATCCAGTGCATTTCACATCTGTGAACCACGCTTCCAAAATAAGACCGAGGTAGAGGAGGAATCTGATTACTCAACTGCTCCATATATACATGGATGCACATATGCATGTAAACGCAGTCATTGTCTACATAAAATATAGACTTTTTTTTTTAACCTGCTGGCTTATGACCAAATGTTTTGATTTTCACGTTCTAGTTGGACAGATGCCAAATCATGGGTTTCACTGAATTATAAACAGAACACCTGGCAGAAGAACACTGCTGTCTTTTATTATGTCTTGAAAAAAGTCACCTTCAGCTGGTGTGTGTACGAGTCACAGAAAAAGAGAATGTCAAGGATGGATGGGTTGTTATTAATTAGCATTTGGGGGCATAGATTTTCATTTGTAGGGGAACTGTGGTAAGAGCTATGCAAAAATCTGCCAAGGAGAGAAAGGCTATGTGGAATAAGGTACTTGAGATTATAGAAGGTTATAAGGTGGGATGTCAGTGTCTGGCAGTAGAGGTACATCATGGCTTTGAGCATTCTGAAAGTACTGGACAAGAGGATTATGTAAGATGTATGGACCATGATTTGCTCTCTGGTGTGGCGTATGACAGCCAGAATGAATTCAACCCCTTAGCTCTGCCTGGGGCAGGTGTAAGGTCATCAGAGCAAGGCAGCCCTGAGGCCTTAAACAGAGCATGGTGTGGGAGGCAAGGTGAGGGGAAAGCAATTTGGAGTCAGGGATTGGCTTCAACTGTCCTAAAGCTGGACAATATGTGGTTTTAAAGTGGCATCTGCTGATTCTCTGCAGTGGGAATAAATACGCATTTTGTGAAGAGAACAGCAGTTTTAACAGCTTGCTCACCTGGCTGTCTGACCAAAACCTGCGTGAACCCTGAGGACTCCCGGGACAGCCGATACCAGGCTCCATCTGGGTCACTGAGCCACTCCTCCACCAAGCAGTAGTACGTCCCAGAATCACTGCTCTCTGCCCTGTTCATCGTCAGCACGTAGAGACGGGGTGAAAGCCTCTCAGCCTGCACGCGACGTCGCAGTCTCTCCTCATCTGCATAGGCACCATACTCGAACGCCCCTGAGCGTTCAATTCTCAGCAGGAGTTCATCGGCTTCTGCTCCCATTGCGCGCCTTACATACCACAGCACAGCATGCTGGGAGTCCTGGCTGGTCTGGGAGGTGATGGAGCAATTGATCCTGACACGACTGTCCTCCAGGTAAACCTGAGACAGGTTGGACTTTTGCACTTGCAGCTTACTCTCTGCAAAGAATTAAATGAAAGGGGGCTCAGAAGAGAAAAAGAACAAGCAGACAATCATTCCTTTGGGTGCAGCAGGAAAATGTGAGCGCTGGTGACAGGTACACAATGCAATTCCTGTTTTGTGACACAGGACCTGTAGCTGGGTTTATTTCTGGTGGAAGCAGGGCAGGAAAAGACAGTGGTGCGTGGGTTGGTACAGCAGGTGACAAAGAGAAAGAAAGAAATATGAGGGAAAGGCAAAGGAGGAGGAAATGTCAGGCAAATCAAAGCTGAAGGGATGAGAGGTTTGTTGGTATCAAGGCAGAAATGTAATATAAGATGCAGAACAGCAGAAGAGACGAGGGTAAAGGAGAGGGGGGTAGACAGTAAACAGAGCTATGGATATTATTAGGTAAAATACAAGACAAAAGCAGGGCAGGGGGTCTGCCAGTCTGGCAGAAAGAGGAGGAACGGGGAATGCATTTATCAAGTCAAGCAAGGATGGGAAAAGAGCAGAGAGAGGGAGGAGATGATAGAGAGGTGTGACTGAGATGTCAGGAAGGAGCTGAGGCTGCCCTGAGTGCTGTGACAGGATTGGTTACAGTGACATTGGTTGTGGGATAGGATTAGCTGCAGGTACATCAGGTGCGACTGCGACCAGAGCCTTGCTGTCAAATGCTTGGGGGAAGGATTAGTTCAACAGAGGGAATGTAGAAAACACACATACACACACACACAGCCCTGACACAAAATGTATAAAAACATAGACTCAAAGCAAAAAAGAAATCACAACTCGCAATTCTCAAGCAAAACATACACAGAAGTATATTTTTCACGATATAAGACCTGCTGCAATTTACATTTGACATTATATGAAATAAATTGGGACAGCTACCTCAGGAGAAACAACTGAGATTATTGTTAGACAGTGAAAAATTGTCTCAAACAATCATAGTCACAGGACTATTTACTTGCCTTTAAACAAATACCACAGCACTTGAATAAATATGGAATAGTTCCAAATAAAGGTATATTCCTAAAGTATATTTTTTGCTCTCTTCACAGATATTGACAGAGACCCAGACCTTGTAAACCTAAACCTTCACTATTAGGTTTTAGGAAAACAAATTCCTTTAATTGATCTCATCGCAGCAGGAGGGGTACAAGCATTGCTTGCATATTCTTTCCACTTCTTTCCACCAGAATGAGAAGGACATATTTCTGGATCTGTCTATATAAAACAGATGATGTGTGAATACACAAATAAAAACCAGTAAATACACTATATAGGAAACATTTTTTTAAGTAAAGGCCTCAAGAGAAATAAAATTCCAGTTTGTAAAAACTCAAGTAGAACCGTTTGACCCTCTGTACTTTTTGTTAAAGTACACACTGCTGCCTCACAGCGAGAAGGTTCGAAGTTGGTCTGCTAGTGATGATTTGCATCCTCTCCTTGGGCCAATGTGGGTTTCCTCTGGTTACCTTATGTTTACACCTATAGTCCATAGACACGCAGGTTCACTTGACTCTAAATTCTCCATAGGTGTGAGTGCAATTGCTTGTCTCTTTCTGTCAGTCATTTGATAACCTGGTGACCAGTCTGTGGTTGTCTACAGGAAAATTAGCATAAATTTTTTCAAGTAGTCAAATACTTGTTAAAAAATATTTTTTTCATTTACAGACACAAATCCGACCCATTATAAAGTTCTCGGTCTTCTATCATGTTCTTGTATTCTTTAAAAAAAAAAACCTTTGGATCTGCAATTTTATGTACCCTTCTTGCTCCTGCTGAGCTCTGCTATGACTGACTGACTGCCTAGGGTCACGGCCATCTGTCCATAAACCCTCACCCTTATCCACAGACTGGCAAACATGCTCAAATGATCGCTGTTAGTGATTCTGCACATTTGCAACTTACAATCCGGTGCATTTAAAAGATGACTGTAAGGCATCACCAGACCACCCTGTTGTGCTGTGCAATTCCAAGTCAGCATCGCAAATTAGTCATCATCATTGCCTCGGCACCCACTAGAGACTTGGTAGGAAGCCTGACAATCTCCCCATCCGGAATTACTGCAGAGCCTTGCGGAATCCTGGCAATCTTTTTTTTTTTTTTTTTCAGAATTACCTCTGAACCTCCTGAAGTGGAACCATGCAGGATTGGATTGGCACAGGACAAAGTAATTCTCTGTCGTTCCCATTTGAAGTTACAATCCGGAGCCAGGAGAAAATCTGGGGGCTGGAAGCCTGTTGCCGTACATCAGTGTTTACAGAAATGCTTTTTTCAAAGCTAAAATAGTAGCTAAAATAGCTAATTATTCAAGCCTTATTAGGCAGCATATTACAAGTTATAATAACTAACCAGTCATTCAAGAGAAGAAATAGAGACAAATAAAGTGGAGGAACACTGGGGAAAAAGGCAGGAGAGAATAAGAATATTTTTTGTCCCAAAACAACCTTGAAGTCTCCACTCCCTCCAGAATTCTATCATGCTATGAAATGTCTCAGTATGAGAACTGCAACTTCACAGACCAGCCTGTCACATCCTCTGACACGTGTCCATTCCCACAGAGAGTGAGGTTTCTTCCCTTCAACTCCAGCCATCCTACTACAGTTACATCAGTGCATCTGCTGACACGAGCAGCAGTAACCAAGCTAAAATGTTAGAATGGAGATATAGTAGTTTTATCAGTGTTGTTGTTGTTTTATCATAAACAGTCAGAGGGCAGATTCATAATGTTGTGGGAAAAGACCTAGCATTTGGAGCCAGATCATACATTGTTAACAAGGCCACTCATCACGTCTATACAGTCCCTTAACAGCAAGAGTAGCTCTGTTTTCTTGTTTGTCAGCAGTGCTGTCAATACCTATTTTAAGTGTGATCATGTGTTCTTCGCTACTGTGTTTCTAAGGGTCCATCCACAAAATAAGACAATTCCATAATTGGAAACACTTGTTCTCACTGCTCTGCATTAGTTCACATGCCAGTCAAATCTGGACAGAGAGAATAAAAGTGCATGTTCTCCTTTTATAAGCACCAGACTTTAACTTATTGTTTCCTTTGTTGTTTTTGTCAGTTTTTTCTCTGGAAAGGGGCAAAAGACTGTATAATCAGGAAGAAATTTAACCTTGGCTCTTTCCCGGCCAAAGTGGTCTCCAGGGCAACCCTTTCTCCATGAACAACACGGTATGGTTGAGATACCTTTAATGACCTCACAAATCGTATCTTTCCTCAGAAAGTGGAGACGCCAAAGCCTTTTGTTTACATGAGGCCTAATTAAATATTATGTAATTGAAAGTTAGAATTTTTTTTTATTGGAATAGTGATGTGTTCATATGAGCCAGACAGAGTACCCGTTACCTCACAACTACCTCAGCTCCACTGGAGATACTTGTGTTTCAGCAGTTTGCTGAACATGTCCCGTCATTACAGTACACACAAAAACAAAAAACAGTACAGACAAATTGGCCCTTTCCCATGTGTGCCCAATTTGTCTGGTTTAACAGCTACAGAAAACTGCAGACTTGAGACAAAGCTGTCTTTATTCCTTTTATTTATCAGCAGACCTAAGTACACAAAGGCTACTAACAGTATCCCAGTTTTGATAAGCAAGAAAGACAGCAAAGTGCACTCCAAACCCCCAAAAGCTGCACCACACAACTGCTGTTTATAAAATAGAGCAGATGAAAACAAGTTTAAGTCCAGGGGGAGGAGAACTGTACAGCTAAGGATGCTACTGTGGTATGTCAGCGTGCACTAACCAAAGCTTGTAACAAAATTTAAGGATAACTTCAAAGGAGCTAGGAAAATGCCTGGCCAAGTGTTCAGAGGAGGAGAATACATCCCAAGACTGTAAATCAAAGAATGTTATATTTTATTCTTTGGCTACAGAGGAAATCCAAGTCATTTTTTATCTATGTTTTATACCACTGCTTCAGGTGAAATCTTTTAATATAAGACAGGGCCTAAATGTTGGAGTTGACGTATCTTCCTTACCATACTTATTTCCCCTTCATCATAATGATTGTCATGACTAATTATCACCTTTTTCATCCCTTATGTGTTACTATGATCTAGAGTATGTCTCTTCTGATCATTCAATCTAATTATTTGACACTAATATGAATATTCAGCAGCCTCACCTGTGGGTCCATGAATATTAATGAGATCTAACTGAAGCGTGAACACTTGAGGTGTTGGCCGGGTTTCTGCTTAACATTTGGCTCACTTTAGATATAATCTAATATGTAATTAATGACCACTGGGCTACATATGTAATGCTTCTAGTTAGTTGGAGGAAGCCAGAAAGGACAAGAGACATAAAGGTGAATGAAGAAAAAGGAAAGGTGAATAAAAGCAGAAAGGCAGACAGAGAAAGGGATGATGCTTTGTAAAGAAGACAGGATAAAAGAAATACCAGCTTGATAAAGGCTACAGCACCAAACTGAACAGATATTCACAAGAACCTACCAACAGAGAGCGGAGGAGTGAGAGCGAGTATGCAGAGGGAGGGAGAGAAGGAGAGAGCCTGGAAAAGATGAGAGAGATGTAAAATACAGAAAGTGAGAACATGCTCCAGGGGGGATTTCGAAAAGCAGCAGGCAGTCTCTCCAGCTCCACTCCAGAGGACTTACGCTCTTAATGGCTGCCTGCTCCGCCTTTAGCATTAGCATTAGCACAGCCCTGAGCTAATCCACGGTCAGGGCACCAAGCATGTCAGGACTGAGAGTTTTAGACACGCCCTGATCCTCTGCAGAACAGCTCACTTTGGCTTTCTGGCTTTGCCAACTTCTGTATCTACACACTCACACCCACAAACACACAAAATACTGCAGACCACCCCTCCCATCTGGACCCCCGTCACTGGGGGCATAGATCAGAGCAGTCTGCTAGTCAGAAGTAATGAGGGATGGGGTTCCCCTGACTGAAAGTGGGTCCTCTGCCAAACTGGAAGCCTAATTTCTATGCTAATGATTGTGATGTATCAATGATCCCATTGTGTCAGAGGGATATTACCATTCCTCACCCCCAACAATATCAGTAAGACTAGGCTAATTATAGGGATCTGTGAATGTAACAGCAGTCTGAACACCAACACCACCACCACCACACCCACACACAGAGTTCTGTCTCACTATACTTTTGGGGACACTGACATAATGCATTTCCCCAGTCCAGGGATAGAGCTTACTCCTTGAACTTTTGAGGACCAGCTAAAATATCCACACAAGCCCAAAATGTCCCCACAAAATGGTATTTTTCCATCAATGATGCAAACACAGATGCACTGCCTGCACTTTCCCTCTTCCTTCCTTCCTGTCTGAAAGAGTGATTGCTGGATACAGGAAAACGGATGCACAAGAAGGGGTTCAGACAGGGGGTCAGAGCAAGGGAACTCTCAGAGATTAATAACCCACAAGAAGCTGACATGGAGGGGGGAGCATAAAGACATATCAAACTGACCCATGCACCTGTGTGCATGTCTGCAAACAAGCAAAATACATTATGCTCATTAAATCATAGAGGACAGTGGTTTTTCAGTTAATGCAGGCTAGAGAAGGGGGTGAGTGTGTATGTGTGTATTCAGGAGGCGGCACTGCTGAGCCACTCCTACTCTCCTCCTACTATTAGCCCCTGATTTACATGGGGAGCCGCAGCACTGTAGCTAGCTCTGAGTTACGACTTCAATTACAGCAGCAGCAGAACACACAGGCGTGCATGTGCATGCTGGTGCTTAAAAGAGATGGAGAGACACAACACAGAGAATCGTATTGTGTCTGCAGATTGGGACGAACGCGGAAATGAAGCTAGATTGGATTGGATTTGACAGAAAAATGTGCCTGTGCTCTTGAGAGAGAGTGAGAGTGCAAGGGTTTGCTCCTGTGAGGAGGAAGACATGTAGGAAGGAGCCTGACCTTGAATGTCTGAAACAGACATAATTAATCAAAAACCTTTTATGAAATTATTTTCTGTTTCAGTGCACCGCTCAAAGGCTCTTCAATTTATCACCTATTATTGTCCTTTGTGTTCATGGGTGCGTGCAATAGACAGACTGTGAGTGCACTCTGATTGTTTCAATATGGAACATATACAGGCAGGTGGTGTGTTGCAGGCACACAGACATTCGAATACACTGAGTTCCGCCTCAGGTGAGCATGTGGGCAAACTCAAACTGTATGCACTGCAGCTTAAAACAGGGCACAAAAGAAATTTACAACCCTGTCACCAACTATAAGACTGTGATAAAGCTGCTATTGTGTGCAAACAAGCACAGCTGCCATATCCTTATTATTCATGAAATACTGACAATTGTGAAGACGCTATTTGAAGAAAAATGTAAACATAATGAACAGAATCATGAGGAGGAGGAGGAGGGAAGGAGGGAATTATAAAATATTAAAAAATCACAAGAGTGAGAAAGAAGCTGGGGGCGTGTGTGGAGGGAAATATGCAGCTAAGTGAGAGTGAAGTGGAAATAAGACATTAAAAGAGACTTATGGGGAGAGTGAGAACAAAATGTCGAAAGAAAAAAGGAGCAGCAGGGTGATAGGCCAGGCCTTAATGAAGACAGACAGATCCTTTCCATGCCCCTATAAGCAGGAATCTCCAATCACCACAGTGACGCCAATGCTATCAATAACAGCTGGGTGGCAAGTACTTCATTGGCATGAGAGCTGAGCACATGCAGCATCTGCTAGTGCCAGCCCATATTAAATGGTAAGATACTCTCAAGAACTATCACAGAGAGACAGAGAGAATATATGAGGCAGGACAAGATAAAATGAGAAAGTAAGAGGGAAATATCCTCCCTAACCCACAAGAGAGCAAAACAGGAGGATAATAAGCCAAAAAAAAAAAAAAGGCATCTATTCCTGTGTCGTGATGTTTGATCATGTGAATACCAGGTAGCCAAGCAAAGCGTAGGTGTGAGGAAAGATGAAGAGAAACTCTAAGTGGGACAATCCCCCCCCCTCCATCATCACCGTCATCATTCTAGCTCAGCCAATAATCAGACGTTCTTAATATCCCACTCCTCATGCCAGACACTCACGCACAAATGTGCACATGCACACACTCAGATGATGAGAAAAATGTATTGAAGTCCCTAAACCATCATTAATCTAAACTCTGGTTCCATTAGGGAAGATTCTGCATAATTAGTTTTGCGTGTTTTCAGTTTGTGTGCCCGTATGCCAGAGATCTGAAATGCGTGTGTAGTTTGAGTTATGAGTAGGTGATATTAGATTGTGTCGTAGAGACTGAGGCTTCCCTGGTGATCTGCAATGCTGAACATGTGTTTGCCATTATCGCATTTCACGGAGAGACAAAGAGAAAACACAATCAGGTGAAATCTAATATTACCGCTGTAATATTAGACACTGTATATGGAGTGTATACTGTGTGTTTATGTTATTTTTTTGTTTGTGAGGGATGCTCTGCTGTGAGGTCAAATATTGAATTGTGTTCCACCATAAGATAATTACACTTTTACTCTGGGAGGTAACCCCCCAGCGTGTATCCATGTACTGCACGTTTGTGTGTAAACATGAGCGTGATGATGTTTGTGCTCCTATGTGTACAGTTGGTCTCTGCATGAAGCCTAGGGTGGATAATTCAAGCCAACTGCTGCACAGAATTGCCCTCACAATTACCATAAAAATAATGTGTGTGCGTGTGTATGCACGTATGATTGTAAACTCCTCCCATATGACCCAGGGGACTTGGACACAAGCAAGATGCTGCTAATGCAATCTGGAAATAAAGTCCAGGCCTGAACTGGGCTACAGACACCTCTCTAGTCTGATGCCTACTGACTGACTGAGTGCTTCTGTGCGGGTTTGGGCAGCTTTTCTTTTTTATGTTTTGTCTGCTGATATAACATACATGGAAGTTGAATCAAGGCTGCCATTTCTGATGCTACTTTTCACTCTTCAAGTTTTGCAATTAACTAATGCATAGTGTCATTCTGACTTTGAAAACCTTCTCATGTTAGGCACACGCAGGCATCTTTCGTCTGAATGCAAGATGGTTGTGTAATGGACCATCAGACAGCTGAGAGAAACAATTCAGCTGTTGTGGTGCTCAGTATCAGAAGCTTCTCTCTATATGAGCAGTAAGCATATAAAAGCTCTCTGAAACACAGTTGCCGGAGCATTCATGCAAGAACTTGCATGTATGTATGTGGACACACAATGCGGCAGCTTATACATACCGAGTGGGTGCCTTTGGAAGCATGATTTAAAATCTCTCAATTATGTATCTGGTCAGATAATGTTTGCTCACAACTCATCACACACACTCCCCTTCACCCCACTTCTTTGAGAGAGAGAATGAAAATACCAGCCACTCATTTAGCCAGAAGTGGTTAACATTTAGGAAAACAGAGAGGAAAAAGCAGATGGGGAGAAGAAGCGTGAGGCAGAGAGAGACAACCTACATTCTGACAAATGAATCATCAGTCTAAATGAAGGTCTGACTGCACAACCAAAAGAAAAAAAAAATACAGGAGGTGGAGGAGATGAATGCAGCATGACCAGGGCTGAGCCAGGCCTCGGTTAGATAAAGGAATAACTCACTCGTCTTCTCTGGTGAGATAGTGCCCTAACACACAGAATGATCGCACCGTTACGGCTCCTGATTGGCTTTCACTCAGCAACTGATCACATCATCATGGTTACTGATGGCATTACCAAGGTAACTGATGACTTTGTCATGGAGACGCAGCTAGAGAAGAGAGTGGGAGGAGGACCCAGAAATGATTCCCCTTCAAAATGATTGTGTGTGTGTGTCCTCAGACTTTTCTGGTTATGGATGTACAAAGTGAACTGCACATTGGGGTAAAGTAAATGAGCATTTGGGATGATGAGTCGATTTCCAAATAACTCCAGAAAGGCCTGGGGACACTGTGCGTTCTACATGAATAGTTAAGGTAGGAGCATGCTTAGTCAAGCAGCTAAAGCACAGTATCTGTGTATCTGAATCAATAGCAGGGATTAGAATATCTATAGTAAACATATGGCTACATTCTACTTAGTCGTATGTTTAGTAGTCATATGTTACTGATCATTACAGTCTGCCTCTGAATTTAATACAGAATCTTATTTTCCTCACCTGAACATGGACTGCAACCAGGTAAAACAATCTTGCATGCAAACATCTACTCACAAGTATAATGTTACATACACACATTTGGCATTTCTGACAATCCTGCATGATACTGCTGCATGCATGATAATCCTGCTATTACTTCTTCGTCACAATTGCAGCAAAACTGGATCCCATCGGTAGTTCAGGTACCACAATATTTTGCCGGACTGCTTTGTAATATAAACTCCAGCGGTGGGTTTTGTATCAGCAGGATGAGTATTTGCCTCAGGCTCATTCACCTGAATAAATGAAGTATCATACTGTGGAGGAACACCAGACTGGGCTAAATTGGGCCAGTGAACGTTTGTGTGTCTGTGTGTGTTTGCTGTTTGTGTTCAACCTTTAATTGGGCTGTGTCTAAATGGCTTTTTCTGTATGTGTGGCAATGTAGACAGTTTAATGCCTCCACTGAGGAACAAGGTTCAAGGAGAGATCACTCACTGTCTCTATCACACTTTATCACTCTGTCTGTTTCTGTCCTTTGCTTCAGTCTCTTCTACGTCTTTCATTCGGTTTTCTCCTCCTGTGGGATATTTAGCAATCCTTTCACGTCGCTCCATTAGGAGACTCCACCCTGCTCTGCACACACAGACACACACATACGTGCACACACACACGTGCACACACACACACCAATTAGTGGATAAACCAGAGACTAAGAGCAATTAGGGCAGGAAGAAATCTTCTAAGCTTTGCTGAATTCACTTTGTGTGTGTGTGTGTGTGTGTGTGTGTGTGTGTGTGCGTGTGTGTGTGTGTGACTGACTACGTGTCTGTACTTGTTTATCCCTGTTTGTGTGCCGTCCTGTGTCCGTTCTAATTAAGTGTGTGTCTGCCTGGAAAGCAGCCATGCAGCTTTACCTGGCTGTAGAACACTGATGCCAAGCAAGTTGGAAGTGCGGTTTGCTACTCTGCTCCAGCTGTTGTCATAGTTTCTCCTCCAAAGGATGGCAGTGCACTGGTATTTGCCCGCCTCGCGACGCCCCGCCCGGGTCACTGACAGTTTAAAGTTGGTGTTGGAGTGGGAGCGATCAACTGTGGTGCGGGTACCCAGCCCGAGCAACTGCTCTCCCCACTGCAGCGTGCCTTCACGGGTGAAAGTTACCAGGTCTTTGAACTCTCCCTGATCCTTGTCGTCAGCTCCTGTGCCAGCTGGCATGAAGCGCCAGGTGACGGAAGTGGGGACGCGAGGGTTGTGACGTGGTTTGACCAGGCACAGGAGGTCAAATGAGTCTCCGAAGGTCACGGATGGTGTCCGTGAGGAGGCAGACACCATGAAAGAGGATTCTAGATGGTGAAAGAAGAGGAGAGTTAGGAGGACACATTGTTAAATGGCCTTTTTATTTGACTAATGACGAACACTGAAAGAGAGTATTGCTGATTGCATGTAATAACACAACACAGTCTGGGTGTGTGATTGAGTCTGTTCTCTAAAAGCCTAAAGCTCAGCAAATGATGTGGGGTGCATAATCATTTGCAGGAAGGAACTTTCCTTTTAAGTCTACCTTAAGCATGGCCACTGAGAGGAACAAAGCCTTTTGCTGGAACAAATACAGATAGTATTTACTTAAAGTGCGCTGTCTTACTGCTAAAGCAGTTCTCAATTTTCACAAGCATTTTCCTCCACCATTAAGGTCTGTGCCTAAAGACATTTAGATTATATGCGTGTGTGTATATGTACTACGTCTTCCTTGTGTGTAAGTATGAGTATGTCTGCTTGGCTGAGAGAGCACAGCTCAAAATTAATGGTGATGTAACAAAGAAAACCCAGAGGAGAGATTTCCTCTAAGCGCCGATGTTCGATCTATGCCCAACTCCTTGCCAAGTCTAAACTATCCTCATTAAGCTAAAAACTCCATATATTATTGCCAAGATACACCTTCATTGGAAGGCAAGGAGGAGAGAGAGGAAGCTGAGAAAAGAAAAAAAATCTCTTTTATCCATGGCCCTTTAATAACCTGGCCCTGCTGTGTCTATTTTGGGGCATTTCAGTGAATGTGAATGATTGAGTTAGAATATGAGAAAGATCATCATACACAGACCTAAAAAGAAACTGGAAGGTGGAATGGGGTGATGTTTATGAAGTCTGATTTTGCCAGATCCATCTATTCTCTTCCTTGAAACTTTGCAGATCTCGCCATTGCGTTCTTGTCAACGGCCTGTCATTTTCTCACTGTCCCTCGCTTTCTCTCTCTTCCTGTGACAGCCACCATCCCTGGTGTCCTTCAGGGTGTGTAATCAATGGCTTTCTGTTGAGGCTTGGCTACTGCTGGGACAGCCGTCTGGGATAATAATTCTCTAATAGAGAATACGTCTCCCTTCTCATCTGCTGTGCCTCTCTTCCATACGTATTACTCTTGCCTCTTGTCTGTCTGCCTCTGACGGAAAAGATGATTTCATGCCGATTCATTTTCACATGCAACTGTCTTTTTGTTTGTATGAATAAACATAAATACGTTTGTTTCCTTCACTGAACAAAGTGTGTGTGTTTGAGTGGGAGAGTGTGTCTGTGAGAATCTACATTTGCTTATGGCTTTGTATACAGTAGGTTACTCACTTGCACATACTGCAGACACCCTGAGGGCCCCTTAAACCAATCAGCTGGAAAGAAGACCACTCTACCCTACCAAGCATGTCTGTCTTTGCTGTGGCCACAAAAAACACAGCCCACAGAAGACATCCGTGTCCCATCTCATCCAGGTCAAGTCAACACGCAGATGGAATCCATAAATGAGGAAGTTTTGAACTAAATCAAGGTACAGTAATCAGAAATACTGTATCTTGGTCCTCAGTCTATAGTTCACTCAGAACTGGTCAGTGTGAGGGAAACTGGAGCACAAGTTTTTCTTTTTTTTTCTTTTTTATTAATTATTAGTTACAAAAACAAAAGAAATAAATTCAAGAATTGTATAAATGAAGAACAAACACAGCAAAAACAAGTTCTCTATCTGCATGGCAAGTTTAGGTCCATTAAAACTGTAGCTGGAAGCTAAAGGAAGAAAAATGAGGACCGAAAAACAAATCTAAGACACAGTAAAACACACATTGACCGTCACGCAAGAGCGCACATTTAGAAAATCCTTTGATCAACAAGCACGGGGGAGAGAAAGCGGAGATGTTGAGGAGTTTGACTGAAGACAGACGAGCAGCTTTGGACTTCTTTTCCTTCATTTGCATAATGCGTCCCTTGTTTCTCAAACTAATGTTTCTGTTGTTGCCTGAATTTAACAAATGGCCACTTAAAAACTGACATCTCTTCTCTGCAGCACCGCTGTGTGATGCTGTAGGGAGCTAATCCTTTTGTTGTGTGTGTATGTGTGTGTGTCTTGAGCCCAGTGCTCCTGGCCTGCCAGCTCCTCACTGCTCTGCTCCAGTGGCTTCTTCAGCCTGTACCAAGGATGTTCAGTTTAACTAAGCACTGACAGAGGAGACCCACAGACTGTGAAACACATTGCTGCTGCATTTCCATTCTAATAATTCTGACTAATCCGTACGAGTGAGTGTGTGAGTGTGTGTGCCTGTGTGTGTGTGCGCGTGCGTGCACGTATCTGCTGTATGATGGGTGTCAAAGAAGCACTGCTCTCGACATGTGGCAGGTGGTGTGTGTGTGTGTGTGTTTTTGTGTCATAATAGCTCTTTCCCCTGGGCGGTGCATGAATAAACCATGGTGTATTCTACTATATGAACTGCATGTTCTGCCTGAGCCATTCATCAGTTTTTAGCAAATCACAAACCATATGTCTCTATCTTGCTTTACACGCATGTGTGCCAACGTGTCTAAGTGTTTACATGCCTTAATGATTTTAACGTATTATAATACACACAGTACTGGAGGTCAGATTTGGCTGAAATAACTTACCAACAGTTTTGACGGTGACTGTCTTTGTGGCTGACATCTCTCCTATTTTCTCCCAGTCTAGCTCTGGTTGAGTGCCAGTGTAGAACCACTCCGTGGCTGTGCAGCGGTACTCGCCCTCATCCCCAGGTAAGGAATTGTACAGGGACATAGAGAATGTGTCTGCGCGCACCTTCTCCACACGGATCTCCCCATAACTGGAGCGCTCTCTAAAGGTGGGGCTGTGCCATACAGTGCCATCACGATCCACAGAGGCCACTTCCTGGGTAGATCCAGTTCCCTCCTTGTCTGTCCACTGCCAGACAACAGACACTGGGCCTGTGGTGGACTGGACAGAGCAGGTCAACTGGATCACATCACCTTCTAGAACTTCTGAGGAGTTACTGGACAATAACACTGTGATGTTGCTTTCTGAGAGGGAGGAGATAAGAAAGAGAGAGAGAGAGAGAGAGACCAGTAAGTGAGCAAGTATATTTCCGAGATAGGAATTAGAAAAAAAGTTCCTCAAAATCTCAACTCATTCTCATGCTGAATTAAAGAAAAAAAAAAATCACACTTAAATTCAGCGAGGACGGGACGCCAGGGGCAATAAAACTAATCACTGAGCCTGTTCTGGGGAGTATAACACAATTTGAACAAGTGCTGTGCATGTGTATGCATGCTTGTGTGTAGGTAAGAACGCACGTGAGAGTGTGAGGGGACAGTAGTGCATTTTGTAACTGGTCACCAGAGTGAAAGCTAGTGAATATACCCTGTTGCATATCTATGTGTGGGCTGAGACTCTCTTTCCAAACCCTGTCCAGATTGTTGACCGACCCCACAGGAGAGAAGGCTCAGATCACAGAGTTCAGCGGCACTTCAGAGGAGGAGGAGGATAAAAGTCTTTACTGGCTCTTCTGCTATGTTCTTTTGTTTTATCTCGACTCTCACCACTTCAGTGTCCATCAAGCATTATAGAGCCCTGGCTGACCCAAAAGCTCTCATATTGCTGCAGGGCCAACACTGCTGTCTCTTGGGGGTGTGGCTTTTTTTCCTCCCTTCAGGCAAAACTCTGTTGCTTTACTCTCAGCTCTGCAGCCCTCTTAATAAGCATGGGCTCTCTGTGAATATGGAATAAACTCGCTTCTGACTTCTATCCCAGTCGAATGAACAAAAGGAAAACTCTTCATCCTTTCTTCTGTGTTTCATTTTAAGAGCTTCATAGTTTTTTTTTCCACAGCTAAAACTGTGGTATCCTATCATTTTCCACACCGAGACGTGGGAAGGGGATTGTTATAACGTTAAAAATGCAGATACATACATCTTACTTCCTCTTTTCTAGTTTCCCAAACTTTCTGCTTTTCCTTCTCTGTGAATCTCTTGAATTTTGCCCACTAGCTGCTCTCTCTTTAACTTCATAAAGGATTTTTCTTCATTACAATATGTTCCCTAGCTTTGGTCTTAAAAATAAGACATATACATTCAGTATCTCTGACATGTAAGCTCTTTTGTGCCTTGTAAATGTAAACTCATCCATCAATCCTTTTTTTTAAAGAAGCATTTACCTGTTTCTTCTTTTCTGTCACCTCTGCCTGGCTCTGTCTCCTCAACTTTAACCCCTGTCACAGCCTATTCCAAACTCTCTCCTAATTCCCCAAAGAGCAATGAAGCACATTTCAAAATTAAGTGTCTGTCCATGTAGGTGAGAAAAAGCATACACGGACGGGGAGTCCGTCCATATGCGACTACTAAATAATCCCCACTGCTGTGCCTCATAGATGTTCTCCTCCAATAACCACAGCTTTTAGACTGTGTAAACCCTATAAACATATTTTAAAAGCCATTAAGGTCTTTTGTTGGAAAAACAAAACCTCCCACACAGAGATGTTCCCTGGAGACTGCTGCAGACTTGGGGCCATTGTTTTTGGCTGATTTAGCAGGGGATGCAGAGTGGTCAGGATAAGGTAGCATTGGCTGCTTGGGAGGAAATGCTACTCTCTGCTTATTAGACTTTATTCTACTCATGGTAGCTGACTCCATACACTATTCCCGTTCTAAGACATGGTGGTACAGAGACAAGATGAGGAGATTATGATCTAAACTCATGGGGGAATGTTTTCCTTCTGCTCCTGCATCAATAGAAAGAAAAAATCTGAGTGACAGATGAGAGGATTGCGTGCAAGGTATTGAAGGTTTAACTGTAAATTTACATTGATCAGCTGTAAGTCTGACACAGTCCCATCAGCCAGTCCTGCTTAAACCAGCTGAAGAGGTCTGGCCCAGCAGAACACATTAATTTTGCCTGGGGAACCACTTAGAGGGCCCTGGAGAGATAGGCCCCTTTCTCTGCCATTTCATGGCTGTTAGCTCAGCCTCCTTGAGTCTGGACTCTTCTGCTTTCCATTATCCTACTATAGTGTTACCCTCCTCCCAGCTTAGCCAAGGAAATGGCAAGGGCCATAATGCTGCATTACCAATCCTTAGCAATCCACTCAAACAGAAAATACATCAGGAATAAGAGCACATTATCCCTTCCCCTCTTCCTGAAAGCTAACAATAGAGGCTATGCAGATATCTGTTATAGGCCACCTTGGAGAGAAGGAGGGAGGAAAGGGAGGACACAGGTTGACATTCCATGCTGCTATTATAAAGATAAAACTTATTATGAAAAGTTTGTCTTTCTTAAAGTAAATGACAACTCAAGACAGCATACAGTAACTAAGGCAGAAGGCTCATGAACAGAATGTTACTCACTGAGTGGCTGGACTGTGATCTGGACATTGCGAGACCTCTTGCTGCGGTCGATGAAGTCTCCGGTGGGTGTCTTCTCCCGCTCTGTCACACGGCAGATGTACTTCCCAGCATCTTCAGGGCGGAGGTTTTGCAGCTTGAGCAGGTGCACGTTGGTACTCTCTTTACGTATGGTCATTTGACCAGCAGCCTCACGGGCGACATAATCGGGGCCCAGGACAGGCACGGCACTGGGTCCCACCACGGCCACCGGTGAGCTGCTGAAGACCCACGACACCGAGAAGAAACGCTCAGGGACGTTCTGGGCCTCAATAGTGCAGCGAAGCTCCAGCGGCTCACCGGCCGTGAAGGACCGTCGCTCCGTGCTCACCTGGATGCTAAAGTCCCGATCTGAGTGAAAGAGATGTGTGAAAACAGAGAGAATGTTAAATGGATCATTAAGAAATGTGATTAGGGTGCTGAAAAGAAAAAAATGTTACATATAGTAGTAGTCTCTGAAATTAATATAAAAAGAAAATTATTTTTGATTGCCACATATAATTGTGTTTGAATTAGATAAGGTCATTTTATCAAATGTAAAAAAAAAAACCTGAACATGGAACTAGACTTAATTAATAACATTATTCAATTATGATTAATTAAGCAAAGCAGCAGAATGAAACAAGTGTAGGCGTTGGAGAGATCTCTTGAGGTAGGTGATATTTGTTATGTTCAGAAACTTCTTTCTGATGTCTAAATGTGGGCTACGATTGAAATGCATAATACTGCTCTGTGTTCTTAATATCCACAGCCTAGGATGCGGAACCTTCGTGCTAGAAGAGCAAGTGAGAAGATTAAGAGAGTGGGTGGTAGAGGTGGGGTTTAAATTGGTCAGGGTTGGGTGGGGGCAATAAAATAGCATCAGTTAGTGCCAGAGAGAGTAGAAACCAGAGAGGGCTGAGGTCAAACTGTGGATCACTCCAGTAAAATGCTGATCTTTCACAGAGCTCTGCTCTCTCTCCCCCCTTGGTTTCACCTCTGCAATAAAAAACACATCTAATTAAAATTCCCTTCAACAGAGTCAGGCGCTCCCTCTTCCTCCTACTGCAAGACAGAACTGACAGAGTAAACAGGGCCAATGCTAGAGCTTCCACTTGGCTAAATTACACTTGTTGTCTGCGCATGTGCTGTTATGTTTGCGTGTGTGTATGGCTTTTACTTGTTGCATTAGTTTCCAGATGATGAGCATAGTATGTATCAGAGGCGACTGCTTCACCTCTCAGTGAGGTGGTGGTAGCCCTGAGCTGTAATTAAAGACTTTAAACTGACTTCCTGCAAAACACACTCATGTAGAAAAGTTCAAAGCCTCCTGTTGTAGCAAGCTCATTATGCAGGGGGAACATTATGATGGGATGAAGAGGGATGCTGTTTTCATGTACACAAACAAATGAATCCTCACACAAAATAAATATTATAACAGATGCCATAAAAGCCAGAACAACAACATTTTCTATAAGACAGTTTGATTGAGATTAATTGTGAAGGAAGGGCGGCAAAGTTAAAATTCTCATGACCTACTTTGACAAGGACTTGTCACAAATCACCATGAAGATCTACTAGGACCATGTTTAACAGGAAGAGGTCATTTAAGAGAGATGGGTGTAAAAAATGACCATGTATTTCATATATATTTAGAGCTTAAAGGAGCAGAAAAAAAACTATATGAGATGTGTTTGTGAAGGTGATGTGAAAGTGGAGAACAACTGCGAGAAAAGAGAAAGAAAGAGAGAGATGGTGAAAACAGATAGTGAAATGTACATTAGGATTCTGTCCGTCGTTCCTCTCTCTCTAGTGCTGGCTGTGGGTGATTAGCTAGTGATGGGGCTGTCTTGAGATCCACTCCATCTTTTATAATAGGAATCTAATGGAGGAGCTGCTCCCTCTACTTTCTAAATTTCTCTCTCTCTCTTTCTGTCAGATATGCTCTTGAACAGGTGCAACATCACGTACCCAAGTTTAGTCTAAATGTATGCAACATTTGCCCTTAAGATGTAATAACACAGCACACAGAAACAGAAAGAAATCTAAATACATTCACACCTATACTTAGGTTCGAGCACTCACACCCTCAGTTGCAAATCACAGCACAACTCACTGCTGTATTCTCTCTGTCATGCAACAACACCTCCATCCATAATAGATCACAAAGAAGACAGAGAGTGACGAAGGGTGCTGAGAGTGGAGCTCTTTGTGCCTTTTGTCTCCTCCCTGAAGTAGCAGGAACTCATCTGACAAACCTGCTTTACATCTAAGTTCCCAATCTCCTTCTCATCCACCAAGCACTATCTGGGGCACCATCACGTTGTATTGGTCCAGGGTGGATCTGATGCTTAATGGAGAAAGGCAAAACGATCTCACTTTGAAGTGATTTACTGGCACGAGACACTGTGTGCTGCCTTGATAATTGAGTTAATGTCAGAGCAGTTTATCACCCATCTCCATGGCCCTTTCTTTGGCGAGTACAAATAAATTCTTTATGTATGTGGAATACAGCACTGTTGCTGTCATGGGTTTGAGCCAGCTGGGAGGTTATGAGTACATATGAAAATAAAGCAGTCATTCTTTGCGGCCCATCAATTCTAGATGTTGACAGCTAATTATGAGACTTATTGTATTCCACTATCATCCAACTCAACGCAATCTTTGTTTCTCATATATACTTCCATCATGTGCCCCTAGCAATTTACTCAACCTCATGTCTCCCTGCCATCCCCCTCCCCACCTTAGTCAGTAACTTCCTTCCTCCCAATTAGACAATCCTCTCCTTAACAGCTGACAACCGCATTAAACCAGCATGATTTCTGCCATTAATGTGCTCAGGCACCAACTAGACTGGTGTGATTATTGGCGAGGAATGATTGGAAATCCCATTTTTGGCTCCTGATCTCTGGGGCACTACTTGCCTGGCGAGATGGTATATAGAGAAGACACAGGTCTCCTGTGTCAAACACCCACACTGTTTGGAGCTGGTTAAATTAGTCTTGGATGTGCTTGTAATGGTACCCATCAAACAGACACAAACACAAAAGTGAAGAGTCTGTGGAGGTTTAGTTAAGCCCTTTTTAGTAAGCTAATGAGCTTAATATGATACTGATCAGCAATCAGAGGAAGCCAGCCCACATGCATGTGTGCTTGTCAAAAGGCTGGGGGCTAAGAGTAGACCAACGTCTTTACCCTCTCCCCTCACGCTTTTTTCTTCTCTTTACTCACCAGTGGGCTGAATGCGCAGCTGAGTCTTGTCGCTCTGCTTGCGGGTCATCGCAAACCAGCTCTCATCTGGGTCCTGAATCCACTCAGCAGCCTGGCAGTAGAGCAGACCCTGGTCCATCGGCTGCAGCTTGTGAATGGTCAACCTGTAGGCCGTAGTACTGGTTTTATCCAGCCTGAGGTCCCCTGCTGCCATCCTCTGCCGATATGGTCCCCCGGAGCGCAGAACAAAGTCCCTCGATAAGGTGACCAGCTCCTGAGGTGGGGCAGCTGGATCCTCTGGTGATCGAAGGTACCAACCTACTGACAAATGAGTGTGGTGTACTGTGGTCCGAGAAACCTCACAGGTAAGCTGTAGTGTGTCGCCCTCCACCTTGGACAGAGTCTGGGCTGGAGCTGTTACTGTCAATGAGTCAGTGATGACTGCAGGAAGAAAGAAGGAAAAGAGAGAGAAAATTAGCACTAGGGATGTCAGCACACACACACACACACACACACACACACACACACACACACACACACACACACACACACACACACACACACAC
>JAUYWH010000013.1:9345398-9364358 GCA_034779795.1 Ctenopoma multispine
CACACACACACACACACACACACACACACACACACACACACACACACACACACACACACACACACACACACGTAATAGAAGTGAAAACAAACATTCTGCTGGAACTGATTCAAAATCTGAAATACTCCCCACAGTGAGGAAAAGGTGTTAATGCAACCAAGAATTTGTTCCGAGGTGACTGCCTCTATTTCCTTATTTATACACGACTTTCACATGTCACTATGAGCTGATGCCGTTTTCTCTATCACGAACAGCCAGATGCCTGCAGAGACCCCACTGACACTCTCTGTCTGATTATATCCTCCGTGATTTGGCTAAAGTAAACATAAACGCTCCACATTTGAATCTTACAGCTGTACTACTTCTAATGAACCATTTCACATATTTTTTTAACACACATGCTAAATATTCTTTAGAGATATCAAGTTAAAACTGCTGTAATAAATTCAGCCCAGTCCTTCTGCCTACAATAGAACTGAGAACAGAGGATGGACATCAAGCCAGATGGCTGAAAACAGTGGAGATAAGAAAAGGGGGGCAGTCAAGTGCAAGGAAGCAACACACATTAAGATGTGATAACTCCAGAGAACAGGCTGAAAACACTCCACATATGGACAGAAATAAACATGCATTTTGTGTCATGTATTTTTGAATATGTACCAGGGTGGCGCTGTATATCATTTATACGTGTTTGTGTGAGTAAGATTACAATTTTTGTATCTTGAGATCAATGTAATGTCCCCTTAAGTGATGGAAACCAGACTCTGTGTGTCTAAAAAAAAAAAAAAAAAGACTGACAGATGGGGTTGAACATAAGATTTTAGAATGTCACACAATAGAGACAACCAAATAGAAGAGAGGTCATTAGATCGTAATAGAAAAAAACAGCTTCAGTATGATGAGTTCATGTTAACTGTGAAAGGATATTATCTTGTTTGTCTCCCTGTATGGGACAAACACACACATACACATATGCTCACATATGCATATTGTGCATGTTACAAGTATCAAAGTAAATATGAAATGCTGTTTTTATTTGGTGATTTCATTGGCCAGAATTGACTGGAATTATTCATTTTGTCCTCTACCAGAAAATCTTGAAGGAGAATGTCTGGCAACCTCTGAATGGCTCAGAAACAGAATTAAGGTTTTTGAGTGGCGTAGTCAGTCCTAATTTGAATTTGATTGAGATGCTGTGGCGTGGTCTCATACAAGCTGTTTGGGCTCAAAAACCCTCTAATGTGGCTCAATAAAAACTATTTTGCAAAGAAGACTGTGCCAGAATTCCTCCACAGAGATGTGAAAGACTCATTGCCAGTTATCTCAAACACTTGATTGCAGTTGTTGCCGTTAAGGGTGGCACAACCAGTTATTAGGTTTAGGGGGGAATTACTTTTTCCACATAGAGTCAGGCGGGTTTGAACAGGTTTTTCCCTTAATAATGGAAATCGTCATTTAAAACCTACATTTTGCTTCTACTCTGGTTATCTTTGTGTAATATTAAAATTTGTTTGATGATCGGAATCATTTAAGTGTGAAAAATATGCAAAATACACAGCACTCTATATGTACACGTAAACAATGCCTAAGAAACAGAAGACATTAGTGCTCACACTGGACAGCAGTAAACCACTGAAGCCAGACTGAGATAAAACAAATTGAGTGAAGAGTGATATGAAAAGGTGTCTTGCATTGCCATGTAGTGATTGTGAGTCCTTTTTTGAAGCCAGTAAATAGAAGTGTTTTGTGTGGGTTTGCTAGTGTATTGCTTTGTCAAGATGCTTGGCTATTTAGTCTCTTAAGGGACCGTCACTGTGAAATTCAGCGAATTTGAGGCCTGTGCACAGACTGTCGATAAAGTACAAATCTTTATGTAGAGTCAGTGGCTTGTCCTCAACTCACCTGCTACGACTAAACACATTACATGCAGGACAACAGCTTTATTCTCACCTTATTCTGGATGTATGCAATTGCAAACTACATAACTACATAAGCTGTATCTCTATGTCTGTGTGAAAAATCAGTTATATTGAGAGACGAGGATTTCAGGATGAGACAGACACCACCACAGACACTAATGAAACAAACAGGGAACAAAGGCAGAAAGATCAAAAAAGGCAACAGAGGAGGAGGAGAAAACAGGTTTGGCATCTGGTTACTGGAGTTTAACAAGACACTCAAAAAAAGAAACGACAATGAAAAAGAAGAGGCAGGAAATAAAGTGAGTAATCAGTTGGGTCAGAGCTCTAATGAGACGCTGCTTTCTGGAGATATTTACACTAAGTCCAGGCAAGAATAAACAGTTTCTTGTGGTAGTTTGAAGTAATTTTGAAAATACTGACAAGGTTTGGCTGAACATGTCCTATAATCCACTTCTCAGTTACCTTGAGTGCCTGATAAGCAGTCTGGCAGCAGGGGAAGCAAAGGGTAGTCATGGGCAGCTATAAAAACCTTCTGCTGATATATTTGTTTTTTGGTCGTATGATAATATGACTAAAATGGGAATTGTCCTGGGCCAGAATTAGTGTTTATATTCAGATGCTTTATTTATAACAGGTTAGGGCTGAGCCATCTGCCTCTCTTGGTGGCTGAAACTCCTGGGTGATAATTCTTCATTATTATCAACTTTCAGAGGAATCGTATTGCTATGATATGATCATTTTATTGGTCTGTAACTTGTGTTATTTTAAATAAATGATTCAGAATAATTACTGTGATTAAAAAGATTCAACCACACTGCCAAGCTCTTTGCTTCTTTTAGCCTAATATTGTCCTTATACCATCAGAGGTTTTGTCTATCATCTAAACTCTGATTTCTCTCAACAGGCCTGGTGTTGCCAAGTTCCCTCACTCGTTTCTCCAGTCAACACTAACTGAACGGCAGCCGAGACTTACTGTTACCACAACAACACACCTACGCTACAACTTGCCATTGCCATAGCAACCCTCCCACGTGATGCTGAGGGTCTCTGAGAACAGGCATGAGTTACTATAACAACTGCACCCCTCCAATACCAACTCAATTCTGAAACTGTCTCCAGTCCCTCTGTAGAAAAAAGAGAAGCTGATTCTTCCTACCCCTTGGCCTGCTTCTTATAGAGATATTTAACACTTGGACTTCAACTCAATTCCTCTGGACCAATCAGATCCCTACATATAGACATATCTGGGGGGCAGAACCAATCGTATCGCACCAATCAATCTCAGTATTTCCAAGGGTCGTGCTGAGGTTGTAAACACACCAAGATCCTCTGAATTGCCCCACTGACCTCAATCTGGGAAGGATTAAGAACAGCATGAGATGGCATTCTCGGGCACAAACTCAAAAGTGAGTGCACGCACACTGTTGTGAAGACATTGTATTGCCTTATTTCTATCTTAACCATAACTGCTGTGTGCCTGATAACAGCATTACAAGAGAGTATTAAAAGACAAATCTGGGGATATTCTGGGATGTTTTCCTTTAAGTCAACAAAGCCCCCGAAGGCATAAACCAACAATAATTTGTTTATGTTGTGTAGCCATGTAACTGAAGAATGCGGTTATTGTAACCACTACCAACAAACATGGAAATTGTAGTTTATTTTAAGATAATCTAAAATTCATTTACAGTATACTGTCCTGTAGTAAATATTCAGTAACGCACCAATGTGTGTCAATCTTCAGTTGAAAGTAGTCCTTACCGAAAGCGCATTTTAGTAATTGTGAAAGAAAATATACTACGAAAGTTACTGATTTTAAATAATCAATTAAGTAAAAAGTATACAAACAAATACGGACCCAAGGACACCATGTGTCACAAAGATATTAAAATTTGTTCCTTTGAGCAAATGCCAGATATTATTAGTTTAATAAACTTAACTCCCCCTAACCATTCAAAATTAAAAGGTGTGCTAAGTTAATGGGAATGTGTCCGTTCGGTACATTTTTAGCATATTTAGAATGATATTTAGTGATTTCAGCCAAGCTGCAAAAAACTGTGGATGTGTTCACTGCAACTAAATGAACCGGTGTTTATTACCATAAAAATAAACCATTTAAGGACTATATAAGGATTTAAACCAATGTTCTTTACGTGTAAATTATTCATCAAGAAATCTACATTTAAAAAATATAGATGAATTGGGTTATTTTTTACATTTCAAAGGTTCTTGCATAAATCTGAAGAAAATACGTTATTCTGCTTTTCTGACTGATACAGAAGCTGTCAATCCTTCATAAATCTTTAAACCTACTCTCTTCCTGCACTACCTCATCTGCAATTTTTGCTTTCATCTCTCTTCATTCCCTATCTTCTCATACTCTCTCAGCCCTCTGAAGTGAGCGACGGTTGTCATCGCTCAAGCTGGCCTTTTAAGTCTAGTCACATAGGGATAGAAGTGTGGGGGACACGAGGACGTAAAAACTGAGGCAAAGTGATTTCACACAGACAACACAAGAAGTGAGAAAGACACTAATCTATGAACTCTGATCTGTACATTTTGCATGCACCCAGACTTTAACATCTCTCAGCACTGTGTGAGATGCCTCTTGAAGTTGCAAAGGCAGAAATGATTGCTTACAGAGAAAAAAGAATGAACAAGAAATCCAATAGCTGTTTGTGTGTTCAGTGTTTGCACATGAATGTTTGTGGGAACGTGTTTTTTTTAAAAGATGGAACAAAAACAGCAGATAGCGATGATCCAAGCGCTCAATACTTTGTGATCTCTGTTGTGGTCTTGTCAATCAAGAAGATGATTACAGCAGGAACTGGATAGATTCACAGTGGCCTCTAGATGTTAGCACTGCTACGTGTGGTCTCATTCACATAGGCATGTGCTCTCATGGCACGTTTCACATGTGTATATATAAATCTTCAAGTGTCAACTGTACAGGTGGTAAATTTTGGGTTCTGTTGTTTATTTCAAGTCTTGTGGTAGCTACAGGCTTCAGTTTGGAATATGTCTGTGAAGATTCTCAGTCATCCAGGATGAACTGCAAAACGTTTCAGCCTTACACAAAGAAATCCAGTTGCCATGACTTAACATCCAGACTTCAGTTTAAAAATGACTTCTTCCACTGGCAGATGGAGTCAAAATGAAGGAGTAGATATCAAAGGTGTGCCAAAGAGAATGTCCATAATAGATCTTTTCACTGACATCTGAATTTGTTTATGTCTGCAAGCACCATGGTCAGCATTTCATAGAAAACCGCTATGACAGCTGCTGGTCAGACCTTACTAACTACACTGTATGTATTTAGATATCATATATATTTGTTGTATGTGTTTAATCTTCTACTATAATATCCTGTTTCACACGATTTGAAAACAGACTGCAGGGGGTTGCATGGATCAACAAAGCATTAGTGAAGATGGATGTGAATACTGGGCAAGAAAGCCTGACTCACAGCTGGCAAATAAAATTCAATTCAAATATGTTTGATGTGATTGAGGTTAAGTACGTGCAGGACAGCCTGGTTCCAACCGAATACAGAAACTATTTCCTTTAGGCTGGACTTTATGTGCAGGGGCAGTTTCATGTTGAAATCAAGAAGAGCTTCCATCAATCTGTTCCCCAAAACAGGAAAGCACATTATTGTCTTATCACATTAAAATACAGAATATACAATATAGATTCTGTGTTGTACAATTAAGATTTCCCTTATTTGACACCCAGAACAAGAAAAAACAGCTCAATATATAGATACACAAACAGGTGTACAGACCAGAGGGAGATCCACATACTTTTGTGCTGAAGTGTATTATATTTACAACACTACTGCCTAGCACTGGAGACGTTCAGCCACAGCTGAAGCGGTTTCCACTTTTCAATGCGTAATGGCCTTAAGTGTCTGCCTCCGAGTTTGTGTGTGTTGCTGCAAAGCAAATGGACATTTGGCAAAGCCAGTAGGGTAATTATTGTTAATTACTCTGTGAAAGTGAGAGCAGTGCTGAGAGGAAAACAGAGCAAGTGGGCGATCCTCTGCTCCACTTCATGCGAGTTCAGCGTCATCGCCAAACACTTACCGACCCAGGATGCATGCAACATATGCAGGCGCATCAGGTCAGGAAGTAATAAAAAGAGAGATAAATACAGAAACTACACCTGTGTTTCTCATACTTATTATCCATTATCCTGCCTATTCACATCCTCCACTCCTTTGTTCTTTGCCTGTGAGAGCTGTTGAAGGGATGAAGGGGTTCAACTGGAAAATTGGGAGAGGGCAGTAGGTGGAAGAGGAAACATGAGGATGAAGATGAATAGAAAAGAAAAGAAAAAAGAAAAGATGACAGTAGTGGTAGTGCTCTTTTGCCAGATATAGCCCACAACCCCACCCCACCTTCCTCAGACACACACACCCGCCCTCCTCACACATACACCCGGGCGCAAGTGCTTGATGATTCATGTGCAGGAAGTGGAGAAACCACATCAGTTAGATTATTATTATTCTGTTTGTAGCCTATATATAGGTAATGTACTTGTCCCTCTTACTTTAATACTCAGAATTCATGCAGGCACTAACAATACTGCAAATCTGGCAAACAGCAATCAGAGTGAGCATTTTTTTCAGGAGACAAGCAGATCTTCAAACAAAACACCACAAGCAACCAATAAAGCAAACTCTCACAAACGGAGGTCTACGTACCATCCCCAAGAGCTTGTACTGATAATAAGGACAGAATACATAGTGAAATGAGAAAAGAGAAGAAGGGCAGAATAAGGATCATGTCTTGGAGCCAGAAAAGATACATGTGGGAGCCCTCTTTAACAAAGAAGAAAAGGGTGAGGAAAAAAAAGGAAGATGGGTGTTGAGTTGGTGTGGGATCTGGGTCCACAGCAGGGGGTACATACAACACAGGCACAGCATCAGATGAGCTTGGCATCTAATTGAGTTTAAGATACAGAACAAGACTCCATCTGTGTGTTTCTGTGATTTCACATATTCATGTATTATGTAATACAGACAAATGATGCTCAGTGCTGAATGGGCATAATGATGTATTTATGATGTCGGTATATTCGTTCATAAGATTACGATTACTGACATCACCCTGCTAATGATAGAAAGCCAGTTAAGCAGACGTGATAACAATTGTAGTTTACATTAGAGTAGATAAAGACTTGTAGATAAATACTACAGATTTTTAAATAAAAGTGAATTATTATTGTTGCAAAATGTAAATTTCAAAGTTGATATATTTAACTTTATTGTCATTGTTCATGTTAAGGTTCAAGGCAACAAAATGTCACGGAACATGACTTTTAATAAATATATTGAGAACCATAACAGCACATTCATTAGTCAGTGGATAATGCCATGGACTTGCTTATTAAATTAAGTAGCTTCAAGCTCTCAGTTTGGAAAGCTGTCAAATATTTGACGTTGACAAAGCTAATGCCTTGATCAGAGACCACATAAATGATTTTCACATTGCTGAAAACATTTTGGCATAATGAGTAAGTGTTTTCATAACACATTCTTCACATAACATTCGTCTATGTAACAAACACAAGGGAAGACTATTTTTGCACTACAGCATAATTACTGTATCTGCAAAATATATGAATTTGGTCACATGAATTATTAGCTATTACTGCATATTTGTTTTACTGCAGAACACATCACCATGCAACAAGCTATTTTCAACATTTGCTGTAATCTGTAAGCAAGCAGACATAAATAGTGTGTAAACTGGCTCCTTTATATATATTGACATGTTTATTATGAGGATCACAGATCATTGATTCAGAAGCCCAATCATATAACCTCACATTTTACACTATGGAATTAATTTTTATGTAATGTAATTGTGTGGAGATTTTATGTAACAAATTGGTTCAAATTAAAACTATAAGTTGTTTTTTTTTATATGAAGTTGGATGTCTGACACTATCTCATCTGATCAAAGAGCCTTCCCCACAGTGCTATCATAACACACCACATCCAATATTGTAAGAATGTGAAGAGATGAAATAGAAATAAGGAGGGATAGAGGAACAGGGTAAGAGGATATGAGAGATCTTACAGATGCTGTTATGAGATTTTCAGTTAGGAGCTGTGAGGCCCGGTGCTAATGGAGCATCACTCTAAGTGTGCGTGCGTCTCCTGTGATATAACACAGAGGTCACAGTGACTGAAAGGAAAAGGCCTCTTCATTTAATAAAAGTAGTCTCTGAAGCATTCTTTCCTGTCTCCTACACCACCATTCTTCTTCAGGCTCTGACCCATTTTTCTCTTCACAATTTTCTCCTCAGTTGAGCTTTATTCCACCTATGCAACCCCCCATCCACGCCCCCTCTCTCCACCACATTATCTGGCGAGTTTCCTTTTCGTTAGACAAGTTGCTTGTCAGCACCCAATTATCACTTATTCTGTTTTTCTCAGCCTCCTTCCTCTTCCAGCTTGCCTCATGACTGTCTCAGAACCCAGGCGAGCACATTTTATTGAAAGCTGATCCCTCTCTAACCAGCTTCTACTCTACACGTCAGTTAGACAAAGAACTTATTGAGGGTTTTTTTATTCTTGCGATTATAAAACCATTAAAGGTAGTAACATCTGCCCTCTGTGTGTGAGAAGGAGAGAGAAACACAGCTACCCCCCCAAGGTATTACAGCTCATTATACCTAAAGGTAGAAGGAGAGACACATCAAAATCACGCAGTCTCTCTCTCTCCTCACACCCACCTAAACACCAGAACACATATACAGCCAAGCCTGAGGGGACAGCTGCTCTCTGACACACCCAGAGTAGTTTAAGTGACTGAGGTACTCCCATCTGCTCCTGCTTCAGACCTCTGTCTCAGCCGGACTGCTTCACTGACTAAACTGACATAAACTGTGTGCTACTTTAACTCAATTACTATTAACTTTAATATTAACTATTAACATACTAACATACACACTGGAAATGGATATGTTTTTGTGACTTCTATGGTACTACAAGCAGCTGAATCTTGTGTTTCAGGCTATATCAATATCAAGCCATAGTTCGACTTCATTGTCTATCCAAACAAAGGCGTCTGAGTCGCCATTTCATCAGTTACTCTTCTTTGCTTGTTCTGTGATAAATTCACAGAGATTATTGCAGTATGCTCGCTATGAACAATGCACAATGTTGTGTGTATGAACTCTGACAAACACTTTGTGTCTTGCACCAAACGCCAAACAAAGTTAGCGCCTATCTGTTAAACATGGCGACTTTCTCATGAGTTAGTGAAGTGGGGAAAAAAACTAAAAAAAGAAGGTGGATATTGGACTTGCATTTCCTGGTAGGATAGAAACACCTAGCATATGAATGCTGTTAGTGTAAATATATAACTAATTGCTAACCCGTTCACTGTATGAACTTACAGTGATAATATGCCAATGCTATGTGTTTACAACACACTAGGCTTCTCCCAGGAGTCCAATAATTAAAATAATAAATAGCTGCTTTAAATTTTTACTAATTTTTCGAATGAAGGTACACGCCAACTCTGCTGTCATTGTTGTATTACCAAATTATACAGCCTTTTTCAAAAAATTACCTAAGAATCAATAACCACACAATAACCCTTCAGGTTTCACTAGTTTGTTTCACTTGACGTACGTGTATGTATCCAGGTTTTGTCATTGAACAGCACATAAATTAAGTGAGGGGTATAACAAAAGGAGAAAGTGGGAGAAGAAAAGAAAAACAGGCAGCGAGCAAAAGAGGAGGCTTTGTTATTGTAGCGGGAGAATGGTGACGTGGAGTTAAAAGGCTGAATGTTGTGATAAGAAAGGGATCCGTATAGTGAAGAAACAGCTTTCAAATATGAGACGCTGTTTACACAAAGGCAGGAGAGGTGGATTTAACTTTAACTGAAACACGCATGAGGACATAGATACACACACAATTACACGATATGACGCTACCTCTAACTGAGGCCCAGCCAGGAAATGATCCTGACTGAATGTGTTGGGAAGATGGAGAGTAAGCGGGAGATTAAAAGGCAAGGCGTAAGAGGAGGGGTAGTCTGAAGAGAGGTGGGAGTATGAAAGACAAATCTTCCTAAGAGCGTTTGAGAAGAGCTCTGCGCAAAGCTATCGTTGACTAAAATCCTTCAGAGCATCAAAGATTTACTCATCATGCCTAAACACATGAAATATTCCTTCCAACCACCCCTCCACCACATTTAGGATCACCCTCCTTCTTTTCCTTTCCCTACATTTTTCTTCTCATCTTCACCAGCTTCAGACCCACTTTCTCAATCGTTTTATCCGTCAAAAAAACCTTCATTCCCATTTTCCACCTTACAGTACATCTGCTCATGTATCCAAAAAAAACATGAATTACAGCAAACACCCTGTGTGCAAGAGAAGAGAAATACATACAGACATCACCCCTGTATGTGTGTCTGTGTGTCTGTTTGTCTTCTCCATAGCTGCTGTCCTGGAGGTTGTTAGCACATGTGCAGGGTTTTGCTCCATCTGCCAACATCAGCACAAACATACAGCCCAGAGTCATTACTATGTCTACACACACGCAAGTGTGCACGCTCACAGAGCCTTGCAATAACCTGTCTACCTACAGGCGCACACACACACACACACACACAGGAACACAAACCCAACATGTGCAATCACTTGCATTCATGCACCTTCCCACTTGTACATTATAAACAGCATTTATCAAGTATATTGTAATTCTAATATTACTGGAGGTGCAAGTATTAAAACTAATAAGCTTCATCCCTGTGCTGCACTTAGTGTCTCTCCCTCATTTTTTCTCTCTATACCCCTTACAGGAGCTCCTACCATCTCTCTTCATCCCTCCCTCAATCCATTGCTCCAGCCCCAGATGGTAAAGCACTGTGACCAATTAAAGACTTCCCTGAGGATAGAACCAGTTATAGTCCCTGCCATCTGACCATTGCTATGTGTGTGTGCATGTAAACCTTACAAACCATACTGTGTTTTCATCAGTCTACAAAGCCCTACTTTTTGGCCAGTCCCACACGCCTTCTATCTTTAAAAAAAGGTGCACTGGCATGAGTCCAGTAATACAGTTATAGCTAAACTCTTTGTACTGTGCATAACCACACAATTGCAAGATCTAGAGTATCCCATCATTAAAGCACAGTGCAAGGCAGGGGTTGAGTGGAGAGCAACTAAGGGGGGCGGGCACTGTTCAATCACCAGGCACACATCCAGCATGGCAGCAGATGAGGGAGCAACTGTCTGTCTGAGCTGCCAGCATTGAGACATATGCCATCCCCACCCTGCCCCTCTCATACACGCAACCCACATACACCAATCTCTCTCCCCACATCCCACAGTGGCCACCATGGCATGGGGGCACAGGTGGCAGCATATGTCTGCTGTCTATGCCTCAGTCAACTGACAGGGAGGGCCTAGTCATGCATGGGTCTGTGTGCACATGCGTCCATGTCCACACGTGTGTGTGCAGTATATCTGTCCTTGCTGAAAGCTTTTAGATATTTTCTCAATGTGTGTGCATTATTAGATTCTGTATTACAGATTTTATATAGCAATATGTCCCTGAGAAGGAGCTTGAGGGTCATGAGCTCGCTTGCCTTGGTGCTGCTTTACCAAAATGAGCTTAGCCTGCCAGGCTTTGCTGCACATTTACTTTTCAGTTCTACACCAGCACTCAGCAACTGCCTGGGGCTGGCTCTACAGCCCACACTCAAGCACATAAGACGTTTTAACTAAAACTCAGTTTCCCATTGCAAATAATGAGGCGGTGATTAGCATGCTAATGAAGTGGGCGAAATACTAATCTCTAAACCGGTATGAGTATAGAGATGCATGCCAATAAAGAGGCGACTGGTAACTTTCTTAAGAGTAACCCCAAACTGAAGCTTCACAACAGAACTCTCTTTAATAGATACAGTATATGGTCACTCACATGGTCACTACGCAGCAAGTAATCAAAACACTATAAACAATAGGAACATACGTCACCAAAGTGTGGCATGGTTAAATCTAAATGAAAGGTATTAGAATGAAATGATCACATATGCTATAGGAGCTATTGCCTCACATGCTGCCTGCTCTTTATTTAATAGGGTTTTTCTGCCTTTTTACTACCTAACAATCAGCTGTTGGCAAAACAACAAAAAGCTACACCACTGTCAACAACTGGGTGTAATTACTTAACAATGTCAGTTGTTCTATAGGTGCTTAAATGACCCACCTGAGAGCATGGGTGCCAATATCTGTGGATGGTCTGTATATATATTAATGTGTGATGGTGTCCTTGTCAGAATGCGTAACCAGATGAATATCTTAAACCAGGAAAAACCTTGTGTTTCTGTGTTCAGATGAGGCTTCAAAGTACCTGCCAAGATCAAACTATGCTGCAGCAGCCTCAGTGTCTTAGACCACATTCCCTACCACATGGAGGCTATTTATACTGCAAGTTCCACTCTTTACTAACACACATTTTAATGACATCAACACAAACACTCATTAGCACATCCATTCACATCCATATTCATGCTGAATTCATATTCAAACTGTGGCTGTGCTCTGCTAATCTCGAGAAGAGGCAGCAGGCCCCTGAGGGTTAGCACTTAGCTAAGCTAATCAAATCAACTAGAGGAACAGTAGTGCATCTTTAGCCTATTATATAAACATTTAAACATATACAGTCAGCACACACTAACATATGCACACACACACACACATATTTGTTAACATATTAAATCCTTTCTCATTAGACTATCTCAGTAGTGTGGGCGATGAACTAAATGCAGAACATCTATGACACCATTTATATTTTCGTAAGGGCAACAGCCAGAATTTCCAAAGCAGTGAATGCTTGAAAGTGTGTCTGTAGGCTACTAGGTTTAATGGTAACATCTTATTAATTGGCCTGCAAGAGGCCGGGCTACACCTCTACTCTGCCTCATCTAGAGATCTTCAGAAGTCCACAGAGTTCCTAGTAGCGTACACCTGATCTGGGACAGGAGTTGGGTTGGGTCCAAATTATTTTTTGTCTAATTTAGTAGGTTAGGGTATCACTGTGTTACCACGAGTCTTAGGCTGTGATAAATTCTAGCAAATCCCAGCTATCACCAGTAAAATGTGTTTTTTTAGGGTTATGGAGAGTGCGAACTGTGAAATGCAGGAAAAATGAAACCTACCATTTCTGCATCAAGCCTGCTTGTCAGTGATTGTTGGCATTTTCTCTATGTGTTTGTGTTATTTATCTGTATGAAAGAACAGCATTTGGATCAGGTCTAATTTTCCTCAGGTCTTTTTAGGCTCTGTCTGACTATGCTTGGCTCGCCTTTTGAAAATGTGTTTATGGATATCTGGGATGTTTCAGATCAGCTGTCAAACTTTGAACTCTGTGTCTTGTGTATCTTATATCCTGTATTTAGCTATGTACACAGTTTATTTGTCAAAGTACCTTCCATGCGAATGTGTGTTATTGCAGGCAGTTGACAGAGGCCACTTCACATGTCTATATGTACTGTTGAGAATATGGATTTGGTTTAAACCCTTTAGTTACAAAATAAAACATCTGAAGTTATCGTTTTATTTATAATGTATGCTCTATTATTTTTACAACCCACCCTCTAATGCCCAAACTGAAAATTAGTGTGCAAAAGTTTTTAGGCACTAAAATTTTGGCGAGAGGATTTTCAATAAATGTCACAAATAGTTTTTATTTAATCAAGTTCTTACAAACTGCAGTAAATAAACATTCCATCTGGATTTGTGACCATCATTTGCCTTTAACCAACATCCAGTCTCTCTCAGTGTTTCACTGCACTTGACAGGTAAGTTGGTAAGGTCCTGGTAACATGTCCTTTTGTTAATTTAGTCTGTCTCAGAGTCTTGAGTCTTCTTGTCTTGTTCTTCTTGTTACTGAACGTAGTTCTTTGTGGCCCTGGCTGTCTGTTAGGGTGTTACGGGTCATTGTCATGCTATAGTTTTAATCTTGGACCAAACAGATCCTAACCTAATTGTACTGCCTGTTGATGAATAAGAGAGTCTACAAGAGAGAGTCTTCATAATGTCTTAAACTTTAGCACATGTATATTTTGTACATAGATACAGCCTGGCATCCAGAACATTATGCTGGTATTAAAGTGTCAGATTTACATATTCAACAGCACTTTTATTCACAGTGCTACACTTTCTATTCTGCAGTTGCATTGTCAACCACAGTGATCCACTTGGTTGTTAAGGCCTTCTCCACTGATGTTCAGTAGAAAGCATCTGTTCCGATGGGAGCACTACAGCATTGTCCCTCTCAGACTCAATTATGGGTGCGACATCTGTCCTGAATGACAGCTTGCTACAGTATGCGACTGCAACTGTGTCTATGCAGTATGCGTGCGTCTGTGTATGCTGGGTCTAAGTAGCAGTAATGTTGTTGAGCAGAAAACACTGTCTGCTAAACTAAATGAGATGTGAGAAGAAATAGCAAGCGAGACATAGTGATAAAATATGTTTCCATTTGGAGTTCTGCCTGGTCTGCAGCTTAAAGCCAGCATGTGCATATACACATGCACCACAGAGAAGGGAACGCAATTGTAAATGAAACTGAGATGTTATGGTTTGGCTAGAGAAAAGGGAGCAGCAAAAGCTAGAAGTGTCACTGCAAGGAGAGATGAAGGAGGTAAAAATCTCCAGTCACACTCAGGCCTCTGCTCCCAATCAATACCAAGAGAGACAGAAATACAGCTTCTCTTGTCTCTTCATCTTACACTTTCTCCTGTATTCACTTTTCCCTCTAGTACATCTTACTACATCTTTGTCCCCACAAGGCTTCACCCATATGTTAGTAATCTTTTACAGAAGATAATCATCATCTTTTTTTATTCCCATTCTTCCTCATCTGTCTTTATTCAGTCATTGATTCCCTGCATAGACTTATGCAGGGTGCTTCAATTACCCTTGTGCCTTTCTTCTGTGATGAAACTCAACAAACAGCTGTATTGACAAAACCATATCATCAGCTGAGGACTGAGGCGAAACTAGACTGAATCAAATTTGGAGCTTTGGATTAATGGAGGAAGCAGGATTCAGTTGAGGAGAGAGCATAGAGTAGAGTGATTTGAGAGGCAGGTCTCAGTGTCAACCACTGCAAAAGATAGAATATGAGATGACATTTCTCCATTCGGTCTATCTCATTAAGTGAAGTAGAGAAGTGCAACTTAGCAGCGCCAACCCCCCTGTGAAAAGAAAGGCAGTAGAGAGAGACACAAATCAGATACACACTCACAATGCTGAGCTTAGCAGAAGCACGATCCAGCCACTGGTACTCTGTTTATATGTTTAACAGTGCACAGGATCAGCTAAGAAAAATCAACAGCCCTGTTCTTTGTCCGCTTTACTAACACTCATGCATGAAGGTTGCAGGAATTTACACACAAACAAAAAAAGATAACTGCATTTTGACCTTGGGCCAGCATTGCTTTACTGAAAACTAACTTAGAGTAGGGCCACAGTTTCAGCAGGTAAAATGATTCTTTTTCCCCGCACTGAAATTAGAAGAAAATAAAATGTAGGCCACAAATACAATGGAAATAAAAACTGTGACGGTAAAAATGTAATATTTGCTGAGGCTTGTTCTGAAAATGATTTGTACAACAGTTTCATTTTTTCTTAATTGAAATTCCTAGGTCTTCTCTCTTGCTTTTTCCTTCACTCTCTTTCCCAGTCTCCTCAATTTGCTCTGGTTAATTGCATTCAGAACTTGTAGAGCAGTTAGTAACTGCATTAACCTTAGGAGTCACATCAGGCACAGACTATTTAAAACGCATCCCTATAGCGCCAGATGTATTGTGGGTAATGCCTCAGGGAGGTGTAACCAATCACATTGGAGTCGAGAGGAAGAGCTCATCATTTATTGGTCACACACTCTATTCAGCATCGCCCCACTACCCATTTCCAATACTGCCGCTTCTGGCCCCATTCTTCTCTTTTCCAATTTTCTCGTTTCTGTCTTTATGTGCCATCCATCTGACTTTCTGCCCTTCAAATCCACTTACTACCAAACTTAATCTTTTCTAGTGTCACATATCCTATATTACCAAAAGTATTGGGACACTTGCCTTTACACACGCATGAACTTTAATGGCTTTAACTCTTCTGGTAAGGCTGTCCACAAAGTTCAGAAGTGTGTTTATGGGAATGTTTGACCATTCTTTCAGCATAGCATTTGTGAGGTCAGACACTGATGTTGGAAGAGAAGGCCTGGCTCACAGTCTCCACGCTAATTCATCCCAAAGGTGCTGATCAGGTTGAAGTCCCAATACCTTTGCAATATAGTGTATCTGAAAACTAATGCTTTCTTCCGTTTTTGTCCAGTGGTGGTGAATAACAAAAAGGAGGGGAAATTCTTCTGTTTGAATATTTATCACGGCTTTGGTTCTCCAGCTCCATTACTACATTACTACAAGACTGGGTATGGGTGACTACTGCCAAATGTGTAGGCTAGAGTGTGCATATCTGCCAGCACGGTGACTCCAAAGATGCTTTCTATGACAGTGAGGGTATATGGAAGCTTCATAAGTTAGAACAGTGTGATATTTGTCTCCACGAGGGCTTGTTGTTCTGCTAGCTGTTGGACTTGCTCACACACAGGCTGGTGCGTAGGATGAGGACAACCATGATGGCCATGTCAGGCTGTTGTCCTTTTCTTCTGCAATCTGATGTGTGGGAGGAAGTCATACACACGTGCAAAAGAAAGAAACCACACAAAAACACACTTGAATGCAACAAATTTAGCTTCAGTCACAAAGGTGTATGTTTTGGTAGGTAAGCTCTGACCTTAAACACCCAGCTTAAATATACTTCTTAGGAAAGAAGACTGCTATAGAAGAAGCCAAACATGATTCTTAAAAACTTTTAGGTCAATCTTTCATTCACAGAAAGTTCTCTGATTCAACCTTTCTAACCAGTCAGCCATAGTGCTGTGCTATTATTAAAAATGTATTTTCAATTACGATTTCATTAAGAAAACAAGATAACTGAAACAAAACATAATGCGAAATTCAGTCTTATTTTATGAAGTTATTCAAAGTTTTAAAAAATCAAGTGTTAAAAATATATTTTTTAGTTCAATAAACACATTATGTTTCCGATGTCAATGAGCAATTGTGTTAAATAGTCACAATTTAAATATATATAATTCAGATTTTTGTCATAAAGAAATCAAATCTAACCTTTCTCTGTATTACAGAGCAGGTTTTTCTGCATCTCTGTGTCACTCCAGGATTTAGTGGACATAATCCAGAAATTGTGCTGTGATGCCCAATTGTTGTTTTCACATGTGTAATATTACCACACTGCCTAAGGCAAAACTGGCACTTATGCAGTGAACAGAACATCATCTCTGTTCACCCGCTTAATTTTCATTTGATTAATTTACTACAGTCCTGTTCACTCCCTTCAAAAAAAAAAAAAAACATCTTCAACATTCAAAGAGAGGCAGAGATAATTTTTTCAGGAAGTCAACGACATACACAGCTGGTGGTGTCCGATTCCATGTGACAGACAATACAACCCATTAAAACACAGCGTCATAGTATCAGGGTACACATTGTCCAGGTGCACTTCAGAAACTCCTCCTCAGGCATCAGGTATTAAGTTCCATATTAAAACGCTCCCCTGATCTTTGTACAGAAAGGTGACTGGATGTAACACTTCCTTGTGCGCACGTCTTAATGCTTTACTCTGGGCACAGATTACTGTGTGGTCTCCTATCCCTACAATTAACCCAACCACCCCATTACCAAACATTTCATCTGTCTACCCTTCTTTATCGTGTTCTTGTTCCCATATTTCATCTATAACACTCTACCGTGTTTGTCCTTTAACATCACCTTTGCCATACCCTTAAAGGCAGCATCTACGAACTGGATTAGAGGAAGAGGCCAGGCTTGATGAATGGAGACAGACAGATGGCAGTATGAAAGACAGGGAAATGAGGAAGAGCAGAGGGAGGAGTGGGGGAGCCGGGGATATTGTTTGCCCATAGTGGTTGATGAAAGCCCGCTGCTGCTGAGGAATCACTGAGGGAGGGCAGAGAAAAGGCGAGAGAGACCCTGCTGTTTACCCATGACCCCTAAAACTGGGTTAAGATGTTAGAGACACAGAAAAGGGCTAAGACAACAAAGTCTCTCAACACCTCTGCTCATGTACTCTGTCTATCTTCCTCTCACATACAGATCTATAAATACTGTGTGCTATCAGCAGTTCTGTTTTACTGTGCCCTGTGCCTCAGCCTTGCCCCACATTCAGATCATACTGCTCATACTTAAAAACACAACTGCTGAAGTCCTAATAATAACACATATTGAATGAAAAACTGAGCCTATTGATCTGTTAAGTGCACAATAACGTTGGGGAACATAGATCACTGCAGCCTGACCCGATACTGACCAAAAGGAAGCATACAAACATTGATATTTCTCAGTTCAAAATGCCACACATGGATTCACTTGAATATGCTTGGAGATGAATAAGTGCAACTCAAATGTCCGGCTAATAATCGTCTAGTTTGACCGTGAAAGACCCCACAACAGAGTGCGACTCAGCCTGACTCAACACTTCCTTTCATACTCCTAAGAGGTGCACAGATGTTCTGGATAACATTTTTATTTTTGATTGGCCTAACTGTCACAGATCTGATTGTAATTAAATAATGCACTGAATTTATCTGGAATACAAACCACTAATAAGAAAAAATGAATTTCACAGCACACACACTACGGGGAGGGCAGCAGCCCGAGGCCCAAGACCTTCATGGCTTCAAAAGCCCCAGGTTGAAAATGTAACTAGGTTTGGAATATTCAACACTAAAGCTCAACATGTACTTATAACGCAAATTAGTCCTGTACTGTTGCTTGATCATGAAGCTCTGTCAATGACAATGTAAAACCTTGTCAATTTCCTATATATATATATATATATATATATATATATATATATTTTTTTTTTTTTTTTTTTTTTTTTTTTTTTTTTTTTTTTT
>JAUYWH010000013.1:9364729-9378912 GCA_034779795.1 Ctenopoma multispine
ATCTATATATATATATATATTTTTTTATTTTTTTTTTTTTTTTTTTTTTTTTTTTTTTTTTTTTTGAGCTGGCTCCTATTATGAAGCTGCTATGTGCACTGTAACTTGCTGGTTACTTACAGGCAACAGAATATGTACACAAAACATTTAATATAGTATGTGAGAAACTGGGGAGACCATCAGTAATTCTGCCTTGGGCTCACCTGGCAGCTTAATGCAGCCTTGAAAGTTGTGCAAAATTCCATAAATAAAAAATATACCAAAAAGATGCATTAAACTTGTTGGGCAGGTAATTACCAATTCAGGGGGTTTATTGGCTGCTTATGTTTGCTGGGCGGTAGATCGATTAAGATTCACTGTTGAATTAATCTATACAGCAACCTCTGACTGAGGCTGGATTTCTGTTTAACCTCTATGACACTGACACGTGGTTTGTTAGTACGTTGACAGTCTGTTTAACATGTGTACTGGTGCTTAGAGACTCACCTGTGAGGTTGGTGCGGGCACTGTAGGATCCCAGGTATCGGCCATCCGTGTTGGGTGTGTAACACTCAAACAGACCCTGATCGTTGGCCTGAACTTTGGTGATGTGAAGCACAGCAGAGTCGCGGCTCAGCCTCTCCACATAGATCTCTTTACTATTCACTCTCTGGCTGTACACAGCGTAGGCATAGTTTTGCTGAGCCGTGCTCACAATGCGGATTTCCCGGTCCGGCGCTGAAGGCAAGTACATAGACCACTCAAAATCCTGCTCCACACCTTCTTTGTAGCCTGTCACATTGCACCAGATAGTCACATGGGAGCCCTCGGTACGTATCAGCGGTCCACTCTGCACTGTTACCAGTCTCTGAGCCACGGCAACACCAGCTATAGAGGTGAGAAGAGAGAGATGGAGGAAAAAAGAGAGAAGGGATGGGGTGAAACCAGGGACAGAGGAAAGGGAGAACATGGATTACAAAACTGCAGATTAAATATTTAGTGGTGGCAGAGTTTATGCACCTCACATCTCCCAGGAAATATAGAAACAGCGTGACATGTGCAGCTAAGCATTCTAGAGAGCGCTTACTGAGGTTAAGGTGCGCACATATACACGCTCACAGTTTTTTAACACCACTAACCACTTGGAATATTCACAGTAACTCTTTTTAACAGCCATCATCGAATCATTCTCTCTGCTAACACGCACACTTGTTAACCCTTCATCAAAAGCACAGCACTGCAGCTGTACCACACTGAAGCAAGAGGCAGCTATCTGGGACTAAGGGGAAAGGTCAGTGGGAGCCAGTAAAACACAAGTCAGCAGGGCATGTTAAGTGTGTCAAGCTGTACAAGGTACAGGTCTTGTGGATGTGCACAGATTACACATCAGAACAAAACGCGTGCCGTTATAACAGTACTGTGTATATTGTTTCTTTGATTTTAAATCAGATTTTTTGTTTAGAGGAGAATAAAAGAACCAACTTTGTTATCACACCATTTTCATTTTTGTGTCACCAGTGTAATGAAGTTTAGTATGAACCTTGTTTTTAGTGTTGAAGCCAACAGAGCTGACTGTACAGTAGGTGTTAAGCCTCTGTAACAAATGGTTATTACAGTTCTGTATGTTGGTCTCTAGCCTATATTTAGGCAACCAACATATGTGAATCTGGCCTCAACTCCTTGCTTTACACAAACACACACACCAAACACACACAGAGCATTCACTATTCAGAGAACAACAACTTCAAACATCCCTTTCACTGGGGCCAGAGACAACAAAGCACTTACACATACCCCCCAAATCCAGACAGAGCGACAAGTATGCCGTTTCCTGTGTGCACGAGCAACTGGAGATTGCAGCTGTGTTTGTGTGTGTGTGTGTGTGTGTGTGTGTGTGTGTGTGTGTGTGTGAGAAAGAAAGTCTGTAAAAGGCTGTGTTTCTGTGGGCACAATACTTGGCATTAATAATTCACCAGAACAGCTTTTTAACTTCAACATCCTCTTTCCTCTCACAGTAACATTCCACTACACCCCAACCTTTCATTCATTGTTATTAGTGAATCCATTTACTCCCGTGTATGTGTGTCCATGCGTGACGTGCATGAATCTGCGCGTCTTTGTTACAATAAAAGGTTATCTTGTTTAAAAATGAAATCACCTTTGCAGATTGTGCACCGAGTTGATTCACTGGAGGGAAGAAAAAGAATGTTCACATACATTTTATTCACTTAGTGTGTTGTGTGAACAAACATGCATATATGTCAATGTTGGCAAACTTGGTAAATATTTGTGAAAAAGGGAAAGTTCTTAAAAGAATGCAAAGTAAATTAAGCTCACTGAAATGTCATAAGCTATAAGAATATTTACCAAAGCTTGAAAGGATAAAACTAGTTTTTTTATATATATATTTATGTTCTTGATAATGTTATTTCCCACTGCTTACACTTTTCTAATCCAATCCAGTTTCATTTTTTTGCAATCCTACTAGATTATATAACGGATCTCATAGCTTCCTGTACACAAAAACAACCAAGCCACTTTAATCACGCTATTTTTTGCTTTTGTCTGTACATACAGTACATGAATATGTAAGTGGATGAATAATCCCCTTAAGAAACAAAATACACGTTATGCTTTAAAAAAAATACACATATTAGTAGTTTTAAATAAATATGATATGAGGTTTACATTATCAGTGGCTAACTTAACTAACTAGTTTTCAGATTTTTATTTTTCTTTATTACCAACTTGACTCGTCTCACGCTCACACATGCTACCTTACCACGATACTGTAAACTTGCTCCTGGATTAGTTCCCGGAAAAAATGTGTGTGTGTGTGTGGGGGGGGGTGAGTGCATGTGCTTCAGTATAGGGATGTGGGAATTAAAGTCAGTTCACTGAAGGAAAAAAAATGTTCCTCTCAATTTAATATACTTTATTGTAAATTTCATTTCCATAAACACCACAGATGGGCAACATTTAAGTACACCAAAAATTGATATCATGAAGCCTTATGCCAGTTAGATGAATTTAACTTTATTTTTTCAAGAAGAATATTGTTAAAACCAGCCAAGTTTGACTGGAGCACAACAGGAGAGCTAGAAGCCATAACCTGCCACTGACATTTAAAAAAGTCAGTAAACATCACTCCTTACACAGTGAGCAAATGCCAAACATTCAGGACTGACAGACAGTCTCAGCAAGACTGAAACTGGCTGAGCATTAGGTAAGAGAAGCAGTCATCTAGTCTGACTCAGACCATAGTTCCCCGTTTTTCTTCATTGTGATGTCAGTGTGCTAATCTGGCGGCACCCAGTCTACCCACATCCAGCTCAGATCAGCTCAGAGCAGTAGCGCTGCATCACTGCTTCTCATGTTGCAGCTACTCATCGAGGACTGCTGGAAACATATTACTCATGCATCCAAAAAAAAAAAAAAAAAAACTACTACTCATACTGTGTTGGAGCTTTCCTCTGCTTGCCTGTCTCCTGTCATCCTCCTGAAACAAGCTGCCTCCTTACTTCTGATTACTCTCATTCCCTTCCTCCATGTTTCACCCATCATCAATCCTTCCCTTCGTCCTTCGTCTCTCTCTGTATATCCTGTCTGTTCTCTGTGCCTCGCGGTTCTCTGCATCTTTTCAGGCAGGATTTAAGCAGCTCTGTGAAACTTCAAAGTGCCCATCACTCTGCAGGCTGTTTGGAAAGGCTGACAATGACATACCAAACCCTGCAGACCATCAACTGATTGCTCTATTCCACCACCCTCCCACAATAATCCTTTGCCCACAACCTTCCCTGCATCTTCACCTCTGGCTGTGCTGCTTCGTGCCCATATTTGCTTAACAAGGCCTCAGATTTTCCATTATTAACACTCATCTCCATCTCTGCATACCGCAGATGCCTCTTTTCTTGCCGCCCTAACTCTCTCTGGCTTCCCTCTCCCGTGTGTCATCTCTCATCTTCGCTGACAGTTGCTTCCCACACAGCTTGTTGACTGGACACAGGAAACATGCGTCCCATGTCAGATGATGGTGAATAACCACGGACAAGCTCTCCAACCGACCTTGCTGTCGGTCAGCGTGAGCATACAGAGACACAAATGCTCACACACAAAGCTGCAAAGAGGATTATGCTAAGTGGAGGGAGGGTGGGGGTTAAACACTAATCCAATCATTTGTGGTCAGTATCTTATTCTCAGTGGAAACAGCTGCAAGACCACTAGCATTCATCCCTGCTACTCTCATCATCACTCTTCTATGACACATGATAATTATACACCTAGAAAGGTGTATAATAATAACGCTGCAGGGTGTAAGTAATAGAGAGGACATTCACAGCAGAGAAGAGATGTGTTAATGTGCATATTTGAGCTGTCCATCACCTCTTCTCACATTGCTTTCATTTCTAATTATATAAAAACACACGTACTACATTCAAAAATAGAAGACTACATAGCCTGTCTTATCTTAATAAGGTAGACTATCAATACCCCAAGTATCAGAACTATTAAAGCTTTGAGCACTGATACTAGTGACAGCTACTGACACACATGGATATGAGAGAAAAAAACAAACAAATGTATCTCTCTCTCTCCTATGTTGTGCCCACTTGTATTTACATGTACAATATGCAAGTTAAGCTCAAATCAATCCACTCAGCCCACCCTCTACCCGCTCTGCTATACTCCGACATTCTCCGGTCAGGACTTCAAGCAGTCGTCGTTAAGAAATTCCAAGAAATGTGAAAGCTCTTAAACGTTTTAATCAAGCAAGAATAACTGAAATTCTCTAACTGTTTCAAAGGGCGAGCCTCGCACAACACATTGGAAGCAAATCTCTCTGTACTACTGTGAGTGTGGCTCAGGAGGCTTCAACAACACCCCGTGCTGATTTGTTATACCCTGGTATGCGATACATTTTGGGGCATATTTCAACTCAAACTAAATTTCCAGTTATGTCTTTAAAGTAGTTTCTGGAATCAATGTTTTCCTGTCGTCTACCAACAGGACTGTAACAGACACTGATAGCATGAATAAATTTGCACTGTCTGTTTTTTTGCTTCTGTTATGTGCACATACAGTACGTGATACATATATAAACCACATCCAGACAATCCTGGTGAAGAAGATTTTTGAGTTTGCTGTACTAACCGCTTAATAAATATTATTTTTTCTGAACTTTACCTTGTTACTTTTTTAGTTCATTCATATTTAATGATAGAGAAACACAGTTTTTAGGGTTTTTAATAACGAAACATATTGGTAACTACAGAATATCAATTTTGTTGATGCTGGTTGTGTTATTACTTGGACTGAGGAGAAATTCTGCAGTTACCTAAGAATGTAAATGAACTGAAACCCTTCACCTTAAAAATCTTCCCACAAAAACTTTCAGGAAAAGTTGAACTGAATGGGACCTGAAGTAACTCCAGAAAAGAAAAGATGAATTAATTATGAATATGCTTGCTAGACTTAAAGAAAATGGACCCAGTCAATGTCCCATCTCCCCAAGGGAAGTTCAGACTCATCCCACAGATCTGAAATCTTGTGAAGATTCTCAGACAGCAAGGTAGCGATGAGGAGAGGACAGGGTGGTGGTGGTGAGAGAAGAGGAATAAAAAGAGGGAAAGGAAGAAGCTACAGAGAAAACGACAGCTGCCTCCAGGGTGCTGAACACCACAAAAAACGCAGGGAGTTAAGTGAATATACTGTATGTGTTATGCTCCACATATCCTGCATGTCTGACAGACACAATTAAACACTGGACAGAGATGAAGAACATAAGATTCTTTTACTTTCCACAGTTCTCAGTGTTGGTTAACCATTCTCCAAAAATCACTCTGCCTTTCTCCCTCTAGACCCCCCAAAGCGTTTGACCCTTTTAACATCATTACCAGAGAGAGAGCAGGAGTGCGAGAAAGAGACACAGAGATTCCAAGATGAAGGAAAACTGGAGGCAGAAAGATGAAAGCGGCAGAAAAAGAAGAGACATTTTCATGTAAAGAAAACGTTCTCATTTAGAGAGGATATGGCCTTGGTACAATATGAATCCCGTCTGTTTCCTCAAACTGTGTAACCAAATAAGCGCTTCATTATTTTGCGCCCTCTAAGATCATAATTGCTTTATCTCTCATTTCATCTTATCTTCTTTATCTAAATTTGACACAAGCACATTTATGCCTCTGCTGATGCTGGTGTGATGCACAAGTGTAAAAACCACTCACACTGTCACTGAACAAGAAAATTTATTTTTTGATTTTTGGTCATTGTACACGTATAAGCAATATTAGGGATTAAGGACAATCCACACTCTTCCTTCAACAAAGCTTTCTCAGAATCGTGGCTCTTTGACAGACTGAAGGCAACATCAAGAATTACAATTTAGGACTCGTCCTCTTGCTCCTTTAACATTCCTTATCCTACCCGTGGTGATAATCATCATCATCTGCGTCAGGATGTAGAAATCAGTGTAGCAGGGCTGTCGCTATCAACCTCTGACCCTTCAACAAAATCCCATGTCCCCTTCTTTATTTATTAAGCTGATTTTTTTTAAAGGTAGACAGGAGAGTCTGCATATTTCCTCAGCTCGGAAGAAGAAGAAGCTAAATGATTTTCAGTGTTCAAGGGAAAATAAATATAGCTGCTGGAAGCCTGTCAGCTAGGAAACAGACGACACTGTGTGTGTGTGTGTGTGTGTGTGTGTGTGTGTGTGTGTGTGTGTGTGTGTGTGTGTGTGTGTGTGCGTTTGACATTGAGAAATATAGCAAGATATAGAGAAGTGTTCTAAAGTTCATTAGAGGTTGACCAGGCTGTCCAGTTAGACAGGCCAGCAGGCCACTCTAACAGCTGACAAACAACTGGCCGTTACACCCACACAGCTCTAATCAGAGCAGGAACAAGAGAGAACAGACAGGAGAGAGATTAAGTAAATATACTGTATGGCAATGTTTCATCTTTGTATGGCTCAAGTAAAGATGCCAGGATTACACAGAAGTATAAATCCATTGAGGGAATTTTTGTAAGCCAGGAGTATTGAGGGGGGTTCCTCGTCAAACGTTTGCCTTAGAAAAGATGATATTGATGACACAGAAAGACACAAATCTGTAGGTGTACTGCATATACACAGGTGTGTGGCAGTGCACATCTTCCACACTACATGTTACAGTTTTTTATGTACAGTAATATGTGACGTTTACTGCTTACAGGATATTTTGTTCTGCAAATTTCGTTGGTGACTCCCAAAAGGCAACATAAGTACCCTGTTAAATCTGCACCAAGAGAAGCGCTGCCTCAAAGACAAACTTGAGGAACAAATGACTCACTTGATGATGGCCTCATAACCCCAGAGGGCCACAGCTCATACAACTACAAACTGCCTGACAACGATTACACTGACGACAGGACACGGAAGGAGAAGTATCTCCAGAAGGAGACAATGATGCAAACATAATATGAGATAACAGTGTTATACTGCTGCACCACAGGAAGAGCAGTTCATCAGTGAATGAAGTAATGGTCCTCTAACAGTAATGCATATCAAAAATAAAAGGCTACTCATAAGTTCCCATATGCCTGTTCTACTATTACTGTTCTGCTATCTGATACGTTAATGTGTAAGCAGCAATTTTTGACTGGAACTAGTGTTTACTGTTTTCTCTATACTATATTCTACATGTTTTACTGTATTTGGCAGTGTGTGTATAATGTAATGTACAACTATGCTAAACATTTTAACAGGTTCTGCATGTAAAAAGCTTTTTTTAAAGGTGTCAGTTATAATGGACATTTTACACCAAAACAGAAGTGAAAAGTAAAATAAGAAACACTCAAGTACAATTTTTTAAATATACTTATTCTAACCTTCTGTGCAGTACTTAGGTAAATGCAGGTATTACAATACCTTTTAATAAACAAGTTATGTAAGAAATGAAATAAATGAAAACAGTAGCAAACAAGAAAAAAGGGTCAGTGGTTATGTCCATTCACTCTTCAGAATACCACCTACACCACTACATGCATGTACGTACAGTACATGAATCTCCTGCATGTCTATATTCCCTTTGAGTCTCACTCCATCTTCACATGAAGATTAGCCTTATTATAAGGATATTTGCATGTTCACATTTGCATGTGAACCCATGTTCAAATGCAGCCTGTGTCAGAGTAAAAGCACGATTGCCCTCTTTATGTGGCAATCTTACTGAGTGAGCACACCTACACGCAAAGTAATACCAAAGAAATAAAAACAAACCAAACAAAAAAAAAAGGTAATTTGCAAGAGCTGTTGTCGAGTTTTTGCTACAACGTGTAGGAATAGAACAAATCTCTGCTAATACTACAGGCGGCTATTTGAGGAGTATGTTGGTAAAAAAGACAACTGAAAGTACTGCCGGTGACACTCAGTCTAGTAGCATGCAACAGCAAAGTATTATTTCAGCGATGTTTACAGCTGTTTCACCATATACGTAACCAAGCAAAAGAATTCATGATTTCATATGAAAAGCTTTATCACTAAAGCTGTACTCTGCTAAAGACATTTTAATGCTGTGACCGAAGAGGGATTCAAAAGCTCATCAGAACACTGCATAGGAGATATACAATTCTGTTTGTTTGCATTTCAGCAGGAGGAAACTGATCATCTATTGGATGGAAGGTAAGTACTGTAGATAGGCATACTGCATCTGCCAGAAAACTAGCTAGAAGGTAGTTGAGGGGTCTACAGCTAAAGGCATGTTGAAGTCCTTTAATTTAGGGTGTGTGCTGCACACTACAGAGAATATTGAGCTAAAGTTTGACTTTACAAAATTAAAAATGCAAATCAAATTGCGTTCGCAATTAGATATTTTCCCTAAATCACACAGCTCTAATTGATAACACTCTTTTTATTTTAATGTGAAAATTCTGTGTATTAAATAAAAGCTGAGGTCCAGCAGCAGGTTGGCTTTGCTCAGCAGACAGGAAACAGGAAAAACAGGTAGACTGACTTTGACCTGTCCAAGGTTAAGAAAATACATGTTAAGTCTTCTTACTTTCTAATATATCCCAAAATGAAATAGAAAAAACATGTTGTGGTGTTATGCGTTTCACCATGTTTTGGCTGTGAGTAGTAATTTCTAAAGTCCCACTGTTTGTCTGGCAGCCTCACAGTGACAGCAAGACATCAGAAAGTTAATACTTGTAGTCAAAATATCATATCATATATTTGCTGCCACTGAACAGAAACTGTTCCCCCGTTTCTGATCTTTATGCCTTATCAAGTTAACTGGGTGTTTGCTGTGGCCTTCTATTCAGATTCAAATGAAAATCCCTTCTTCAAGGTGTACTTGAACAAGACACCGAAACCCTGTAGTAGCACCGACATATAATGTCTGGCAGCTGTTCAACAGCAATTTTCCTAAGGGGATCAAGAGAGTGTACTTAGTTATTATTATTATCATTATTATTATATTAAGATATTAGCTTACTCAAGAATTGTAACCCAGCTTCTTATAGATTATGCTATCCTATTTTTAACTAGTCTAATGTATGGACCGCCCTTGGGCTTCAACTGTCATGACCCCACCTGCACTGTACTGTACTGAGACCTGAAGGAAGCAATGGGACAGTTTCAAGACTAGTTCATACTTCTGAGTCAATGTGTTGCTGTATATTGTCCAGCAGGTGTCTTAAGTGTAACTATTAGGGCTATGTATGCTTTTCAGAAATGTTACTTTTCCATGTGGGCTGATTCATATTTTTTTTCTTTTTCTGGTGCTTGTAGTATTTGTCAATAGTGTCAACAATACAGAGCAGATCATAATCTATACTTCTGTACTGAACAGCTGCCTCTCTATCCTCCCTCCTACTCCCTCAGCTGCTTCGCCTTCCTGCTGGACCACAATGAAAAATAGCTTTTGAGTTCTATTGAGTGATCCTTCCAAACAGATAATCAGCACACAATGATTCCTCTGATCCTTTTAAACAACTTTTTGATCAAACATTTTCGATCAAAATTCTCTGTGAAGGCAGACAAACAATTTCCTCCTCTTCATACTGTAAAAGTACCGTTTCTCAAATGCTGTGTTTTGCTGTATAGCTCTGTCCCTCAACATGACGAAGGGGGAAAGTAAATATGATTACTTTGGAGCTTTATCAGAGAATGATTACATGACCCAGCTACTTAACTTGCCAGCAATGCAGCAACAGTCTTCAGGGAGCTTGAGTACAAAGCTATAATTTGGTTACTATGCCATAGTTACACCAACACCTTGAGGTACAAATGTAATGAAAGCCTAATAATTACAGCTGGGCACCAAAAGGCCACCTTATAAAAACATGTAGTGTTTGAGACCAACTCATCGTGCTGCTAAACTCCTACAATCACAAGCCAAGATCAAACAAGTCATACACACCCACACTCAAATATTTTTATGTAACATATTTTAATCATAATAAGACTAGAGTATTCCAATATATTATATTGTACATGAATACAAGCTTTTCACTCACAATGCAAGCAATCAATAATCAGATTCACATAAATAATGCCAAGTGCTGTATATGGGAAGTAATTACACTTTCCATCATTTTCCTCTTGAGCGCCACTCTCAACTTTCTTTTAAATTCTGCCACCCAGATCACTAAAATGACAAATGGGCAATTTTTTAATCTGCACTACACAACTTTGTGCTTTTTAACAGCATCTGGACACAGAAGATATCAATATAATTATATAAATATACATATGATGGTTGTTTGCATACTGCAAAGACTAAATGCAGACTTGTAAAATGTAAATTGCTAAACATTTACAGTGACAGATGGTTATAGTTAGTCTGTGATGAACAGGCTGTGCCACATGCAAGTGTTTAGGTTGATAGTTAAAATGAGACTGTTTTTTTCATAGAAAATCCAGTATTTCCCTTTATAAACAGAGGAGAAGACACAAGTTGTCAAGCTGTTTTTTTATGAGACCCTGTGCGCGCACAAACACACGCACGCACACTTCGAGTACATTAAGGGCCTCCATCTATTCCCATCTGAAAATCCATTAACCCTATATGGACACCTGCTACCCCGCTAACCTCATCTCCCCAACACAGTCCTATGTGACCCCCCATCCCCCTCCAAACACATACACTTCCCCACTCTGTCTGAACGACAAAGGACTATGATCTCAAATCTAAACCAAGCAAAAGAGAGACACAATAAGAACCCTCAACCCTTTATATCCTGTCACGAACAACTGTTACAGCAGATTCAACTGAATGCTGTAAAAGAAAACGGGGCTATAAAAAACAATCCACTATCTTCGGTCATTATCCATCTTGTGCTTGTGCACAATTAAGCCTGACAGCTGTATCTACTTTATGTACAGTGGTTAGTTTTTGTGTGACTGGCAGCTTGCTATCAGTTCCCACGTTTGCGCATTAAGCTGCAGATTGGAAAGGAAACTAATTAACTATTAATTAGTCTACTTCAAACAGACTTTTTTTCTGCCATTGTCAGTCATTTTGCCTTTCAGGCAGTAAAAGACATGCGCTTGTAAATTCATGCATTTATGCATAAGCAATTAGACACACAAACACACACATGCATCTCTTTGGTTTTAGGTGTAAAGTGGAAAAGAAGAACATTAAATGAAGGGAATGACAAAGTGAGTGTAGTGCTCCTCATCATTACATAAGAAAGTTTTTTTTTAAAGGGAAAAAAAAAATTTACACGCATGTAAACATTCATTCGTGGGCGCTCACGAGTCTTTCAACATGCAAACCATTACTGAATATGCATCAGCGCTGTGCAGGTGGGGAGCGGTCGCCATAGTTACAGCGCCTGGTTTGTATCCCATCAGCGTGGGATCTGCTTGGGTGCAGGATCAAGCAGGCAGCAGTGGAGTGTAGCTGCACTGAAGGACAGCAGCTCAGAGTACTGTGGGTGCTTCTGTTTGTGTGTGTGTGTGTGTGTGTGCATATGTCAGTGAAGTTGTGGGCAAATTTTTGTTCAGTAGCATCATTGTGAAGACATTCAAGACAATCTTTGCCCCTTCAAGGGGCTAAGACATTTTAACTTTAGGGTTAAAGTTAAAATCAAAAGAGAGACACAATAAGAACCCTCAACCCTTTATATCCTGTCACGAACAACTGTTACAGCAGATTCAACTGAATGCTTAACTTTAGGGTTAAAGTTAAAATCAGGTTTAGGTTAAAGGCAAGGGGCTAGAGAATGCATTACGTCAATGGGCAATTTCACAACTACATACAAATGCGCTTGTGTAGGAGTAAAGTGAATCCTCTCACTAACAAGTCATCATTGCTCCCAACTTCAAACAGCACTGGGGGGGAGGAGCAGACAAAAGCCCATGGGGAAAGAGGCTGGGTTGATCAAAGTGGCCAAGAAAGGCGCTCACAAATAGTCCAAGGTAGATGTGGCTGTTACATGCTTCTTGGTCCAACACTGTAAAGGAGATGAGAATATCTGGTTTGACTCATTTGACGGCACTTTGTAATTAAAGTTCTTTGAAGAGGAGGTGGGCTTGGCACAGTATTGTTTAGAAAAGAGTCGGGGGAGGGAGGTCAGGGGCTATTCAATGAACAAAGAGGGGGAGGCAGCTGGAGCCAGTGTGTGAGTAAGAAGAGGCAGATTGATGTAAATCAGCCTGAAAGAACACTTAAATTGGTTTTACAAACTAAATGGCTAAAGGGTTGTTTATGTGTTTTTATTATCGCAAAAAACAAGAGATACAATCTGAAGCATGACGAGATGCGCAAGCACAGCGACGCAGCCCTGGAAAAGAATTGCAATGTGTGAGACTCCTGTCTTCAGCCACAGCCACTTTCCTGATCCACTATGGCAGGCAGGAAGTCTCCCTCAAGAACTTTATTTCACTTCACACAGTCACTCATCTCCCCATGTGAAGTGGAGAGAGACGACAGCTCAGATCTGGGTCACGGGGGAGGATCATCATTAAAAAAAAAAAGAAACAGACATTGCATGAGAAATCTAGCTGTGATTATCCACAACCAACTTTAGTTTTTGATTTACTGCTCAGCTAGCAATTAAGTTCAGTCTAATGTTTTCAGACTCTTTCTTGATCCTTTCTTAGGACTCAAATGGAGGAAAAGTTGTTTTATTCCTTCACTTTTCAAGTTTTCAAGAGAGAGCTACGGTTGTAGCTCTGTAGCTCACTGTGAAGTCCAGATTACTGGGCAATTACTTGCACTGTGGGTAGTACACACTTGTAACCGGTTTGACACATCCACAAACACAAAATCACACCATGCTAGCACAATCGCCCACCCCTCATCTATTTCTACTGATCCGTGACAAATAAGACATCCTTAAGACAAACAACCGAACACTGACCCAGGAATGCTGTGTTTTCATTAGGCATCCCAACTTTAATGAAATTGACTGGAAACATACCACACAGTTGATGGATGACATCCAAGTTGACAATCCTGTTTCTGCTCTTCTAGTGTTTGTAGTTTGTCAGTTGAGTCAACACAGTTATGATATAAATACAACAACAGCACAAAAGGCATCTTGTCGTGGGTATACACAACAATGTGGGTCTAATGCTTATGATGTAAACAAGCCTGCATGCAACTACAGAATATCGCAGGCAAAAAAACAAAAACAAAGGGGGAGCAAACAGTACCATAATCAGACAACTGCATAAGCCCATATTTCTCATAACAGAGAGAAGTAGGTCCTCTTTTTCTAGTGGCAAAAATAATGAGTAACAAAAGTTGGGACAATCACACACACACACACACACACACTAAACTTTTCCGTAGCATATTGTTGTTCTTCAGCCTCCCTGTTTCAGTACGTTCAAACTGAAATAAAATGATGGGTACTAAATGTACCAAATCTCTCATCTAATTTGGGAAGATTTTTAAAGAAAAACATCTAAAATAATCTATAGCCCATTGTGCACAAACTGTACCTACTAAATGTTTGTCGTGGTGATGTTTGTTCATGCACGAAAGAGAACATGGAGTTGACAGTGCAAGTAAGAAGCACAAATCTATCATAAAAGATATAAAAGGTAGTTGGTTTCTGTATAATTAATAGCTGGGTCATTTCTAATAAAACAGCAGGTGTACACAGAAAAACTAGCAAATGGTAAAAAGAGCATATGTCTTGGGAATGTAAAAAATCATTTCCACGGTGAAGAAAAATGTATTCCAGCACAACATGTCAAAAATCCTCTCCAGAATGTA
>JAUYWH010000013.1:9379012-9415911 GCA_034779795.1 Ctenopoma multispine
GGAATGTAAAAAATCATTTCCACGGTGAAGAAAAATGTATTCCAGCACAACATGTCAAAAATCCTCTCCAGAATGTAGATGTACATGATATTTTGTTGTCAACAATCAAGAGAAGACTTCATGACCATAACCTCAGAGGATCCACCATTAGATGGAAACCCCCGGTTGCAGTTTACAAAAAACAAAAAAAAAATACTGGTAGAATCCTGGGACCAGGTGCTATGAGCTGATGATACAAAAATCAATCTCTATCAAAATGATGGAAAGAAGTGGGGAGAAAACAGCACAATTCATGACCCAAAGCGCTACCTTGTCTGTCAAAAATGGTGCTAGTTCTGTTATGACTTGTGCACGTATGGCTGCCAAACAAACTGGCACGCTGGCATTTGTTAATGATTTCACTGCTGATGTAAGCAATAGGATGAATACAGAGATACAGAAGAGCATTCTGTGAGCTCAGATTCAGCCAACTGCCTCAAAACGAAGCTTATTCTCAATCGGATTAAGCATGCATTCCGCTTTCTCAAAAAAGATGGAGACCCCACAGCAAGCAAAAACTAAAGGTGGTATCACTGAAGGCCTGGGAGAGCATCGCCAGTGTCAGTGCGTCAGAATCTGCAGACAGATTGACTTGCTTGACTTTTTGACACGGTTGTATGTCCCAAATAGCTCTTTCTATATTGATAATAACTATCTATGTTATCTCTAATTTAATTTGTGAATTGTGAAGCACAGAGCTGGAAGAACTGTAAAAATGTAAAACATGTCCAAATGCTTACAATCTGGACATAGGACATAGAACAGTTGTACAAACATCAGTGAGTTATTGCATTATGCTTCACTGTCTAGACAGCGATCTGGCTTGTGTCAGCTGAGGCTTACGAACACATGGAAAGGATTCACACATGTGCAGTAACAGCTGACTCAAGATGCACAGCATGATGAAGCATGGCTTGGCCCCACACATTTTGGGTCGGAGGTTTCCAGTTGTCACTCTTATTTGGGATAGAGGAGAGGCTCGGGTGGGCATCGGGGAGTGGCGCTGCAAACTTTGAATCCTGACAAAGTTTGAAATGCCTCTGAGTTGACCTCAGACCTCAACATGTCCATTAAAGGTGTATCATGTGCACTCAACTTCTTTTAACACCACCTATTCTCTTTGGCTTTAATTTAGTTAAAACAGTTTTCCTTAGTATCTTGCAGGACCACTAACTGGTGGAAGTGAGTTAAGTTCTTGGCAGCTGTCTAGATGAAGCAGCCATGTAACAGATTTCTAATTTATTTCACCGATAAACTGTTAAATACTGTTTTGTTCCCATTATGAAAAACATGTTTAATGAGGATGAGATAATTCAAACTAACTACTTACAAGGCATTTGTGATTTGGGGCTTTAAGTGCTGCCCTTGCTATAATGTACAAAGGTTTTGAAAGAAAATATGGCACAGTAGTTATTGAAATTTCAATAAGCTCTGAAGTACCTTTATAAGGTCTGATTGGGACAGTTATACAGTGTTGGCTTTTAAGTCCATCTGCGGATAAGCATGGAGTTTGACTGTGTTATTACAGCTACTTTAACCTTTTTTTTACCCCCAATCAATAGCACTGTAACAAGCTAGGATAACAGGCTATTGTTTCACCACAAATAATATCAATAATGGCACTAAAATAAAGAAACAAAGAAACATCTGAAAAGGAAAGAAACAGATGAAGGAGAAATTAGATGATACAGGACTATGTCAGTGTTTTACTCGTACACAGTTGTGTATTACGTCACACTAAACAAACCATGATGTGCATCTTTTGACTGAGTTGTTTTTGTGCACAGCTTAATTGCAGATTGGGATGAAGAGGCATGACAATATATTCTCATGATCTGTAGATACATTCTGTTGTATTAGAGGCCACGCCCACTTTAAGCCACCCACCCACCCCCACTACCAACACTCTTAGTAGGTCTCTAATCAAGACAATTATAAAGCATCACATTATAACAAATGTAGTGATTTCGGTAAATGACAGAATGAGCATCTTGTCAGAAGCAAGCTACATAAAATGTAGGGTTTCCCCTTGCACTCTGCTCTGAAACCAGCTGATAAACAGGACCAGTGGCAGCTCATTAGAACCTGGGCAACTGCAGGTCGCTCCCCTGTCAGCCTGGTAAATGGAAACCACTCAGGCATTTCACAGTTAAACCAGCCAGCCTCACACATATAACACTTTCAATATAGTTATATAAACTGGGACGTCTTAGGTACTTTAGGTTTTCTCTCTGTTTCAAACACACAAACACACACTCCGAGAAAAAGAATCCAAAAAACACACAATATTACACCACATCAAGCACATGACATCTTTCTCACTCTCTGTGGGGGAGAGAGAAGACATCCTGTTTGTGAAGCTAATAAACATTTGTTCCTTCAGGCAATTCTTTTTATATATCCTTTATATCATATACCCTAGTAGCACAAATAAGCACATGGATGCACACTCACTCACACCTGGTTGCAAACTCAGCAGCATAAATAACCCCGATATAAGATGTGCCTGCCAAAAAATTGTGGAAATGGCACCTCTGGGCTTAACAATGACTATTACACTTGCCTTCTAACACAGCTGTCACCCATCTTTATTTTATTCTTTATTACAGAGAAATGCTGGGGCGAACACGTGTGCTCCCTGACACACGTGACAATATAAGACAGCTGATCACACAAAAAACAGACACAATCACATTCAAGTGTACGCATGCCTTGTCATCTTGTGTGTTATTAGTGGACTATAATTATTTTCAGTATCAATAAAGGGCATTATAAAACCTCATGAGTGGCCTTGTGATCTGTGATCCTGCATAAAACAGAACCTTCTCTTTCCTAATGCATGACATGCTCCTCACCACCTCAAACTGCTTCCATTTTAACCAAATGATTCATGATAATTATGTAATACAAAACCCTCCTTTATCCTGCCTACACTATAGATATGATCTGTATTCTGAAAGCGTGCAGTCTTTCCTACTGTACAGTGAACAAAACAGGTTATTTATTGGAGAAACTAATTTCCAGCTTCCGCCCCAGTGAAAGTGACTTCTGATGGCCTAAAAGGGGACGTGGAGCAAGGCGCAGACTGGTAATCCTTTTGGCCAAGTGGGCCTCCGGTAGGCCAAGCTTGAACTCCCTCCCGCCCCCACTCCCTCCTTCTCTGTCCCCCAGCAGCACCGACAGGCCTCCCAGCACAGGAACAGAAAAGCCATCTGGTGTTTGTTAGGGACAGTTCACGGGCAGGATGTTTGTGTGTCAGCAATGGTGCCCGTGTATGAATGTTTGTATGTGTAACTGTGTGCCATTGGGTGTGAATGCTCAAACTTGTATTGGTCTGTAAATCCAATAAATTGCAGGTTAAGTGACAGATGTGTGCACAGCGAGTGGCTTCGTGTTGAGATTTGATTCACTGTAAAGCAAAGATGGCTCTGTGTGTCTCCAGACCCACTAGATGACTTCATAACATGGGGTGTTAGTGGTGTGTGATCCAGGTGTGTCTATAATGTGTGTGTGTGTCTTGTGTATGGTTTACAGATATCAGGTTGTCAATACCAGCCCTTAAACGCAATAGGTCAGACTGTTAGGGTTAATCTGTGACTAAAGTCCAAATATCACATTAACCTAGTTCAGCACACTCGCACACAAACGCACAGCTGTCCTCAGACATCTGTTATTATAACAGTGATCTCCACTTCCACCTGACTCACGGTGACTCGTAGTTGCTTTCCCAACTAACCCGTTAAAACGCGCACGTCTCATACAGGTGTGCTGCGTCTGAGGCGCAGCAGATGCTGATTTACCTCGGTGCCTCGTTAACCGAACCACACAGGGAAGAATCGTGCAGAAATAAAGGCTGATAGCTTCTTCAGATGACTTACCAAGCAGCGCACAAGCAAGGAGCGCACCGGTTGCCATTGTGTGTTGCCCCGCAGATTCACTTCCAGCGTTCCCTTTCTATGAGGAGGCGATGTCTGGTCCGGTTTGACAATGTGGTTAACCACAGGTCCCGAATCAGAAAGAAGAAGATCTACGAATCCCAGGTGACAAAAGCAGCCGCGGCTCGTTTTGAAGGTCCACAGCCGGTGAGTCCGGCGGTTTGCCAGTGTCCGACCCCCCCTCTCAAGCGTCCTTCTGCTAAAAAAAAAGCCTCGGGTGTTGCTTCCCCCCGCTTTCACCCTCACCTATCTTCTTTTATCGCTGACGACGTGTGCGTACGGCAGGCGCCTAGGCGACCCAACCCACTCCCCGTACGCATCAGAGACTGCGGAGCGATTCACACTCGCAGTCTCCTCGGTAAAAGACACGAGTCCAGCGTGGCTGAGTCGTATTTGGTTTGGCTACCAGGTTAAAGACAGGAGACTAAATGTGTAGAGAGTATCTGAAAGCTGCGGAGACTGACTGAAGCGAGTCGCTCCTAATTTTTCTCCCCCTCACTGATAGCAGAGCGAATCGCAGTCCAAACAGGATCTGGCTTTCTCCACGGCAAATCCCAGTGACTATTATCAATCTCCCACTATCGCCCCACAGAAAACCCAATGGGCGGGAGCTCCAGATGAAGCAGACACGGCTTTGTGCTCTGGCACAATAAATCTGATCAATGAACAGTTTACCTGCAAACACCGAGCTCTCAATTGTTCTACAAATACACCAGAGCCTAATTCATAGTACTATAATATGCACAAAACGGTACATGACGGTTTAAGAGTCTATTTAAAAAGCTACTTTACTCGGGAGTCCTGATAACAGAGTTCAGTCATAAGCCGTTTGACAAATGTGGTAAAGTGGTCGAGCAACTTTTCTCCCCCAGCGTCACTTCCCTGTTTCCTCCTTGACAATCCACTTTTGTGTGACCGGCAGTTTGGAAAGTTAACAGCGTGCTGCCTGGCCCCCCACCCCCTACGAAAAGCCACGCCCCGGCCCTGTGGGGCACTATTCACTACGGGAGAGGCCGAATTTGCATTTCTCAATTTAAATTCTAGGCCAGGACGTTGATGGTTTCAATAGGTTAAGCGAAGTGGAGGGTAATTAAATCTCTAAAGCTACCAATTTTCCCAGCTTTTTATCTGCAGGGCAAAGTTTAACCACCTTTCGAAGCTGACATGAGTCATTATAGTAGAAAATTATATTATGCTGCACATTAAGTGCAAAATGATAGGGTCTTTTAAAGAGAAAAACAAATCCCTTTCATTAATATTGAGCTTTTCAGTGTTACAGTGTTTACTTCTCTTGTGATGATTAAAAAGTCACCTTCTAATGCATAATTTTCCCAGCAGTCTTTGTGATAGGGACAAATCTTTTATCACCCCGTATTTCCCCCTACCACACACTGACATACACACTACAGGCAATCAGCATAATGAGGTGCCACTCTGCTTGGGAACGTTAGGAAATATCAGAACAAACACAGTTTTCCAGCACATTATAGTTCACATTTCAGAAGTTGAAAGCTGCAAATTTCCTCTCTCTTTGATTCATATCATAAGTAGCTAAGCCAAGCATCACTTTGACATATGCACCGATTTATTGATTTGCACAACTCCGCTGCATTATTAGGAGCTTGTCAAAATAGACAGGGTGAATGGGAGTTTGCTGGGAACAGAAAATAGCACAATGAGATAATACTCTTTTGGTGTGAAGCTGTGAAAAGAGCTCAGCTTCTGGAAAAGGACAGAAATATAGAATCCAAAAAGCTCCAACTTATTGAAACTCAAAGCTCTCTCCTGTGTAATACATAAATAAATGAGCAGGCCCTTGCATGTGCATACAAAAAAGTAATTGAAATAGACCCATCTGGTATTCTCTTTCTCAACTGGGAATTGCAGGTTCCGAACACTGCCTGACTACAACATGAATACCAGTTTTTGGAAGCAGTAAAAATGATTTTTCTCTCTTTGTTGTTCTCATGGATATTAGCTCAGATAAAACTTTCTGAACAACCGGTAGAATAGGTGTGGGCCTGAGGCACTAAGATACATTTATAGACTACAGTACCTTAATAAACAGTAACCTCACATCTGAGAACAGCTGTGAAGGTGTTTCTCCCTCCTCTTGTCTAAACCTGTGTCATGGTATTAACAGGAAACAGATAGTATTTAACATGTTTACATGAAGAAAATTGCAAACAAAAGGTACATTAGAATGGGATTATACACTGGTATGAAGCAGGAGGGCTTTTGGTTCAGCTTCTCCAAAGGTCTATCCAGGTCCTGTGCTGCTGAAATAATACACAGCCAGAGATGGCTAGGTAGGCCATGTGCTTTACACCTGGTCTACATATTGCTGTACCTAAAATTAGCTCAGTTCTCCACAGACTTTATTGCATTGACGACCAATGGCACAGTTTGCGCACGCAGGCAACTAAAAGGCGGCAGTGATGTTGTTTGGGCCCGGCAACATATGAGATCACCTTTGACCCTTCACTTTAGTTCTGGCAGCTATCCACAAGTGTGATTGTTTAGAGAGAAAAAAGAAAGGTTTCAGAGGAATGTATGCAAGTATAGTGGCTGCTTGGGATGATAATAGGTCTCCATGGAAACAGAGGAGTCTGCATTGTGTGCACTTCATAACAGGGTCCATCACTTACAAAAAGTCTTGATCATCACAATGTTCTTACAAGTGTCCATAATTGTTGAGCACTGTATCAGACTTGTGCAAGCCTGCTAATTTTTTTATTTATTTAATCGTTTAGTACCCTACAGCTTTCTCTGTTGAGCTGGTGTCAGCAAAGTTACATACGGTAGCCGAGAGAGACCCTATGTGGAAAAAGACTGATTTGTTCACTTATTTCATCATACACACATTTTCATGGTACATCCCAAAAGCATATGAATGATTTATTGAATTCTCTGTGCCTGTTTCTGTAGTCTCACATGAATATGCCAGTATTACACTGAGGATTGTATAGAGGCAATTCCCACACATGCACATAGGAATGCATACATTAACACAAACATGCACATAGACACGAAGCGTCACTTACAGTTACACAAAGACGTTCCTCATGAAAAGATCCAGCATGTACCACCAGTGCTGGAGCGTAGTGAACTACTTGTAATTAAGTTAGTAGTTTAACTACATTTTTCAGTAGCTTGTGTAGTGATTCAAATAGTAAATTTTTTTCCAACTTCTGTGTCTTTAACTATTAAAACTACAAGACTTTCATTTACATGTCATATAAATAATAAAGATTCTGCTCTGGAAAGTAAAAACATACGTCCAAGTAAGCAGTGTATGGGATAAACTCAATTGTAAAGAGTCAAAGAAGTGCATATAGGACACTATGAGCCCTGTTGCATAAATTATCTCTGAAAAAATATATATAAATAAGTAAACAAAGGCTCCTAATTTGATGGAGTCAGAAAGTGAAAAAGCTTTGGAAATTACTTGTGCTTAATTCTAAGGAACTTCTCTAGGAGGAGTGAGACATACCAGAGACAGTGAGAAAGGCCCACAGGGATGTAGAAATAATCCAGATGACTAAAGATTGCGGGAAGATAAACATAGAACTGAAAAAGTTTAACTTTTTAATGTCAAACTAGAATTATTGTGTGGTACGTGGCTCCTCTGAATAAAACATCATTACAAGTAAGTGAGTATTGCTTGTGGAGAGGACAACTCATGTGCAAAGCTACTGTAGTTAACAATTCATTAGTAAACAGAGACACATTAACAATCACACAAACACAACAATGTCACATACCCCGATCCTGTACAATTTTGTTAGTGGGCCGTAAATACATGTCGACTGTATAGTGATAGGAACCAGCGTGACATATTGTATATGCTGTGGGTTTTGACTGTCAGCAGACTGACAGACAGCAGGCACACAGCAACGCTCCAGCTGGGATCAACCAGATTCAAGAGGGCCACTCTTCTATCTGTGAGCTGAGTCACTACACAGTCAGAGCAATGCAGTCTAATTTCTCACGCCACACTTCATATCGGCTTGGAAGATTACACACTGCATTGTCAACTAACCTGTGATTATATACAGCTGAGGCTGGTACAGTCAAAGATTCAATTTTGCTATTATGTCTTAAACAGTTTTTTCTAGAAGCTAAAAATGAAGTTCAGTTATTCAAACCTACAGCATTATGCATCAAACTAACATATACATCCAGGGCAACATTCACATTGCACACATTGCTTTATTTTACATTGCATTAGCTTGCTAGAAGAACAGGTCACTACATTTTCCAGTAGATTAATTATTCATCATATGGGTTCTTAATGTAGGGTATTAAAATGAAATGACTGTCAAGTTACCAATTTTTTTGCCTTCTATCTGTCCGTTTCTCCTTCTTCACTCCAAAGCTTTGATAGACATTTTCTCTCTCTGTGCTACATGTCACTTAGCTTTCATGTATTTTTCTCTTTCCAGCTGATTACCACGATTACTTGATAATTATGTGTGTGTTTGCGCTGTATTTTCTTTCATCGTAAAAATGATAATGTTACTTTGCTATGGATTTCTGTTCACATGCATATAAGCTTGAAGAAAGACGTCAAGTGACACACAGGTTTTTCAATAATTAGACTAAGATGAATGTGTCCATTATTTGCAGGTGGTTATCACGCCATTAGTATATGTTTATTTAAGTTCCCTTTGTTGTCAAATTACAGCAGAGTCGATGCTGGAATAAAGTCCATATAATTTTCATAATTATTCACTGACAGGTGGTTGCAAGAAATATTCTGCATTTATTTCAATGCAAATGGTTACTCTAACTGAATGTGACAATTAAAGGCTTTTCAATGAAGTGAACAAATACTCAAACATCTGAGTAGCAATGGATCCTTTCACCCAGCCTGGCTAGGCTTAGGTATTATTACACTGTGTTACACCAGGTGTTCGTATACACACATTGTCAGCAGCAGAGCCACCAGGCCACACTGTATAACAGAACAAGTCAGATACAATTATGACAGTTTCTGGCAGGAGTAGGGATAGAAATCCTCCTGTGTCATGAAGATGGACAGCTGTGTACACTTGTTCTTTCACTGCATGCAGCAGAACTAATTTCCTGGGATTTTCATTTAAATAATAATTTTAGTAAGGTTCGAGCATTTGCGTTGCATTCATTTCTCCACTTCTCTCTGTCTGTCTGTCTGTCTGTCTTGGTCTTTCTTTCTTGTCTTGATTATATGGGTGTTGTCAAACGTGAAAACACAGCTGAATGTCATACATTATTCAGGCGTTGTGTAGTGGACACAAAAGTGATACACTCAAACACATGCACACTCACAGACACTGTATTCTCAGGAAATGGCTCATGACAACAAGGGCATCAAGATGAGCTTAGACACCATGTAAAGATGTTCCACTTTACGTCCCAAAACACCAACCACATTACACATTGCACATACACACATTTCATCATCATCATCCCCTCACAGGTACAGACTTGTCCTTTCTGCTGTTGGGTAACAACAACAAAGCAGATGCTATCTATCAACTCTAAGCTGAAAATCATGATTTGCTTCTCATAGTCACACTTAAATGGAGCGTTTGCTTTGTGTACGCAGAACAAGGTAACTCATATAAAACTGACATGAGTCATGCCTGGAGGAGGAAGTATGTGGACAGAAAAGGCTTTGGGAAGCACAGTTAATACATCACTAGATTACTGAATCATAGTATTATCCAAATGTTAACAAAAGAGGGGCAATGCATGTAAAATGTTGTATGTGTATATTCATTTTAATAGATACATGACAGTGTGCATCACAGTGTTACACACAGTGTTAATGTTACTATGTACAGATTAAATTTTTACACTGTATGTTTTAAAGTAACTTAAAGAAATAAAACAATAAACTGAGGAATAAGAAATAACTGTTAGTGGTTGTATAGTACTTCATTTTACTGAGGTGGCGATGAAGTCTGGAGAAATTACAGGGTAGTTCAAAGGACCTCTGCAACCAGAGGTTTTAAGGTTTGTGCTATTACTCCCCCTTCAGACCAGCACTGCACAACCACATAGCATGTAGTTCGCAACTCTACGGTGGCCCGTAAGTGCAAAACACACAATAGAAGAAGAAACTCAATGACAAAAGAGAAAAAACAACATTTCACAAAATATAAAACAAAAGAGAAAAGACAATGACATTTGAAAGTGAGGAAAATGTAGGAACCAGCTATGATTTGACAGTAAAAAAGGGAATTCAGAATTTCCTTCTTCTTTCTCTTGCCAAGAGTTAATAAGTTAGGTCCAGCAGGTAGTTAGCTTAATTTAGCAGGACCAACTGTTGCTGTTTCGAAATGCTGGGAACAGCAACTTAGTCTGGATGCAGAGTGCAAAGTTGAACAAAAATCATCCAGCCACCACCATTAAGGTTACATGATTTAATGCTTACAACCTAACAATAAAGATGATTTAATTAGTAGCTTTGCTAAGCTGGGTGACTCTTCAAGATAGTCATTGTGTGGCTCCTTGGCCATGAATGTCTCTGTTTTGTTTTAAATGGTTGCATATTATACTAGGCTGTTCTATAGTATGCAATAGTAGAGTAGGCCAGTAAGCGACTACCTCTGGCTTTAGCTAAATATTAGCTAAAGCCAGCATAATGACATGAGAGTGGAATTGATCTTTTTAGGTATTACACATAAGGTTGTATTAATAAAATATACAAACACAGCATAATATGAATTTAACTATGAACTAATATACACTCAGACACCACAGTACAGTATGTGACCTCATGTTTGCCAGCAAGGAGTCATAGTTTCTCTAAACGACCATAACTTCTGTTGAAATATCCTTAAGCAAGTATGTAAACCACCGAAAATCAGAGAAAATACAAGATTGAATAAATAAATAAAAACTAAAAAAGGTGACAAACTTGTTTTTGCCTACAACAGCACAGAGAATAACAACATGACATCATCATTGTCCGTGAAATCTGAAATTGGATAACTGACAGTCACACTCTTGAGGACACAGGTATTAAATCCTGTTAAAGGTCACATTGAGGTATTGATGGCACTGATATGAAATAAGTCACACCAAAATATGGTGTAGAGTGAGTGACTCAGATATGGATTTGGTCATGTGAAAGCTTATAATAACCACGGCGGTGTCAGCACCAATGTCATTCTTTTACTTCACAGTACAAGTACAAGTAAATATTATTTATTTACTTTTATTTTTAGGAAGATATTCTAATGTTATCAATTGAACCAGTCAGATGGAAGTTGAGAGTTTACAGATAAAGATTTCTGAACTGGATGTGTGTGTTGTTTGGCAGAGGTAAAGCCCAGGGCTTCTTAAATGATCAGGTCAGTCTGAGCTTATCTCCGCTGCCTGCCAAGCAGAAGAAACATGAGCTGCCTTCCTACCTCAGGCTGAGTCATGCACTTCACTCACTTAAACAAACACAGTTGCATATTTATCTGTGTGTGTACAGACACACACAAAAGAGACACACGTTCATGCACGCACACGCACACACACACACACACACACACACACACACACACACATACACCTGTTCTCCGATGCGAACCCTATCTCAAGCACACACTCACATGCAAAACACTTTCTCTAACACTTTCTCAGTATTGATACAACTGAATTCACTTTCCTTTTTCTTCATTCATGTGCTTTTCGTGTCCTTCAAAATTCACAGAGCTATATCTTTGTTCTCGGTGATTGACTTTCTTGCTGGAACAACATTTTTCTGTAGCGGCAGAGATGCTGCAAAATATTAAATTACGCACAGGCCGCTGAGAACATCTGTTGACTGAGCAGAAAATTCAATCTTCAAAACAAACCTCAATTGAAAGAAACTGTGAGCACTTCATACAAAATAATTCTTGTACGCCAGCACTGTTTTTGAATTCAAAATGTCTATGACGATTAAAAAATATATATACCGTCATTAGAAATCAAAAGGATATTTGGAACAAACAACATCAAATCATGTGATATTAGTTCAAGCATATTAGTTTCAGTAGATATTAGTCCAGGATTTGTAAATGATACAGGAAGTTTAGGAAATTAATTAATCTTATTCTCACTGACAGATTTGACTTGAACTGCACAACCTGAGAGCTGCACCACGATTCAAAACAATCAGAAGTGGAATAATATTATATGATTTTTTTCTTTTTGTCAGAGGAAAATAAATTGTAAATTGGTTTCATTCTTATGACATCATCAAACTGTACATGCAACCAATTCTCAACATTGCAAATGTACTCATGAATAAGTTAAATGCACACATTAGCAATAGAAAGAAAGAAAAGAAAACATATAGGGCCAGTAAACCCATCACTTATGGATACATGTTTTTAATTCCTATGAAGATAATCTAGCCATGAGACTATCCAGGACTTACTGTACTCTCACCTCTTCTGGACTCCATACTGTGCCTCTGCTCTTTTTAGAATATCTTCTTTAAATGAATGTGAACAAAATCAAAACAGCTTATTACCACATCAAAGGGCAACCACCCTCTTGCCATTTGTGTAAACTGAGCTGCCAATTTTGATGATACAGAGCTTCTTTTTTTTTTTTTTAACAAATGTTAATGTATGAACATCCTTTAGCTGGGTTATGATCATCTCATTGAGTATGCTGAGTACATTCACAAGAAAAAAATATGTAAACTAATTGAAAATAATTCTAAGTCATGATGTTTTTGTTTTTATTGAACACACCCAGTAAACATTCAGAATAATGGTTAAAAAAGGAATGGCAACAGTGTTTTAATATCTGGTAGAACCACCTTTAGCAGCAATAGCCTCAAGCAAGCACTTCCTGAAGCTGTGGATTAGACCTGCACAATGTCCAGAAGGAATTTTGGACCATTCTTCAGACATATTCATAGCATGTCTGGTGTGAACTGCTTTCTTGAAGTCATTCTGCAGCAGTTCTATGGGCTTGAGGTCTGGACTCTGACTGGGTCACTCATTTTGTGTCTGTATGTAGCAGATTTCTTTATGCAGAAAACCAGGAAATTGCAAACAGTATCATTACTTTTTTCCCTGTGACTGCATATGCAATAGCTATCAGCCTTTTGGGGGAAGGATTGTTTATGCTTATTGCTTATCATTTTCAGAGAGGTAGACTGAAGGTGTGCAGGGCATAGAGCATAAAACCAAGCATACCAAATCTCTCCCAACAAAATGTAAAATGTATTTTTTGTCATTAAAGCATTCACGTTTACTCATCCTTGGAGGTGTTTATCTGAGCGATGTGTCGCCCACTGTACAGGTTCAGTCATGTGTTCTCTGCTGCTCTGATATCAGACAGTCTCCAGCACAGCGTGGGGCTCAGCTCAGGGACAAAGCAGCTGCTTACCAACAGAAATACCAATTACTGCACACTGCCTCATGACGCTTAATGGGCCTACTGTGGCAGAGAGATGCTGAGGACGAAAAACTTGTATGTTCTCTTATGGTAAAACCTGTATCTCAGCTCTTCTAGCTGCTTTGAAGACCACTACCAGTACAGTTTGAAGGGCCTAATTCTGATGCTAGGTTATAATAAAGCTTTATCATATATTTCCTTATTCAGCTCAATTTCTGTGCACATATCACTGAATAAAACAGCATCTGTTGAAAAGTGACTGTAAAGCAGGGTCTAAACCCACATAAGCTTCATTGCAAATACACTTTTGTATGGAAAAATGGTGACAAAAGCGTGACAAATGTATTATGCTACATGCTTCTGCTCTGCTTGAAGTTCGCCAGCGGGTAACCTTTCATGTTAGCAGTGTCTGCAGCAGATTTGCCTATCTCTGTTGTAAACAGGTTCTTAAAGGCTAAGAAAATATTTGTACTTTAGTAGCAGCACCACTAGTGAGTTACAGCCTGTAAATGCCTGCTTGTAAAGAATTTATTCCAGTGTAGCATAGTTGTTCAGGACAGGTTTCCTGGGTAATTTAGGTCCCTAAAGAATAAAACACTGAATTAAATACACAGAGAAAACTCCTATTGAAATTCTCTCCGTGGATGAAACTGTCAAGCATGCTGCACTCTTGGCCATACCACAATCAACGATGTTTTCAATCAACTGAAACAAAATCACATGCTTTCCCATCTCTGATTGCAGTGTAGCTAGAGGTGCAAAGTGATTGAAACTTTCTGTGCACTATCAATTTTTTTGCCCTATATTTGAATCAGTGTGAATTTTGCCTTTGAGTAGAAAGATGAAAAGAGGAAAGACTGATTTAAAATAGTGTTCACAGTATTACAGTATGTATACAGTAAGGAGTCAACCCATCAGCACTGCATTAGTGCACAGGTCAAATTCAAGCAGCACCACATACTGTATAGTTTATGCATAAAAAGTTTGAAATAGAAAAAAGGCAGCATCTATGATGTACTGTATGCAATTAGGCAGAGATTGACAGACCTCTCATTACCTCCATCATGAGTTTGAGCCTGGCAGTTCTCTGGATTAGAAAAAATGATATACCTACATGGAGATGTGAACCAGACCATCTCTCTGCCCTCAAGGCCTACTGTGTCACACTGTAAGGTTGATAATGTGTGACAGGCCTGCCTGCCTCAGATCACATCTACCAGCTGCTCAGAAAGAGAGAGAGAGAGAGAGAGAGAGAGAGGTTTAAAGTCTTATAGCCTCACGTTTCATAGTTACCTGATTTGACCAAAGGACGATCATTGAACAGATAATAGTGTCACAGTAGATGAACTAATAAGGATCATGTATTAGATACACTAGAGATTAATGTCAGTCATGACTGGTTCATTTACATTATAAAAACATTTTTCTTTTTTAATATTCACAAGAAGTTGGTTACCATGGTACCCAGAGGGTGATTTGAAAGGGGGATGGTAATCAAGCCCTCTGTTTAAGATGAAGTTAAATGTTCAGTATCAATACAGCAGTACACAAAGACATATCTTAAACAAAGATTTCCATTTAGAAGTGTAGGTAAGAAAAAATAAAATAAAATACTGTATGTGCTGAGTATACAAAAAATAAAGAAATAAATCACACACTGAGTGAAAATGTTAATGTAAATTTTGAACCTTTTATGACCATATGAAAGTTGCTGTGGTTGTGTTGATGCAAACATGAGTGCTGTAAATGTGCCAGCCCCTCGGTCGAACTGCACAGTGTTTGTCAGCAAATTAGCAACATGAATTAGTGCAACAGCAGTTGGGGGAGCTCCTCACATGCAGAGTAAGGCTGATGGGAAGTGATGGGCGCAGCAGAGCGTCGTTGCTGGTGACTGAAAAAGAGGAGGGGGGTGACAGCATTTAAACCACTGCTAATGAAGACATCAGCTCACTAGCATACAGTAGATATCTTAGTCACAGGCAAGGCAGCTGTCAAAACTGGCATTATGGTGTGAATAAATTGCTTAGACGGCGCGGAGGAACTGTACACATGCCGGTGTAGAGAACAAAAACATTTGCGCCTGTGAACGCACAATTATCTCACACCAGGAGGGATGGCAGTGTCCTGGTGGCATTGCACAACTACTCAAATATGCATAACTAATCTAAAGAAAACAACAAATAGTATCAGATTGTCTGTGTTTGTTTGATGGATCTGTCTGATTTGAGCTGTACTTCATCTTAGTCTGTCCTGTGTAATTTGGGTATACAGTCAAATACAGCAATCCACAAAGGCTGGAAGAGTCTGGCTTCAGGCAACTGAAAGTTTTTATTCCGTTTCAGTTCAGCTGTTCTTGTTGCACTAATAGTTTTTCGATGACAGTTTGAAGGTTACATTATTGAAAAAAGAACATGCAATAAAAGTGAACCACAATGAGGAGTTTTACAGTGGTTTGCATAATGGTAAAAAAATAATCGTGAGTGAAATTCTCCTGTTAGCTTTTAGACAAGAGCGTAATTCTCTCCATCAGCTCTGTCTTGGTCTTATGCATATGCAGTCTGCACAAACAAGTGCAATGTGGTTAACCTCAAACTGACCATGACATTTTTCCTCTTGCTACCTTCCAGGAAAACATTTTGAATGTGAGAACGGGTTTTGCCAGCAGCTGATGTACTGACTGATTAGAAGCTTGCATGGCCAAGAATTCCCTGATAGCTACAGAGCTCGAATTGTTGCACTGCTCCGAGATACCAGCGAACGAATGTTTTGGAAGCGGCTGACATTTTCCTCTGCTGTTATCCTTCAGCTAAGAGGCCTCTTCTCTGCTGCTGCATCGTCAGTATCAAAATCAGATAACATCCAACTGTACACAGTGTTGAACCAGCTTAACTGTTGTTTTCCCGTTTTCTCCTACAGGAAAGTTCACATCAACAACTTCAGTCAGTAATCATTCTGCTAACGTAAAAGGTCCTGCACTAGCCCACATATCAGACTTTATGGCACCTCTGTCTCCTTGACAGCACATTTTCAATCATCATTTAGAGAACATGCTGTACGTGTAGTCATCACTTAATTGTACACATTGTTAATACAAAATCACATTTAATGATTTGTTTGTCTCCCACAGGATAATGGAAAGATTTGAGCGAGTAACTGACTCCAAGAGTGCAAAGACTGAAGTTGAGAGCAATCAAAGTGCTGGAGGGAATTCATATAACTCATATATAATGAGTTTTGTTTTGCTTAGTCCAAGCTATTCTACACACTAAAAGTCATGTAATTTTATAATATTTTAAAGGCTATTCTTATAACCTGATGAAAAAAATGCACAAATAATTATTTTGACTGGCATCTTAAATGAGCCAAAACATTTATCCAGGACTTTCTAAATAATTCTGAATAATTCTAGTAGGACAGATTTGACATTGACCTGGTATTGTAACATTATTGTCCTATAAAGAAGCTCTGTCTGTTTTCAATTTATCACCTCTGCAAAGCATGCTGCATTTAAACCCAAAACAACAAAATCTATATCTTCTTTTTCAGTGAGATGGAAATGTTGATGAAGCCTTGTTAAATGGAGGGATCTGTGGAGAATAGGAGAACAGGGGAGACAAAGGAGAAATATGCTCAATCAAGAGTCAGTTAAGAATCGTTGTTTCTTTGATGTGCCTACTTGTGCAAGACAAAAATAAAACTCTATATCAATTTAATTTTGACACATTAATCAATACATGCTCTAATATGTGCTCTTTTAAGGAAGTATGAAGTTGTCATAATCTTTTTTTGTCATGCTATCTCAGGTGAGATATAGCGTACTGAAAATGTAATTAAAGGTGCCAGTGACTGCATATGCACGCGCACATGCAGACCAACTGGCGCCCAAACATAAAAGACAAATGCGTACATATTGGTAACATTATCATAACAGGAGGCACAAAGATAAAACAGGCTTTGAGTGTTCATCTGTGCCGTTCCAGTGCATGAGAGTACAGCTGTGCAAAAAAAAAATGGGAGCTCTGAGTTTGTTGAGAGCTCCCTTGACAGGGAGCAGAACAGGCTATTACTTCATATTGCACCATTTAAGCTGTTTTTATTTTGGACTCTCTAGCTCCTTCTACCAGTCGGCTCCGTCTCTGGGGATAACAATCAGGCCTCAGCGTGAGAAGTCAGACAGCCCCTAACAGTTTAGAGAGTTGCGCATCTATATATTTGTGTGTTGGGTGGGATTGTTTAAATGAGGTAATTCTCCTTCTGTGTTAGCATGAAAGGACTCCGGCTGTCACTCACACTCACTCTACTTCGACGTTTCTTTAAAAGCATATATTCCAGGTGACAATGTGCAGTCTAAGGTGTCACCATCACTCCCTCACATCCTATGAGACCTCAAGTTGACTTCCAGGCTCTTTGCCTGTAGGTCTCCTTTCCAACTTTGTAGGCCTGTTTTTTTTTTCTCTATTTCCTAACATGTACAGACAAACACTAGCTCACCAAGCTCTGAAGACCAAGAGACCTATTTTCAACAAGTGAATGCAGAGAAAGAAATTTCCAGTTAAAGGTTCTCAGATTGGTTGCTGTAATGACAAGCACTGAAGCACTCTGACTCACTCTCCTCTGTCTTAACCTGTTGACTGATTGAGTAACAATAGCTCTCTCTAGTGCCGAGAGATGATAAGACTGATATAGAGAGACAGAGAAGAGTATATGAGAGTAAAACCATGTAGCTTTTGGTTTGGGCGAGGAGCAGCAGGCAGTTCTGTCAGGCCTCTGTCCTTTCCTTGTGAGAAAAGGGAATATCAAAGGCAAGACTGGGCCATGAGGGAATGGAGACGAGTTGAGGGTATAAGTAAAGAGATTCAGTGAGCTGAGGTGAGAGGAGGCAAAAAGTGCTTCAGTGAAGACTTTCAGATTTCAGGAGAGGCGTTACGTAATTTGTGCAGATGGTAGTTTAGAGTGTCTCTCTCCCCTCGTGTCTTCCGTACCTCTGCCAGGACACATTATCCTCTTGTTCAAGAGGGTGTTTCAGGGCTAACTTTGATCTCTTGTGCTGTTTACTTAAATGCAAACATTAATAAAAGAAAGAAAAGAAACACAAGGCATACATTTTGATTATTAATGTCAACTGTGCAAATGGAATCTTCAACAAATAAATTAAATGGTCATTTAATAGTCTACTTTGAGACTAAAGTAATGTTTACCATAGTATGTGATCTGTACTAAAAGCTTTCTGATAAATCACAATATTTATTTCTTAAAAGAATCTGTCTTCATAGTGAAAACTCTGACTAATGAAATCAAAATAATTCAGAGTAAACAAAAGAGGAAAGGTTAGGTTTCTGATCCAACAAGTTCAGACTCAGGCGTTTCCCGTCATAATACCCTGAGCAACTGCAGTGTCTAGTTCCAATTTCGTAACTAACCTCATTCTACTTTTAGCTATATATAAATATATATATATTTACATTTAGCAGAAACAAACCCTTCTTTATTAGTTTTTTTGGAAGATTGAAAATTATATTGCTATTCTTTCACCCTGTGTAAACAAAAATGCCAGTAAAACTATACGACTAATTAAGTGATAAAATGTTTTTGTATGATTTTCTTTTGTTGGTTGCTTTATGCGTTCCTATGACCCCCAGGTTGATCATATAACAGTAAAAGATAGTTGAAAGAACTGTATGTAGTATGTAGTATGGACCTTGATGGAGAAGAACATGAAATGACTTGGCTGAATGCAGATCTCAGCAGGCAGACAAAACTTGGCATAGCAACTATTTGATTAACAGGAGGGGAAAAATTTGTCCCTGGATATATTGATTTAGTCCCTCTGTTCTTCTTCTTCTTTATATTGACAGTTGACTACCTCACTGTTATGTTGAGCACTTTATATAAACTGTAAAATTCACAAAAGTTCATCATCTGGGAAGCATGAATGTCACGAATGTGCATCTCCTGTGATATCTCATCTTGTTGAGATATTCAGTAAGACCTGCTGGTGGCACTAAATTAAAACTCAGAATCATGACCTAACTGAAGCACATTAAGGTGTGTCTGTAAACCAGACAAACAGCATGAACAATGCCTCAGTCCTGGCACTGTTTAACTGCAATGGCCTGATTCCAAGCATGTCAAAGAATGAATGAACGAAGTTGCTTTTGCTTTCAGATAAACTTTCTCCTTTTCATTTCCATCATCAATGTTGTGTAACCATTTCATTGTTTAAATGTACTTTTACAAACATATTCTTTCTACTGTAGGAGTTGCAGCCTTAGATAGTGTAGAACAATCATACACAGTTTTCACAGATCTGGTCCATTCATGGCACATGAAGGACAGAGCATCAAGTCCATTCCAAATCAGATCTGGAACAAGATCATAGTATTGGAGATAACTAGCTTAAAGCATCCAGCTCCATGCTGGAAAACTGGCCACCAAAAAGCCTCCTAACACATATGAGTTTTGGAAAGAGAAAGATTATAGATGTAGTCTTGCGTGATGTACTTCATGTAACGACACCCCTCTCAAAACAAAAGGTGACAATCAAACTGTTTCCTATCTTAGTTTTCAGACCTTATTAAGGCGAAGGACAAAACCATCTTGCAGCTGCTGTACAAACTAGTTTGTCCCCACCAAATCAAGTCTGTGCTGCATAGACACAAGCATTGATTTACCTCCCAAATTCAGTGTTTCTTTGTTTACTCTGATGGGCATTGCCATGGAAACACAAAGCAGTGGAATTACAGTAAAGTTAAGAGTGAGGCTGTAAGAGAGAGAGAGAGAGTCCACTAGACTGTGAAGAGCTGGTATAATTCAAGAACAAAGACAGAACATCATCATCTCTCTGGAGCCGAGGGAACTACAGCATGCCCTTAAGTTCTTCAGTGTACTTTTAGTCTCTCATAGCTTTCAAGAAACCATTGTTTTACCTTACGTTGTACATAACTGGTATACACTCAACGGACAAGTGCCTTTCTTTGTATGGGTGTATTCTGGTGTCTAGGCCTGTTTGCTCACAAGTAAAAGGAAGAAATGGATTCTATTCTTGCCTCTTACACAGATGGAGTGTTAAACATTGATAGGCCTGATGCAGGGAGAACTAGAGAGAAGGAGAGAGAGAGAGACTACTTTCTTCTTCTTCTTTTGTTTTGATTTGATTATTGTCCACCATCCAATTTTGTTGAGTAGGAACATCTGCAACTGCATAATGGCACAGATTCAAGAAGTTACATTGCAGCTTGTGGAGAGTTTGACAGGGGACCATGCTGTTATTGTGATTCAGTGGAACTCACTGAAACACTGAAAGGAGACATTTGGTATATTATCAGATGATGGTCAGCTGAGACTATACTGCAGTCATTTCAGCTTCCTGCTTGTTTAGGACGATATTATCATCAGGCTAGAAGTTAGGTTGACTTGGCGAGTGGAAAACATTCCTTGGGCCCCAAATGTTCAAGCTTTGTGTGCTTTACCATTATAGATGTGAGCATCTTGAAAAGCAGGCTTTTAATGCCATTGTTATAGCTTTATTTAAAATCCAAAAGACAAAAATATACAAAAAAGACTGCACGCACAAACACACCTTCAGTGAGCACATACTCTTTGAGGCACAAAATGACATATAAATAAAATGTCCTCATCACCTTGCAACCTTTAGCAAGACAAGCACACAATAATAAAAAAATGTTTGTGGTAGCTGATTTCTATCTCCACTGCATGGATACAACCTTTTAATAATACTGACTTTCTTTGCACAAATACAGGTCATACTAACATCTCAGCATAATTTGCAAACCACACTATCACAATACCGTCTACATGGATAACCACAGTGCACTTCCTGCTTGATTCGTCACCATCGCGCTTACAGAGAAACATTTCAAATCTGGCCACAATTTGTACTGTGTAAGCTGTCCCAGAAACATGATGATCTTTGACTTCTTTACATTACAGCCATAGTGCAGTATAGAGTCGCGTCACAGGAAACTGTCAGTCAAAGTATGTTGCTTTGCAGGTGTAAAGCTACAAATCCGATCTGCTGCTTACTGTCCATTGCAAGTAAGAAGCTGGTGATGCAAATAAGTTTTAGCTGTAAAATGAAACCCGCCTGTTTAATTTTAATGGTTCAATGAAATTCATTAATTCATAAAGGCAAAATAATTTCTAGCTTTATCAACGGATTCAGTAAAACAAGACTTAATGAACTTTGAATAAAGAATGTGTAAAAATATGTATATAGCAAAATTTTAAATTATAAAATATTACTGCATATATTACAAGGACGTAAAAAAAACACCAGAGCAGTTTTCCTCTGCCAACTCCTCTGGTCTCCTCTCCACTTCTGATCTATGGGATTCAATCCACTGTGTCTGGTTTGGTGTTGAGATGGAGCTGCTCTGTCCACAGAGATTGGTCAGACTTTTTCCCTCTTGAGATTCTGGGGCAACACATCTTTAGCACCAGCACTAGTATAACCAATAGTAAGCAGATCAGTAAAGCTGCAAGAATCCACATCCAGGGACCCGAGCTGCACTGTGTGTCAAAGTCTGCTCTCCCTGCACAGATAACAAAGAATCACACTGTATTATATTATATACTGTATTTTCACACACACAAACACACACACACAGTGTTTAGCTGCTAATATTTGTTGAGTGAAATGTGCTCATTACAGCAAACAATGTTTTACTTACCATCTGCATTGACATTAACAGTCAGATATTTTGACTTTTCAACTGCAACCTTTCTCCAACCATGAGACAAAGATGGCACCCACTCTTCTACCTCACAAAAGTAGAGGCCACTACCTTCAGGGCCTGGACTCAAGACCGTCAGGTTGAATTGGTTTGGTAGGGGATGATAAAATCTGAGCTGGTAATCCTTCCCAGACCTGTCTTGTAGGGTGGAGTTTCTGTAAGATGTGAATATGGGGTGTGGTTCAGTTTCTTTCTCTTTCTGCCCAAACCATGTGACTTGGAACTCTGATTCACTGCTTGATTGTTTTTTGATGTTACAGGGGATTGTGAAGTCTCTGCTCACATTCAACTCCAATTCATCCATGTCAATGGAAAGATTTTTTTCTGTGAAAAGGCCCGTGTGTAAAAAGACAAAAATTAATTAATTGATAGCTTTAGTTTAACATGACCAATCAATCACTTTAGCCTTATATTTGATTCCTATGTATGGGAAATGTGGCAAATAGGAGTTAAGAACCTTTACAGACTCTGTAATACTAAAAGAAGCAGTAAAGAGGAACAAATAGGACAGATGTACACGTCAAAGTAGAAACATTAAACCACAGTACCACTGGGTCACAACCTATTTCAGCACCAATAGAGAAGCAGTTATTTTGGTGAGGAATAGTTACAGTGCATTTGTGGTTGTGTAGCACAAGATGGCAAAATGCATGCAAAGAAACACACACACACACACACACTCTTGTGGTTGTGCAGCTCATGTGATGCCTAAGTGAGTTTGTTACTGAAATTCCCACCTAACCCTCAGTAGGAAAGTGAATTACTGTACGTGCCAAAATGGCCGACTATTTTTTTTTGGTATCACGATTTACTTTTAAGCAAGCGCACATATAAACAATGTGATCATACCTGTAACATTTACAGTCAGTGTGACTGGACCAGCTCTGTCTGAGGCCTTTTGTTGCCAGTGACCTTCATGGTCCCACTGGTATTGCTCCACCTGGCACTGGTAGGTCCCATTATCCCCCTCGTGAGCACTTTGGATTCCTAAGTAGAAGCTGCTGTGAGTGGGTCTGGACAGATGAAGTCGCCTCTGCAGGTCTTTGACTGCTGGGTTCTTTGAGTATGTCAAAAGGCCTGAGTGATCAAGTTCTACTAGGGGGACATTTTCAATAGAAGAGCTGTGTCTAGTGTAGAACCAAACAACTTTGTAGAAAGGAGGACTGGCAATCATGGAGATGATGTTACACTTGAGCTCTACATCATCTCCCTCTTTGACAACCAACTGCTTCTGCTGCTTTTCACCTAAACGAAGGTCATTGGCTAGAGAACAAGAGTAAATCAATATTTTGTTAATTTTTTTATGCTAATGTTGTCAATAACATACTTTATGTTACATAGTTAATGAAATGTAGAGAATTTTTCAGTGAGCTGTTTGAAGCTAAGCAAACTTACCAGGTTCAATAAGCGTTACCATTGTGGTTCCGGAGGCTGATGAGAGCTCATACCATATACCAGCAGGATCTTGTCCCCACTCCACCACCTCACATGTATATGAGCCATTGTCTGAGACTTCAGATTGCTGAATTATCAACTCAAAACTAGGGCCTTGAGAACGCCTTGTGATGATTCGCTCTCTGAGTTTTGGCTCTACATGGGCCTCAAATGTCACTATTGCATTCTTGTCCAAACTTACAATGACCTTATTTTCTGCCTGTTGCTGGAATTTCCAGGTGACTGCATATCGAGAGGATGCTGAGGATGCTGAGGTAACTGAACATTTTAGTTTAATGTCAGTGCTGATGTTTGTTTTCAAGTTGGTAGGGGAGGTCAGAACGAGCTTGCTCTCTAGGAAGTGAAAACAAGGTTATGTCATATGTGGTGAGAAACAAAAAGTAAATATCCCAAACTGATCAAATTTCTTACTAAATCTCAGTACCTGGTTTCTGTACCATCACTCCCAGCACATTGGATGGAGGCAGTTTCTTGTGGACATTGTGCAGGAAGACAGACACACTACATTGGTATCTTCCTTCTTCTCTTTGGCTCGCACCGTTGATAAGCAGATAGTGCATGACTTGTGTCTTTTGGTTCTCTACTTTCAACTGGTACCGGTGCTGGTCTCCAGACCAGCTGATAGAACCGTCAGAGTACAGTGTCAGTATGTTATCTAGGGTACTGGCATCACGCTGGAGGCTCCAAGTTACTGTTACTGGCATGGGGGGTCCTGTGACCCGACACATCAACTCCACATTTTCTCCAACAGTAACTATACTCTGCCGACTTTTCAAAGACACTTTCACAAATGTATCTGTGACACAAATTGAAAATAATTAGCAGTGGTGAAAAAGTAAGGAGAAGTTAGTGGTCAGAAAAGTGATGGTGTTTCAAACTACATTTGAAAAAAGGAAACTGTTGCATCAATGTGCAGGTTTCATCATTTGTTCAACTTGAACAATATGTACTACAGAAACAAAGACACATCTCACCTACAGAGTTCACTTTCACAGTTGCAGTTTGTGATTGGCTGTTGGTCTTGCTATTGGCTACCCATTCAGACACAGCACACTGGTAGACACCTGAATCTGAGGGTGTGATCTCATCAAGCTCTAGGGTGAAGGTGTCGGTTGCTGGACGCGCTGCCCTTACTTTGCGACTCTTGAACTCCCCTTCCTTCTGCACAACACCTTCCTGACTTAAACTGATGACACTGGTAAACTGGTCTGCTGATGTGGAGGTTGATTTGTGTTGCCAGGTGACAGAGAGTTGACCTTTAACTCCATCCACTTTACAGGTGAGCTTCATGCTGTCACCTTCATTGACAATCAAATTGCCTTGCATTGCAACTGAAATCCCACTTTCTGTAATGAGACAAGACAACACAGTCACAACTATACTATGTAATAATAATGTAAAAAACATATATAACCTGTTATATAGCGTTATATATTTAAAATTTACAATATTTCTTTACAGTGGACTACATTTTGAATATAAAATAAAAAATCTACTGTAAACCATGAGAAAGGAAATTAAACCCTGAATATAAAAGCCTGTGCATGTGTGTGTCTCAGTCAGTATGGGTTCATTTCCTGACTGACCTGTTACAGAGATGCTGATTAGCTGGGAGTTGGAGTCCTGGGCTGCTCCTCGAGTAAAGGCACCATCCTGGCCTCTTTCCTGAGGCCATGCTCTACAGATATATGCTCCCTTGTCCTCAGTTCTGACAGGCTGCAATATGAGACGGTAATCTCTGTCCCCAATCCGAGTGGCCTTGAGCTCTCCTTCCTTCTCTCGGCCACTATACTCAGGCCCCACAGACAGAATGCCTGTTGGGCCAATTTGGGCCAGCTCAACATTTTCCCTGAGCCAGGCTACAGAGAAAAACCTTTCCTTCAGTCTCTGTGTGTCTATATTGCAGGACAGCGACAGCTCTTGCCCCTCATGCAGAACTGTCTGCTGTGCTAAGATTCTCACCACCAGAGACGATGTGTCTGGCACCACCTCTAGTCAAGGCAAAAAAAAAGGAAAGAGAACTGTGAGAAAACACAGCACACAGACACGCACATCCTGTCAGCAAGCCACAATTGTAAAAATTTCAAAAGCAAAGATGACACTTACTCATATCAAGATGTGCTATTCAATATCAGTTCAGTAATTGCTTCTTACCTCTAGCTTTGACATTCAAGGTAATTTCCTCTCCACTCTTATGTGTGATACAGTACCAAGAGCGGTCCAGTTCTTGGATCCACTCCTGGGCCTGGCAGTAGATCCTACCACGGTCTGACAGCTGCAGCTGAGCCACCTTTAGCCAATATGTAGCTTCCCCAGTTTTATCTAACCTTATAAGTCCATCTTGGTAACGCCTTTCAAACCCCTGGCCCGCACTCAGTGTGAAATCTCTATCCAAAGAAATGATAGTCTGAGCACTGTCCTCGCCGTCCTTATGGAGATACCAGGCAAAAGACAGATGGGTGTGCTGGATGGTGTTGCTGGAGGCTTGGCATGTTAAAGTGAGAGGATCACCCTCATTATAGCTCATTGTTGTGGAGTCATGGGATGAAACACTCAGGGAATTGTCAATCACTATGGCACCAGGAGAGAAACAGAGACAAATACATGATGGTCACACATTCAAACCAACTTACAACACAGGGAATTGCTTTCACTGAATAGTAGTAGAAGTACAATTGAGACTTATTACCTTTAACTGTTGTCTTTGCACTGTAGGTTCCAACATAAACACTTTCTGAGTTGATTACAGTACACTCATATTCGCCTTCATCTTTTTTCTGTAGACTTGTTATCTCAAAGAGGACTGAGTTTGGAGACACACGTTTTACATTAATCTCTTTGCTCCTCACACGGCTTGCATACATGGCATAGCCAAAGTATTGGTCACTAGTGCTGATGATGTTGATTTCCGTGTCTGGCTTTGCAGGTATCTTAATGCGGAATTCAAATTCTTTCTGTAAGCTCTCGCTGGCCAACCCACTCACATTGCAGGAGATGAAGAGTGTAGAGCCCACTACTCGATACAGAGGTCCAGTCGGTGCCTCCGTGAGCACTCTTGCTTCTCCTGAGTGGAATACATGAATAGAACAGTGAATATTACAGATATAATGTCAGTCATGTTTTATAATTTCAGGGTCTAATCTTTGTCTCCGTTTTGCAAGCATATATAGAGCTAACCTCTACAGTGTTTTAAGTATTGTACACTGCAAGAAATGTCTTGCACTTTTTACAGTATATAGTGTGAATTACGTGTAATGAGAACATAAGTTGGCTAAAGTCTGGTAAAGGGCAAACAAGTAATCAGCAGCATTATAAGTTTTCATGATGGTAATTTGCAACTAATCTGTTGCCTACATTAATTCATTTGATTAATCACAGAAGACTTTGATAAGTGCTTTGATAAGTTTCATACAAAAAGTACCGAGGCAAATAAATCTACCAGATACATTTATCTAGCTTTATATACACGTGTATCAGTGGTTATTATTAATTCTTCTTGTTTAATAGTGATTTATTCATAATGAACACCACCAAGGCTTAATATGTTTCTCTTTTACTTCCTGTCCTACAACATATAATTCATAAATTAACTGGATAATATTTTGGCATATTAGCACTCATCATAATCACTCAACAGAATTCAATTAAACTGCAGGAATACAAAGGACTACTTACCGCAGTGAAGGAGTAGACCCAGACAGAAAAGTAAATTGACCTTCCGAAACGAGCACAGGGAACACTTCATCCTGAATCAGCTGCACAGTAACACACTGCTCATTCCATAGTAGCAGCTGTGACCAAGACGAACCATGAGGAAGTCTGAAATGTTTCCTGCATACTGAACACAGCATACAACACGTGAAAATGTATTAGCGGTTAAGTGTCAGAATGTACATGCGCAAGTTTGTGGTGGAGTAAAAAAAAAAAAAAAAACAGACACACAATTTGTTCCGCCTTTGATCTACAGTGGCTGTGAATGAAAAATGATGATACATGTGGACGCGATAGGATACAAAATCATACACAATTAATAAACTGAGAGGTTAAGTTTACAAGTGATTGTAATAATTGAAATAATGATAATGTAGAAGGCAACAACGTGCTCTGCCTCAATCGAAAGTTTTTGCCCGTAAGAACAAAGTCGAAACATTACCCTATTTATTTATTTCCTTATAACCTAAAAGTCCGTTTTAAAAAAATCCATAATCAGCTCATAGCGTAACGAGCATTTGTAGATAAAGGGTCTGCGGTTTAATTGCGTTGCTAGGAAACAGCTCGTGTCAAAGTTTGACATATTTCACCAAACACTAAAGCAGGAAGTAAAGTTTGGATATTTCATGTTTGACTCGGGTTTTGATAATCAATGAGACAACAGTGCCACTTAGTGGAGAAAAAAAACAAAATCTGTGCAGCTGTGACCCCGTTCACGTTTCACTTTCAGGTCTATTCTCTGCCTGTGACAGAACAAATGCTGCTGAATCTTACGTATCCAATGATTAAGAAGATAAACAACAGATTTTACTGAGCCCCAAGGGGAAGTTCCATCTACAGAAGCTCGAAGACAGAATAATGAATAAAGAAAACAGATAATACGTAATTTGTACTTAAGGTATAGTAACATTTAAGGAGTAACTGTGGTATTTTGTAGTGGAATAAACAGTACAATCCTTATACTTCTTATTTTCTTCATATTACTAAGATGAAAAACTATAGAATCTAATAGATATGAACACCACCATAACATTATATTTGTAATATTGTATTATTAGATTATATGAGCAATATAATTATTAATTAAAACATAAAATTGAATTCTTTATCTTTTTTTTTTTTAATTAGCAAAAAAACAATATTAAAAAAAATGTTGCCATTTGATGTTACAATAAAGCTAATTTTCATCTGGACTCTTTTGGCAGGAGAAAGGAAGGAGGAGCAAACGCTGCTCTCTGCACAGATGCATCTTGTTGTTAACCCCCTGGTCACATGCTTGTGACCGTTTCTGTACCACAATGATGAGACAGACAAAAAGTGAGTTCTTGTTGATCACATAGAAACATAAAGGTTGTCTATGACCTAAACTCTTGTAACCAGCTGAGAGTCATTTCTGTTTGGTCATGTCTGATGGAGGAGACATTGTGGTTGAGAGAAAAGAGGAAAATTTGGTAACTTCGGGGAAATATATTCAGTACAAGAAGAGGAAGTGTCTAGAAACGAGCACTGCAACACGCGTATGTTCCTCATACAACAGGAATAGGAAGTATGAACAGGACAGGAAAAAACAAATCCACATTGCAGAGCGACAGAACTGTAGCTAGCAAAAACCACAGGGGGTTATTTTCTATCTTTATACGAGTGCAGGTGCACCTAAAGTAGCAGCACACGTTCTTTTGTGCGCTGTGAGTTTCTGAAGAGCTTCTGGCGTTAAAGATGAGTGACTCACTGGAGAGGACTACAGACTATCCTTTGCCACTGCTTGGAGATGAGTCTAGCACAAATGAAGAGAGAGGAAACATGACAGGTGTAAGTGAGTTACACTGGGAGGATGGAGGTCTACCTGCTGAGCTGCAGAGAGGAATGGAGACTCTACGAGTGAACAGAGAGCTGACCGATGTGATACTGACTGTTCAAGGACACGACTTCCCTTGCCACAGAGCCATACTTGCTGCTGCCAGTCAGTACTTCAGGTAAAAAATAATCTAGCATTGTCTTTTTTTCTGTTATGATGGGACTGCTGTTTTTACTAAATCAGTGTTTTCTTTTTTCTTTGAAGGGCAATGTTTTGCAGTGGTCTAAAGGAGAGTCACGAGGACTGTGTGGAGATAAAGGGGTTGGACAGTGGGACAATGCACTCTCTCCTGGAGTATACCTACACAAGTCGAGCCCTCCTCACACACTCAAATGTCCAAGGTATACTAGAGGCTGCCAGTCAATTTCAGGTAAAATGACACAAAAAACACAAAATGACTTCATAAATAAATCATTTATTAGTTTACTTACCAAACATCATCTAGCAAACACAGATCTCCTTGTAATCCCATCAGTAGCTACTTTTGGCGTTACACACAGGTTTACTTGTACACTGACAAAGTACAGAATATCTGAAAATATTAATCTAAACTGTGATTACAATAATAACTGCTTAACGTAAAGAAGTCACTGACTGCAAAAACCTAACTCTAACCCAAAAATCACATAAAACCCTAATGTGCGTTTAAAACCTAAAGCAACAAGACAAACAAGACATTTGTTTAACTCGATTAAGTCAAGTTTGAATGACTTGCAACATTTTATCTGTCTGTGTAAGTGTGATCACGTAGATGATCATGTGATTGCTCAGTGTAAGTAGAAAAAATGCTTCCACGTCAACCCAGCACCAACCTCTGAAATAAATCACTGATTTTATGTCTCAGTGTAATTTAATTATTACCAGTCAGTTTGCAAACATAAGGCCAGAAAAAGACAGAATTCACTATGGTTTAGAATTAGTGGCAATACATATAAACTATGTACGACTCTTATTTATTTACATTAAACAAGACATATTCTATTGCGGTGATACATTACATCAATATTACACCTCCGCTGTAGAACAATATGTAAAACATTATGTTACGTTGTGTAGAAAGTTTTAGAGCGTCAGTTTTTCCCCATTTGGTGGAACAAACAACTTGCTACATAAGCAGTGAGTCACTTTAAGAGGGAAGTGAAAGTTGGCCAGTTGTTTACACTCAGGATCGGTTTTCCATACAGGTTTAAATTAACTACACAGCTGTGCTACATACAGTAAGAAATGAGACAGGTGGTGTTTTACTTCTATTTTTATTTTAAGTTTTAGGTCTTGAATAATAAAATGTTAAGCATTCACGTCAATGATACACATGTAGTGATGTTATTACTAATGGATTTTTTTTTGCCAAATCTTTTATTTTTTATGTGCCATTCAATTTTTGGGATTTCCAAGACAAGTTTTATGTTGTCTCTTTAATTTTTGTGTTACAACCTTTATAAATTATTGTAGTTTTAGAAATCTTGTCTCCACTTTATGAGGTCTTGACCCCAATATTGAGAAAACTTTGACGTACGTAAGCATGCTTACACATGTGGGCCTTGTTTCTTGTAGTTCCTTCGTGTGGTGGATGCATGTGCTGGGTTTCTGAACAAGTCTCTGCACCTAGAGAACTGTATTGGCATCTTGAATCTGGCTGAAAGTCACGCCCTGCCGGCACTGAGAACGAGGGCTCAGGAATACATCACCTCTAAGTTCTCCCAGGTGGTCCAGCAACAGGACTTCTTGGAGCTACCAGCAGATTCGCTGGAGACTGTCCTTCAGAGGGACGACCTTGATGTGAGGTGTGAGGAATGTGTTTTTGAGGCACTCATGCGCTGGATAAGAGCACATCAGGATGAACGCTATCCTTTACTGGCCAGGCTGCTTTCACATGTGCGACTGCCGCTACTCGACCCAGCATACTTTGTGGAAAAAGTGGAGTCGGATGAACTGATATGCCGCTGCAGTGAGGTTTTTCCTCTGCTGCAAGAGACCCGTACTTTTCATCTCTCTGGCAGGGAGGTCAGTACTGAGTTTTCATAATGTCATTAGCTGAGACTATCACCACATTTAAAAAACATTCACTTGTTTAAAAAGTATTTCAAATGAAGCTCACACACACACACACACACATAAATTGTCCAGCACTAAACAATTCCTGGCATGTTCTTTATCTTGATGAGATGGCCTTTAGCTCTTTGTTTGTAGTAACTTATGGAAACCAAATAGTAATTGCTGTTGTCTTCTCCTTGTAAGTCACTTTGGATAAGTGAAGTGATAGTTTTGCGCAAGTTTTATAGTTTAATGTGCTTTGTACCTACGTCACATGTTTTGTAGGTTGTCTCTGAACGCACCAAACCCCGTGTGCAACATTTTCTATCAGAGGTATTTTTGATCATCGGGGGCTGCACTAAAGATGAACGCTTCATTTCCACTGTGACATGTTTGGACCCTCTTAGACGCAGCAGGCTGGAGGTTGCCAGGCTGCCAATCACAGAAATGGAGGATGAGTCCCAAAACAGAAAATGGGTGGAGTTTGCTTGTGTCACCTTCCGGAATGAACTGTACATTTCTGGTGAGAAGAGTTATACACTATTTAGAGAAATGCTTCATTACAGTAACACACATTACCCACTATCTACTACAGTGAAGATGAAAGTGAAATTGTTCTGTCTGCTGATAATGGAGCTGCCAGATTTTTTTGTATGTCCACTTGCTAAAGTTTTTTTTTTTCTTGCATTTTTATCATATAAGCAGGTTGCTGTTTCAGTTATTTTAATGTAATGTTTTAACCAGCAAATATATTATGTACAACAGAACCAAACAACAGGAAGACATAATGTCAACTGCAGTAACTGTTGTTGTGGTTTTAGGTGTTTCCCAACTCAGGAACTGACACTTAAGTCTTGTTCAGCAGCATGTACTCTATGAAAGTTCAAACTGGGTTATTGGCTTTATCATTTTAGATGTTACAAATTAATGTTGTGGTCCAATTCAGAGCACAGATACAGATATTAGTGAACATTTAGTGACACGTTACTGTTTTGAGATGAAAGCTATAATTTCTAGGTATAATCTAGGTTACAATTTAATTTAAAACTCTTGTTGCTGCAGGAGGTAAAGAGACACAGCATGAAGTTTGGAAATACAACGGTGCCCTGGATAAGTGGATCCAGATAGAGCCCCTGGCACATGGGCGCTGGAGACACAAAATGGCTGCTCATGGGGGGAAGGTGTATGCACTAGGTGGATTTGATGGAATTCAGAGACTCAGTAGTGTGGAGGCCTATGATCCCTTTCACAATCGCTGGACACAGGTGAACACACAATTTTTGTTTTATAGACTATTAATAGTGGTACTTTTGTGTAACTTTAAAAACATGTTTCTTAAGACAACTATTATGTGCATATTAACAATTACTACAGGTTTGTGAAATTAATGGCTAGTAATGATGAGAAAGACTCATCATCAACTCTGCAGAGCATTTTTGAACCCTTTAGTGAGTTGTTTTAGTGTCATGGCCTGAAACGCTACAGTTTATTTTTGGTCACTGCTGTCTTATCAGTAGTGTTTCCAGTCATGGCAGGATCTACTTTCACCTAAAAAAATATGACTGTAAGATGCCTATCAAGAGCTCAAAGGTGACAGAATATTTATCAGATGACCAGAAACATGGTACCTGGTACATGTCTAAAACATATAAAAGGGCAATAGGTTAACAGGTTTGCAGCTTTATAAGGTGATGTCAGTGTCACGTTTCTTTTCATGCCAGTTTAACAATATCCAATCACAAATTCTTACTGAGAAGTCATGTTACCTATAATGCAGGTGACACCTCTTGCAGTAGGCGTGAGCTCCTTTGCTGCTGCAAGTTTTGACAGATGGATCTATGTAATTGGCGGAGGGCCGAATGGAAAACTGGCAACGGATAAGGTTCAGTGCTGGGAACCTGGAACAGACTGCTGGCAACTGCGGGCACCAATTCCTATTGAAACCAAATGCACAAATGCTGTTACATTCAAGAACTGCATATACGTAGTTGGTAAGTTGATTTTTTTTACTTCACTTTAATATTTTCATTTCATGCTTATGATAGGTAAATGACACATTTACCTGCATTATGAGTGGTAGTGGATATGATTATCTATCCATGTGGTTACTGTTCCCAGGTGGCGCCATGCATGCAATGTACTGTTACTCCCCTTTGTCTGACTCCTGGACGCTTGTGACTCGTCTGGGGGAGAGGGCAAGTTGTGCCATCGCTGCCTGTAACAACAAACTGTTCATCACTGGGGGACGGGATAACAAGAACCAAGTCATCTCCACAGTGATGTGCTGGGACGTTGCCCGAGGAGTGTTGACAGAGGAGTGTGTTTTGCCGATGGGAGTGTCACACCACGGCAGTGTGACTCTCATGAAGTCCTACACACACATACAGAGAATTACACCTGCTTCAGAGTGTCAATGACACGGGCTTGTGTGACCAAGACTGACAATAGTGACATAATGACTGAAAGGGAAAACTGGGAAGATTTTTGTGTGTTTACATTATGTGCTTTCAGTTTCTATTTTTTTGTTTGTTTTTATTTTCCTATGTCCTTGTAACCAAACAACAATAATAATAATACAAAGTAATTTAACGTTTTATAGTGTTACAGTGACACAAGATCAAGTTCAAGAGGGAATAAAATTAAATGAGTACTCACTGAAACACTGCACAAATAAAGACTGGAACACCAGCTAAATCATGCAGTCTTTCTGTAATTTCTGTACTTTTTTTAAAATTCACAACAAATCCATATTAACACGTCCACTCAGACATTTAACAGTAAATACATTGATGAAGATGAAGACACCTAGTCTACTTAGCCTGTGGGCTAAATAATCTTTCTTTAAACAGCGCAGTCAAACACTTTCTTAATTAAAATAAAATGGCATAAATACTAGTTTTATACATGAGAGACAGACAGATAGTATTTCACTGATTCCAACTCCTGTTCTAAAACATTTGGTATGAAGAAACAAACAAAAAAACCCACCAGTACCTGTCCAACCAGTTCGCCCACTCACAGCACAGCTTCCGGCAGATTTTTTTTAAAGCTAAAACGTACTAAATGCTAACAAAGCTAAAGTAGGAAAATGTATTGAGTCAAACACCTTCACTGGTCACCTCACTGAATATTTATCTATTCCAAATATTATCACCGTATGAATTTACCAGCGGACGAAGCTGCTTCTTGTTGTTAATCTGTTAGACCAGGTGACGTTAAACCGGAAGCGCAGGTGTAGGCTACCTGAATACCTTTGGGTCAAAAGTAGTTTCACTTCTGCTTCCTCCGTACGCTTATTTGACCTGTGGGACACTTTGGTTTCGAAACAAAATTAAGAAATCTGTGGAAAAAACATCATTTCTTTTCAAATTTGAGGGAATTTAATTTGTTCCTACAATGTCCTACCTGCGACGCTGAAGTCAAACCGCAGCTGTGATTTTCTTCTCTTTCGGTTCTGTGAAATGGGCGAATATCTGTATTTGCTGGTGTATTTTGCTGTCACCTGCTCTTTAGGTAAGTTAGTCATTCATATGCAGAATTTACCAGTGTAACAGTTTTCTTCGCAGGTCTTGTCGAGTTAAAGATTTATTTAGAGTAAAAAAGCAAATAATTTACAATAATTTTAAACCTATAAGGAACAATTAAACAGGCGATCGACGTCATGATCGGGTTTAACCCATACTCGCTGACATAGGATATTAAGATCCTCATTGATCTTTCTGCAACTGTCCGTGGACCCATTGTTGATGATTTATACACCCAGTACAGAAAAACAAACGTATGTCTATACTGCCACCCTGTTCCCCTTCATTAATAACAACTGCATGGTCTTAAAGTTGATCAGATGCTAGATGAACAGCCTCCAATACAATATGGAAATAATGAATATTATGAGCTTCACACAAATAGGACTTATTGGAAAATGTTATGTTTTATATAACATTATACAGGTGTATTTATTAATTGTTAATTATTCATATTGCAGAGGTGTTTAGTTGCTGTCACATCGTTTGGTTGTTTAAATACATTAAACTCTTTCATACATTATGCTGAATAGTTTTTTTTTCACCTTACCATTTTCTGTTTTCAGTTTGTGGACAGTCTATAAAATATGTACTCAAAGGGGTGGAGGTCAACTTGAAGCCTCACATCACTGGACACCCGGAGGAAATTCTGTGGAAACATAACGGCAACAAAGTGGTAGAGTTTGATGGAAGGGAGCAACAGGTCTACGGCCAGTTTGAAAACAGGGTCACTCTCGACTGGGTGTCTGCAGAACTCAATATCAAGGACCTCAGATATGAGGACAGTGGACAATATGAAGTGGAAACATACATAAACAGAGTATTTGAACGCTCATCTTATGCGTTTGTAGTTATAGGTGAGTTTCTACTAACTTTTCAGCTAAGGAGCTATTTGAATCAGATCCTTGTTGTAAACATCCATATCTGCATTATGTAGCTGCATGTTGATGTGTTGGTGTTTTACATATGTTTAATTTTAACTTTAGTTAGAAAAATCTCTAAAAGCCAACTGTACATCATCTGCTCAGCAACAAACTGCAGACAGACACAGTTACCAACCAGCTGGTAAAGACCAGAAAGAGAGCTACAAAAAAGTGAAGTTTGACCTGGTGTCCAATAACACAACTCCAAATGAACGATAATGTGCTCCATAACTGAACAACTGTTTACTTACAAGTTTGCTATATTAACTTGAAGTTGATGATGTGTTAATGTTATGTACACAGCAGAACAACAAACAGTTATTGCAAGTTTAATCTCAAGCTAAAACGTGAAAGGACTGTGCAAAGAGTTGTTGCTTCTGGTTGCTACTAGTTGGAGCAACTGGACAAAACATCCAGTATGAGACTTAGTAAGGGCCTTAAAAAGCTCGTGAAAGTGAAAATAAATGTAGCACTACAGAGAAAATTTGGGGAAAACTGTCAACTTGCCTGTCAAGAGAACAACACGAAAATTATGAGAACAATCCACTACAGGTTCTGCTGGTATTAAGAATGGAGAGAAATTTCAGAAGTCAGATACATGCAAGAGTGTTACAGAGCCTTGTACCTTGGCTTGGAGAGACATTCAGCCAAGACTGTTTTCCCACAACCAGCAGTTTAAATCAAAACCAATATTATAACTTTTTATGATGGGCCTGATATTGATTAAGAATCTTAACACTCAGGACAATGTTCATTTCAAGGTAGTAACTGCTGTGACTACCCAATAAAACATGAGATTTATTGCAAAGGGTGTTTATAATAATGCTATATCCAGTGTCCCATTGAAGTTTGCCTCCTTTCCTATTTGATTTTTTCCACTAATGTAACAATAACTTGACCATAATGTTTTCCTAATCTGAAATCAAGTACAACAACACAACTCTGTTGTTCAGATAAGAACTTTATGTTATTTATTCCCTATACTGCATTTAAAGTGTTTACACATGTAAAGTTATATTAATATTTTTTGTTTATGTACATTTATATAGAGAAAGTTGCCAAACCAAACATTTCATGTGTCAGGAGTGACAGCAGCAGCTCCACTACACATGGGAATCAGGCAATGCTGGTCTGCTCTGCAGAGTCCAGACAACCTCAGTACTTAAAGTATGAGTGGATTTCACATGGATCTGTTCAACCTGGTCAAAGGTTGACAATAACTCTGAGCAATGATGATAAAGAATATAGTTGTAGGGTGAGCAACCCTCTGACTAATGAAACAGCCGTATTCA
>JAUYWH010000013.1:9416011-9442193 GCA_034779795.1 Ctenopoma multispine
AATAACTCTGAGCAATGATGATAAAGAATATAGTTGTAGGGTGAGCAACCCTCTGACTAATGAAACAGCCGTATTCAATGTGAAAGACTGCTACCCTGGTAAGATTTCACATCTGTATCAGCTATACTGTATATTATAATTTATGTTGTTATGCTATTATATAAAATGTAATTTTAGAAAGTAATTAATATTACTCGTTCATCACATTTAATATCTTTAATACCTGCAAACATTGGTTGCATCTTGCAAACTCTGCTGAGCTGAGTGGTGACAAAAAAAAGACATGAGACATAAAGTTGTCTCCCTTACATAATCGATAGCAATATACATTTAACAGATTTCAAGTTTCACAGTGAATGAATACAGTGCTATGAAAAGGTTTATATTCACAGCACTATATCCTTTAATTGTAGTATCATGTGAGATGGTTGAATTCATGTTCAAAAAGTGAAAATCTAGACTGAAATCTCTATTGATATTGTTTTAGTAAGGAATGTAATTTAATATAATAAGAAGTTGCTGTAAGACTGACATTTTTTTCTCTGTACAGATGAAAGTCCCTATGTTCCACTGATTGCTGGCATAATCGCCAGTGGGATGGCAGCATTTTTTGCTTTTTTCATAATATGGTGCAAACGGAAACAGAAAGGTATAGTTAGAAATTACTCCTTAACAAGGGAAGTTGATCTCAAAATACAGAGGCAAGAAAAAGTAAATGATCTGGTTTTCTGCATAAATTATTCATGAAATGTGATCTGATTTTCACAAAGCTACATAAAAAATATTTCTAAGCTGATAAAACAAATAAGATATGCCATGATCTGTCATGTTTTTACTGAACACTTTTATTAAAGACACAGAGTGATGGCGGTCAAAGTGTTTTTATAACTGGTTTAACCATATTTGGCGGCAAGCCCAAACAAGCAAGCTCAAGCAAGCACTCTCTGTATCTGCGATTAGACCTGTAAAAAGTTCAGGAGGGATTTTGAATCATTCTTATTACAGACCTGCTTCACCTCAACCATATACCTAGGATGTCTGGTGTGAATGGCTCTCTTCAGGTCAATCCACAGCATCTTCAGTCAGTTGTCTCTGACTGCCACTCCAAAAGGCTACAAAACCATTCAATAGTAGATCTTTAGGAACATTGTTCTGCTGCATCACCCAACTTCTGCTGAGTTTCAAATGGTGGATAGCTACTCTAACATTATCTTTTTGGATTCCTTGATAAATGAATAGAATGAGATCTACAATGGCACCTGCTGGGTGGCCTCCAGCTACAGCAGCACCTTTTTTTGTTTCGATCTTTTGTTTGTAGTTTTTGTTGGCTGTCTTCTGCCAACTCACGCTGTGTGTTTTTTTTATGAGATGACAGAAGATGTGGACTTAATGAGATATTTCTGAACCCTTAATTCATTTGTATGAGGCCTTTTGTCACTGTGTCAGGAGGTTAACATGGAAACAGCATTGTTACAACAGCTAGCCTGCTATTAGCTACTAGGCTGCTAGCCTGCTGCCAATTGAGAGCTCTTAAAAACCACCAGGAGACCTAAAATCCTCCAGTACCTCAGGAGGTGATAAAGCAGAGCTGGAAAGAAGCACTGAGACCATTTTGCAGAAAACTGCAAATATTCACTTACTTTGTCTTGCCACTATTTATTTAACAACTGAGGGTAATTAGCTGATACACTGAGCATATATATTTACTGGTGTCCTTATAGACAAAAGCTGTTACAGGTCTGTCAAACATTGTTTTTGCAGTACTACTGAACAAAGACCACTAAACAACTTTTTCTGTCCTCTCACTCTTTATTCCAGGTTGCTTTGCAAAAAGAAAAAGAGGTGACTTTGAAGAAGAAGGTAGGATACTATGTTGTTAGTGCTCAATCTCAGATGTAAGGATGCAATTAACAAATGTTTACAGTATTAGTTCAACTATTGTTTTTACAGTTAATTGATAGAATATAATATAGAATATGATGAAAAACAACCATCAGATGTCACCTAAAGTTTCAATTTACAGCAACTTCTAAATGGTGTATATTTAGAAGTACTTCTTAACCGGTAGCAATATGCACAACTGAGTGTTAACAGTTAACCGTGTTAACTTACCACTCTGTGTCGCTCTCAAGATGACACTGTATTTACTTTTGTTGTATTATAATTTTAGATAGATTTTAGCCCCTTTTGCGTTATGTATCTTTGTCATAAATTACATCAACAAGGTAACATTATACCATGATTAATAAATCTGTACCGTAGTAGTACGGTAGTACTGTTTGCTCGTTACTGTAAGCCAGTTCTATGGTAATAAACTGCAATACATTTACCAGTAACTAGTAGTACCAAAAATATTCATCTCTGTTAAACGATACCATGTGCCTACACGCGGTCATTTACTGTTTAACACGTCATATTTTACCCTGATATCAGTAAACAGTACATACTGTAAAAGAGTGGAGAGCGTAAAACAAAAACACACACAAAAAAAAAAAAAATCAAACAATAACAAAATGCACTATACTACCGCATAGTTGCTTTTTTTCACAGCACAGAAATACACATTTCCAGAATATATCAACATATTTACAGTGTGCTTATGAAACTATATTCCATGAATATTCTCTATATATATTGTACAAATATAGTCAGTATATTAATATAATAATATCAATATAATAATTACAATGTCATGTCTTGTCCATCAGAACATGACAGATATTATATGGTTCATTGGGATTAATTATGGATCCAGTTGGTTTAATATATAATTTTATTTTATTTTAGTTATATCCTGTAAGGTGTTAAATTCAAATGAACAGAACATCAAGTCCGGTAGTTCTGCTTTTACATAGGTAGCAGAAAGTTAAAGAGCTAAAAAGAGTTAGAGTTTAAAAAAAATGGTTGCAAACATAGACTGCCAGCTTCTAGCAGGATGGTGAGAGACGTAAATTTACAGATGCTCAGTAATTTACATATCAAACAATATTTACACATGAACTTTAGTCCCTTGTTGTTTATCTGTGTGTGGTGGGTATGTTTTGAGATTGTTGGAAGTTCTAATGGCCCAGGGGAAAAAGCTGTTGGCAAGTCTGGTGGTGTGAGACCTGATTGACCTAAAGCGCCTTCCACAGGGCAGCAGGTCAAATAGGTGGTGGGAAGGATGTGAGAGGTCTCCTGTGATGCCCTTAGTTCTCCTGAGGCAGTGGGATCTGGATATGTCATCCAGAGAGGGCAGAGCATGTTTTTTTTTTGCCAATAATTTTTTGGGTGGTGTTTATGACCCTCTGCACAGCCTTCCTGTCCTTAGCTGTGGAGTCTATATGCCACACACCAGGACAGTATGTGAGTACACTCTCCACAGAGGAGTGGTAGAAAGCCAGCAGCAGCTTCTTGTCCAGGAAATGCAGCCATTGCTGAGCCTTTTTCACTAGAGGCAGTTTTTCTAGGGATGGGGATGGCCTTCACACATGTAGGCACAGTAGCAAGTGTCTGCCCCCAGGATGCCGTTAGGTCCAGCGGTTTTCCTGGGGTTCACTGCTCTCAAGGTTTTTTCACCTCATACTCCTGGAGAGGGAGAGTATGGGTGCTGTATGTGTCGGAGTCCTGGAGAAGCAGTGTTATGGTCTCAAAGTGGGCAAAGAAGTTATTCAGCTCCTCTGCTAGTGTGCCGCTGCTACTGCCACTGGAGCGTGTGGGGCTCTGGCTGCTGTAGTTGATTATGGCTTGGATGCCCCTCCATATCTGCCGTGGGTTGTTGTCTAGCAGATAGCTCTCCATCTTCTTCATGTAGGCCTCCTTTGCATGGTGGATCACTATCCTGAGATTGGCTCTAGTAGTATTGTACCGCGAGCTGTCCCTCATCCTGAAGGCTGAGTTGCGAGCTCTGATCAGGGCCTGTGAGCAGTGACTGTCTATTATTTTGCTGTTTGGGCAGCAGTTCTCAAGCACATAAACACAGAGTCTGTGATTGTAGCTCATCCATTTTGTTTACGATTGATCTGACGTTGGTGAGGTACAAGGATGGTAGTGGAGGTTTGTGCAGTTGTTTTCTGTAGCTGGGTTAACAGTCCCGCTCTGCATCCTCGCTTTTGTTTTCTCTCTCTGCGACGCCTTCGTTGCCTTCTGGACCCGACAACAATCTATGGAGCTCCCGGCAGTCACGCTATCTCCGGTGGGATATTGTGTGTTTGTAAGAAGGAGTTTGTTATTTCAGTATTGTGCTGAAGTTCTAAACCTATCATGTTCTGTTGGCTGTAGGCGATGTGTGCATGAACTCGATGAAAAGAAATATAAAAGTGCAAAAGTACAAGAGGTAGAAGTACATAAAGGTGCACCAAAGTGGGGAGCCTTGTGGCGCTGCGTCCATGCATGCCACCATCTTGGATCCAAATATGGCCTGTATGCCTCAGAATGAAAATTGAAGTAATTACTTTTAGATCTACAGTAGAAAACAACGTAAATCAACAGTATTATGTCAGTAACACTACCGATTGTTACATACTGTATACTGTATTTTACAATTGTTTCTAGTTACTGTAAAAACAATGTGATATCATGAATTTTACTCACAGTGACATGCAAATTACAGTACTGAACTGCAAACACATTTTAGAGTTTTTTACTGGTTTATTTTGCAGTATTAAACTATAAAAATTACAGCAAAGGCTAAGAATGACAAAATAGAGGACAGTTTAGTCTTATTTAGATTTCAATATAGAAAAATCATAATATGAATTACTGTGTTATGTAATTTTAAAGCAGAATATATTTAGTAACATACAACTTCAGACATAATTTACATATTAAACATAATTTAAGGTAAAACAATGTTGGTAAATTCAGAGACCTTTCACAAACAGATTTAAACTGACAGAGGTTGTAACAACTTTATCAATGTGAATTTTTTATTACATTTAAAAACGTTTCTTTGTGAATGCCAAGCAAATTAGTACAAAACTTAAAGAAATTCCAAATTTCATCTCTAAACATTGTACTACTAACTTTAATTTGGCACATTGCCTGTTGTTTTCAACTCATTTAACCTTGGTTACATCTCAAATCAGTCAAACATTAGAGAGACTGAACCTGATTGGTCCTTCTGTAAACATAACGAACACTGGTTCACTGCTTCTTCGCAAGCTTACGGAACCCAGTTAGTTGATGATTTTGGTAAAGAAACCTTTTTTTCCAAATTATACAGACAATAATTGCTAGGGCAAAAAAAAAACATGAACCATACACTCTTAAATCTCAGCATACTGCTGAATATTAATGCATTTCATGGATCTCATGAAACTATTTGTCACTTTGTCACTAATGTCACAAAGTTTCTTTAATAGACTGTTGTACTCAAATGTCAAGTTCTCTTTTATCTTTGATTTCTCCTTTTCTTACTACTGAGGTCTGTAATATTTTGTATTTATGTATGTTTCAGGGTCAAAAAAGGAGAAAAATAAAAATCATGTTCTTCAGAATGAAGAACATGATCATCTTCAGAATGAAGAACATAAGCCTTTTATTCATAGTACAAAATATGTCAACTCTTCTCCTTCATTTGCTATTAAGTCTGAAAACAAAGAGAGTATGGATCCCAATGACCCTGATAGAAATCTCACAGAAGACATAGATTCATATCCAAAAAAAGGTAAGACAATCAAAAATTATTACTGATACTGTATCCAGTTTAAATGATGCTACAACTTCATATTTCAGTTTGTTACTGCTCACTCTTGAACTCATAAATGTTAAACAGAATGTTTTTGTTTGTTATCTTGGATCATCTTACCCATGAAATACATTGATTACATACAGTACGTTTTATATACAGTTTTTTTTATTGAATGTCTAAATTTTTAGCAAATTAAATCCATTTAAATCCTTATATTCTGATATAGTGTCAGTTGTGGGTCTTTGTATGTACAGGTCTGCTTTCCTTAAATGAAAGCAAGCAGGATGCACCAAGATATAATGTGGACTGAGTTTTGTAATTGAGAGATTTAGTATTTTTTTTTTCCATTATTAAAAATGAGAAAACATTTTTTTTCCATTTTAAAATAAATGGGTATGCATACTTTTCCCAAGTGATTTTAAATCTGTTTGTATTGTAGTCTTTCCCTACAGAAGCTTCTCTGCTATGAAAGAAATACTCTCTTTTTGGGACATAGATTTTATAATGGCCAGTAGTTTTCTCTACAAGTTCATATTTCTGTTTGTTACTGTTCATTCTGTGTAGGAATTGTTCAACAACGTATTCGTGAGCATAATCAAAAGATTACTAAAATCCCAGACACATCAACAGGTAATTTCTTGTTTCTTATCTTGGATACTTAATGTTACCAGTGTAATACATTGATTATAGACAGGAAATTGTAGCTCAATAGATTAATTTAATTATTATTTATTATTTTTGTAGTTTAAAATAACTTAAAATATTTCACCTGTAGTATATCAGAAACTAGTAAATCCCAGCACTCACATCTTGAAATGACTTTTATTTGATTAAGAGTTCAAATTCCAATAGTCTTCAGTTAATAACAATTACAAAGCCTTGTTGTTGTTTTAATGTTCTTGGTTTGAATTTTCTTTTAAAACAACAACCTGAAATGGATTGATCAATTATTCATTAAATAGTGTTGATACATTTTCATCAATGAACTACTTTATTAATCAAGTAATTGTGTCCATGCTACTTGTCATTAACATCACACATTGTTCTTTACTATATTGTTTATCTCTCAACGCTCAAGACTTCTGGATGGTTTCTTCTCTTACAATGTTCTTTTTCTCTAATTTCTTTGTTTTGTGTTTCAGGTTTAAACAAGAATGCAGAGAATGATCCAAAAACTACATCTCAGCATCCTCCCCTGAGTGGAAAACCATCTTCATGTGTGGATAATGTTCTTGTCAGTGTCAAAGACGATGTCAACCTGGTCAAAGAAACTGATTCTTTAGGCTCAGAGGAGGCACCTGAACCTGATCCAGGTGGTGTGTTGGATCACAATGAAGATCCATGTACAGCTTCTGAACAGCCAGGTTTGAAAACAACATTTTCTGAGTACCACTCACCATAGTAACAGACAAACACTCAGCAAATACACAAGAAACCAACTAGCATCAGTAAACATATGATGAAATAATGGATTAGATGTATACAGTATTAAGGGTATTAATATGACATTTAACGCCAAACGATTGTCAGCTATTACAAGTAGCTGTTAATTCATCATTACTCTGTGTTTTTCTATGTTGCTCACAGTGCTGAAAATCAAAAATTAGACATTTTTGAAATTATGGAGATGATATATGGGATTCTTACGTTAATATAACTAACTTTTTAATGACCTGAGTAAACTCAATGTAACATTTATGTAACATTAGCATTACTTAGAATAGTTACCATAAGTATTCAGACCCTTTCTTCATTATACTGTAGAAGCCTGGCTGTCTCTACAGGTCACAAACTTAGATTTAAGCTGTTTACTGGCATCTTTTCTCGCCACAGATTGTTTTCTAGAGCTTCTGTTCTATAGCAGGTAAGTTTAGACTGTGGTTGGTCCACTCAAGGAAAGTCAGAAACAGTCCTGAAGCCACTCCCATGTTGTCTTGCCATGTGCCTCACCACAAAGTGTTATTGTGGAGATCTACACAGAGCTCCCTGGACTTAACAGCTTGTTTTTTGTCCTGATTTAGTGTCAGTTGTGGGTCTTTGTATGTACAGGTCTGCTTTCCTTAAATGAAAGCAAGCAGGATGCACCAAGATATAATGTGGACTGAGTTTTGTAATTGAGAGATTTAGTATTTTTTTTTTCCATTATTAAAAATGAGAAAACATTTTTTTTCCATTTTAAAATAAATGGGTATGCATACTTTTCCCAAGTGATTTTAAATCTGTTTGTATTGTAGTCTTTCCCTACAGAAGCTTCTCTGCTATGAAAGAAATACTCTCTTTTTGGGACATAGATTTTATAATGGCCAGTAGTTTTCTCTACAAGTTCATATTTCTGTTTGTTACTGTTCATTCTGTGTAGGAATTGTTCAACAACGTATTCGTGAGCATAATCAAAAGATTACTAAAATCCCAGACACATCAACAGGTAATTTCTTGTTTCTTATCTTGGATACTTAATGTTACCAGTGTAATACATTGATTATAGACAGGAAATTGTAGCTCAATAGATTAATTTAATTATTATTTATTATTTTTGTAGTTTAAAATAACTTAAAATATTTCACCTGTAGTATATCAGAAACTAGTAAATCCCAGCACTCACATCTTGAAATGACTTTTATTTGATTAAGAGTTCAAATTCCAATAGTCTTCAGTTAATAACAATTACAAAGCCTTGTTGTTGTTTTAATGTTCTTGGTTTGAATTTTCTTTTAAAACAACAACCTGAAATGGATTGATCAATTATTCATTAAATAGTGTTGATACATTTTCATCAATGAACTACTTTATTAATCAAGTAATTGTGTCCATGCTACTTGTCATTAACATCACACATTGTTCTTTACTATATTGTTTATCTCTCAACGCTCAAGACTTCTGGATGGTTTCTTCTCTTACAATGTTCTTTTTCTCTAATTTCTTTGTTTTGTGTTTCAGGTTTAAACAAGAATGCAGAGAATGATCCAAAAACTACATCTCAGCATCCTCCCCTGAGTGGAAAACCATCTTCATGTGTGGATAATGTTCTTGTCAGTGTCAAAGACGATGTCAACCTGGTCAAAGAAACTGATTCTTTAGGCTCAGAGGAGGCACCTGAACCTGATCCAGGTGGTGTGTTGGATCACAATGAAGATCCATGTACAGCTTCTGAACAGCCAGGTTTGAAAACAACATTTTCTGAGTACCACTCACCATAGTAACAGACAAACACTCAGCAAATACACAAGAAACCAACTAGCATCAGTAAACATATGATGAAATAATGGATTAGATGTATACAGTATTAAGGGTATTAATATGACATTTAACGCCAAACGATTGTCAGCTATTACAAGTAGCTGTTAATTCATCATTACTCTGTGTTTTTCTATGTTGCTCACAGTGCTGAAAATCAAATCATGGGACTTCATTTGATATTATTTTTATATTGTGGTGATGATGATTAATGGGATTATTTCATTAATTTTAGTAATATTTTTCATGACCTGCAGTAAACACAATCTTATGTAACATTAATATTACTTAGTTTAACAGTCTCTCACAGGCCCGGATTGGCTAATCGGGAGGTTAATGATGACGTAATCATTTGACTTCCCCGACAGCGGCACCTTGCTCAACAGCAAAATCAGTTGTTAAGAGATACGCGAGAGATAAAAAAATGGATAATAAAAAGCGCAAAGGTGGTGCTGAAATTGGAATTGACGTTATTTTAATATAGTTAGTCGTGAACTAAAGTGGGCCTGTCTAAGGCTTGAAACTCCAGGGCTGAAAAGGAGTCCCAGTCTGGCCCTGGTCTCTCAGTTGAATTGTCAGAAAATTTGCTATTGCTATCACAATATTAAAATCATCTTTCCAATAATAGTTAGAGTTATAGTTTTTTTTACTGATTTATCTACATTATGGTATGCAGTTTGGGTAATATAAAATGCACTTCATCTGGTTAGCTTGTTCTTCTAGGTTCTTCAAAAGAGCTATAACATGCTCCTTGCCCCCTGGTTGATTTCCATTACCCTTATATTGTGCAACAATAAATTTGAGCTTGTGATGAAGATGTGCAGGTTGGTCTCTGTAGTTTTCATTTATGTTATGTGTTTTTGTCGTTTGTTGTTTGAGTTTAAATAGAGTATAAACCACTTTTATTAAGGTTATTTACAGTGTTTTTTCAGTCCTGCTAGTGTAATCCTTCTCAGTATTAGCTTGGCTTTTAACAAAGTAGATTGTATCCTTTTAATTAATAAAGCGCATGCTGTTGCTTTAGTAAGTATTCATATGCCCTTACATTTTCACATTTTACTGCATTGTAAAATGCATTTCCCCATCAGTTTACAGACAATTACCTATAATATCAATGTAAAAACATATTTTAAAAATAAAACACTGAAATATAATTTACATGAGTATCTTCTAGGGCAAGTCTTTCCACAGATATTTTGTATCAGAGGTCTCTGGACTTCATGGCTTGGTTTTTGTCCTGACATAGTGTGAACTGTGGGTCTTTATATGCACAGTTCTGTATTCCTTAACTGTGTTCACTTTAATTGGCCACAGGTGGAGGAAGTTATAAACACATCTCAAGTATAATAAAAGCAAACAGGATGCACCAGAATCTGTTTTGGTACTGTAATTAAGAGATTTAATTTTTGGACTTAATTAATTTTCAGTAATCATAAGTAATTATGATTTCACTTTCTTATTATTTTTATTGTGTGTGGACTAATTGAAAAACATATGTGTTCCATTTTAAAATAAACGTACAACACACTAAGATATGCAGAAAGTGAAGGGGTATGAATAATTTCCCAAGTGATTTTGAATTTGTTGGAATTGTAGTCTTTCCCAACAGAAGCTTCTTTGCTATGAAAGAAATTTTCTCTTTTTGGGACATAGATTTTATAATGCCCACTAGTTTTTTGGTCTTATATCTTATTCTGTTTATTGAACTGGTTGTGGAGCTCTACCTTTAAATTTTGTTATTTATTTTAAATTCAAAATTACCCTACGTGATGCCCAAAATCCTGTCAGCCTGTTAAGATTAAGCCTACAATAAAATAAACTATAAAATGATCTATAAAAAAATTAAATAATGCTGTTAAAGGTTGCATAATATGGTTGAGAAATATGTCCAGCAATTATTAGCCTTTTGTCTCTATTTTATTCAGCACCTTTTTCTTTACGATTTCTTTACTCTGTTTCAGAGCCAGAGAAGGAAGCAGATCAGGATGTGGGAGTAAAATTTCCCCCTGCAAATGATGTCTCTTGTCCTGTTCCTATACCACGTCCACGTTCAAGACTTCCAAATATGGAAACCAAGGATACTACTGGGGAACACCAGGAAGGTGCAGACTCTAATCAAGTAACAGGCAAACCGTAGAAGAAAATGTCACAGAGTCTAGTCTAGTCTGCAAATACTAGAGAGTATGTGCGAAGAGCTGAGCACATGGAGGACAAAAAACAAGAACAATGGCAGACAAATAATCTCCATTGGACTTAGAGCCAGTGAGAACAGAAGCAGTTAACTAAGTGAGAAAAGGACAGTTTGTTTCGAAGGTGAGATCCAGCATTGTAGAAGTAGAAGACTGTAGAAGAAGACACTGTTTATCTGCCCCTGTTCATTTTTAGTGCCTAATATAATAGCCACCTGTTACTGCCTCTGTACCAGATTCTAAACTCATACAGTACAGAAATGTAGTAATTGAATTTATACTGGTTTGTCCTCAGTGTGTCTTCAGTTTCATTAAGATTTCCTGGGTGCTCTTGCTTTTAACTACTTGTACTTTTAGTATCCATATATATCGTGTGACTAACAGCTGGAGATGCATTGTATATTTTATTTATAAATACACAAAAGTATGCACTAATAATTAAATGTTTTTATAAAGTATGTGACTACAACTGTATAACTGTACAACATCACTGTATATATAACTGTTAGTTTAAATGAAAGTAGCCTTATTAAGCTTGTGATCTTCTCCTTTCATGTGGAGAAGACACAACAATATAACAAAAAAAACACCAAGCATTTAAATCTCATACTCTGACCTTTGATCGTACATATAACGAAGACACTTTGAAGGTGGATTTATAATAATGATGTGCTTTTGATAAAACTGCTGTAAAGATGCTGTATCTTAACTACTTTAAAACTCAGATTTTTATTCTGACCAGCTTATTTCTGCTTATTTGTTGCTGTGATTTTATTTGATATATGAGTTATGGGTATATTTCTGTTAAATATATTGTGACTTACATTTATGACTCCACAGCTTACATTTTGTATTTGTATTATGTTCACAATTATCTTCCTGTGTTTTTTTCAGGATGTTTAGGAAAACTATCATTGCCCATTATTTTTTATTATGTCATAGCCCAGATCTTTAAGGTGTGTTTAAAGAAATATTTAAGTATTTAGGGTTTACTTTTAGATTTATCTGAAAGTTGAATAATAGAGCCAGAAAACGTAAGGAGTTTGTTCATTATAACTCTGTAATGTCTTGACCTAATATGTGAAGTGCCACATGATTCTGTTAGGATTTGGTGCTATATAAATAGAAATTAAATGGAATGTGTAGGAGAACCCATGTACCCAGGACAAAATGATTGTTTAAAAACAAAACAAAATACAATTCCATTTTTTGACAAAAAAAAAAACAGACAACAAGGAAGGAAATTTCAAAGTAACTGTAACGGTATGTTTATGTCAGTAGGGGGCAGTGTTAATCAGCCTTTGCTTCTTCTCATAGACTGATTGTAAGCAAGGAATTAGTTCTTCTTAAGACCTTAACACTAAATGGTTAAATGACATAATTGGCTATAAAGGGTTTAATAGCAAATAGACATTAGAATAATATAATGGCTAAATGTTGCTTTCCATGAACTTATTGCACAACATTTAGCTAAAGTCTAAAACATTCATTTAATAATCGTGTCTTGCCTTGAGTTCAGGGCTCACACCCACACATGTAGGAATGTGTGAGCTATAATTTAAAAATGTGTAGACAAATTGTTATTATAGTTCAAAGAAGTTTGTCTTATTCAACAGTTGAGTCACATTTTGTATCAGTAATTGAGAATCTGTATAATTCAGTGTTGGTGTACAGTCAGTTCAGTAAGAAGCAACACATCTGACAGTAAACTAGCAGTTAACTCAGCCAAACCTCTCAGTGATGTAAAGTTATATAAAGCAGGTTCACCCACTGCTGGATGACAAGCTGGTGTGGATTTCTGAAGGTACTGGCTGGGCCATGCATGATTAGTTTAACCTCTGTGTCACAGAGAAGTCTGTGATCTGCTACCACCTGACCTGTGGGTTCAGGGCACAAACAGAATGAACACTATCATATTTCTGTGCTCACAACAAATACCAGGGGGATATAAGAGTATTGAATTATTTGTCGGGATTGGGGCTCTGCCTCTTCAAATGAGGGTCACAATGTGGTTTCACTGAGACGTTGTTGATATATTGATGGCAGCAGGGAGGGTCACGTCCTGGCTCAGAGATGTCAGCTTTGTTTGGATTTTTAAAAAATGTGACAATGGCATGCCAGCCCTTATTGTACAACTGGTCATGACATGCCCTTTAATGTGAGAAGCCTTGTTTCCTTTTCCGTGTCATGCAGCTACATTACACTGGAGTCTCACTTGATTCAGACACAAACCCAGTTACACTTTCCCCTGTGTTTGGGTCCTTTTTGGCCTTAATGCAATAGAAGGGAGGGTAAAAAAAGAATGGGCTGCCCTCCAGAACTGCCTTTTATACTAGGTTGATGAGCATGCTGGGTTGTTTAAATTGCCTCCTGGAGGGCTGATGTGAAATCGAACAATATCCTCTGGCTTTAGAGACTAGCCCCATAGCTTCTCATTTATTTTTATGCAGAGTTAGGACATAGACTTGGCACTGCTCCACTGAGGAAACAGAGCCCAGGGAGGGCAGGTCTAGGTAGGTCAGGACAAATCAATTAATATGAACTCAGTAATATGAACTTTCTGGGCCATGCTTTAGTCTGACAGTGCAAAATGGGCACCCACCGTAATTATGTGGATAAATTGTCTTTCGACTCTGCTATTATTGCATCATGGTAAAGCATTGTTTGTCGTAGTTATTCTTATTCTTATTATAAATACGATTTCCCTCTTGGGTGATGATGTTTATGGCTGTAAATTTCAACCCAACTCAACCTCCGTGCTCTTATTTTCTGCTAACATTTAGTCATCATGTTCAAGTGTTCCCATGTCAGAGTGTTATATCCATGGCAGCAACCAACCAACAGTGGAAACACTGTTTAATATACTACTTACAGTATATACTGATAAATGCCACAAGTGGGACAGATAAAATGTTGGTGTAGGGTGAAAAGCAAATTACAGCATCTCAGACAACTCATTACAGCTTGTTTAATGTTTGATGTTTGGTAATGTGGCTGCACACTTTGTCACACATCACAATGGTAATCATTTCCCTATTAAAAATCAATAGTAACATCAGTATGTAAATATTTTCTTTTTAAAGGCCAGGAAAAATCTTTAGTATAGTTTACAAGTTGTCATTATGGCTTCTCTTCTCTTCTTATAGCATTTGCCGTGGAAACAGATTTTTTCTTAGGACCTGACCTAATTTTTGTATTTTATCTAAACATCATGTGCACACATGGCCGTATGAAACAGAGCCAAACACAACTTGATGTAAAAAAGGCACAACCTTTTTCATCAAGCGCTGGGAAACATTGGTATGACATTACTATAATACTGTATGTTGTTTTTAGCCACGCTAATGGCTCTAGAAATGGTCAGGTCAGTCTGTCTGTCGGTCCTTGATTGGATTGCCAAATTTGATACAGCCATTTATGTCACTACCACAATGAATTGTAAGAACTTACTGTAGTGTAATACTACTACTACTAATAATAATAATAATAATTACACATTATTGAGTCAAAATATATTTGTCCAAATCTTTGGTTTATAACTGCAAAAGACACCATTACTGATATACTTTGTGGTTAGTGTTAATTAGGATATGATAGCATGCTAACATGGTGAAACTAAGACGGCAAATGTTACACCTGCTGTTTATTGAATCAGTGCTGTCATTCTAGTCTAGTCATTTAAAATTGATAATGGTCATACAGAGCACAGACATCTCTTGAGGCAGAAACAAACTGATCAATAACACGTTTGCACTTTGAATATATTATCTGGTTTCACACTCACCACATGATGCTATTTGTCTAAGTTTCTCACAAGTTTTTAAATACTCTTGACTTTGCGTAGGCAAAGCTGTCACAAAAGCTTATGCTTTCAATTTTATCACATTTTTCAGCTACTCTGTAACTATTTGTTATTAACTTTGGAGTGGAAAAGTATGCATTGCCCCTTTCAACAATTTAAATTTATCCTTTCAGCACTGTAGACAGACAGTTTGTTAGAATCACTTTGTTTTTGTTTTCTGTCGTCATGTGCATGTGTTTCTGTAAATACTTTTCTCAAAAAAGAAGTTGCTCAGCTCTGAGCATTGTCAATTTTTTTATTTGAACAAGCTGCCTGTCAATGGGCCACACTGACATGTCTACGCTTATGCACTTGTAGAACCCGATACAATTCTCTTGTGGCCAAATGAAGAACACTTGCAGCGTACAATCTGCCTCATATTGTCTAATGAAAAGATTAAAGCCAATCCAAACAAAATTCACTGTCTTCAACTCTGAGTTGGTCGATGGTGAGACCACCAGAGGGGAACAGCTCTCTCAACTATGTCATCAGATCACATTATCATTGTTCTCAGTCTCCCACTCTCCTGCTCTCTGTCCTTGCCTTCCTCAATCCGCCCTCTGCTTTCAGTAGTGTTTATCATGGCTCAGAGTTGCCTCTCATCCCACAAGTGTGATATGAAATTGTCTTGACTTCCCCAGAATAATACACTGTATTTGAGTGCATAGAGATGTATATTTAACTGTTTATGTCCTGGACTTTAAATGTAACCCCCTTATCTTGACTCTTTCGCTTAACAATGTCTGTTCAAAATGAGAGGAAAGGAAATGTATTAGGACGGCAGTCTCTAGTCTATATTTAGGACAGTTTTTTCTTCACACCAGAAAACATTCTGTGATCAATCAAAAGCCTTTCAATAAACCTGCAGATTTAAGGATTTAACTTCTCAACTAGGAAAAGACAACACGCATGGCAGCTACGTGTCAAACCTTGACACACAGCTGCCCACATTTAAATTCTACCCAGGTTAGAGCCTGTTAACAAGAGTTGAGACTTGTGAGTCTTATTATTGAATAAACCCAAAAGATCATAATCCAATTCTGAATCGTTGTACATCAGGAAATTATCAAAGTGATATGCTTTTTAGTTGAACATGTCCAAATGACAATAAATTGACCTTATAAATCGCTAACAAAATATTGAAATGAATGAGTAAAATAAATCCAGAAATTTGGGAACAATTGTGACTATTTAAGGTTTTTATAAAAATAAGATGTTACTGAAACAAGATTTAGACTTGTTTGTCTCTATTGTGGTCAATGTGGAGTCGTAATACTGTATCTGCAAATGCTCCCCATATGTTTGGCAACTCCACTGACCCCTCTCACTTAAACATGCCATGGTGGACTTGTTCCATGCTCAACCAGTGTGATGTTGTTGTTTTACTTTGGTATCGTATCAGTTAAATCTCTAGTGAAACTTAACAGGGACAGCTAGACCTTCTACTGTGATATGCTGTTGATTCAAACATTATTACCAGCAGAGGACGTTTATGTATTCCAATTCCATAAGTGATGCATTGGTATATGGGAAAAAAAACTCCTGCTATTAAATTTCACTCTGTGAGACAGGGAGTCACTGTGTGTGGAAACGAGTGCTATAGCCAAATATTATAATTGTTTATTTGTGTCTGTTTAGCTTGATGGCAGTGTGTCACTTCTCTTTCTGTCTTTGAGGGAATTATTCACGTTGACAACACCACAGATTGTGCTGGTGATTACTCAAATTAGCCCTGGCATGTGACACTGTACAACTTGATATGTGCATGCACATGCATAGAGATATGCATGTATTTTCATAAATGTTTGTTATTGTGTTTATAGTCTATGTGCACATGAAACATGTCTGGTTTTGTGTACACATTCTTGCCTTCATGTGCATGTAGTCTGGTATCTGGCAAGTTTTCTCCACCCATGGTGGGCCTCTCTCAGCCAGATGGATGGTCTCAGCCAGTGTCAGAGAGGTGACAGCTGGCTGGCCTGGCCTCTCCTGGCCATGGCTCTGGATCTTGTCCTCTGACAGCTCCTGATGGGTGACACGTCTACAACTCTCCCACCCATGAGCTTGCATCATGGAAACTCCTGGTTTACAGAAAAATCAATGATGTCTCACAGCATGTTTTAATGAAATGTAAATTATATGAGCCACACCCCAGTGAGATGACGCCTGAACTCATAAGTGTTCTAAAGGAAGGAGCCAACCTAACCCCTGATTGAATATTTAGGTCTTTTCAATAACTATAAAACATGTTTTACAGTGGAAAAGAGTAATAGCTGCTCCACTGCAAACTCTGTTGTCTCTAAAAAGACGACAGGTCATGCTACACACTGAAAAGCTCATTTACCATGTCATAAACCTACACATGCTGTCATAGTCTCTCTAATGAAAGGAATGAGTTAGTGTTGCTTTATTCTCTTCACGTATCACTCAGCTCTATGTCCTGGTTCTCTTGTTCTCTCGCTCTCAGTCTTAACTGGCCTCAACATTACAGTCAACTTGTTAGAGAGGCTAGAGGCCTAAGCTACAGCAACCCGGGGAGTATTGCTGGAACTGGGGACTGTGTACAGGGACGTTGTGTATGTGAGTCATTATTTTCAGCTTCCATGCAGCAGGCTTCAGGCTTTAGCAGGACAGAGATGGGGCTCTGCTAAACCAAGCCTGTTGGGTTCTGTGTTAATGAGACAGCTCTGCAGGGATGAGAAGAACACACACAGAGCAACTCAGGAGACGTCTGCTGGCCTTCCAAAGGTAATTCCCTTAAATGAAAAGCAGACTGCATGCTAGTCATTGTTGCATCAAGGGGGTGAAGATGAATAGTGACGGGGTTGTATTTCAACACACCTCCCCATGCTCTTATTACGGGACTGAGCTGAGTGGAGGCAGGGTACCTTGTTCAGACACTCCCTGCCGATGCTCTTTCTTACCTAATTATCCTTGACTAGAATGACTTGTGTAACACTGGCTGTGTCACGCAGCTTTGGAATGGATGCTTTATCCTATCAAGGCCTTTTCATTTTTCAGATTAAGAGTTTCTCTCGCTTCCAACCAAGGACGCCAGCAGGGTTGAAGTACTCTACATCTGGGAGACATTAAGGGCACATGGAAGAGGCTCATTTAAGGCTCTTGTTAGCTCACCTGGCACTTTAAGTAGGACCATTAATATTGATCTACTTAAAATATGAACAACCCCAGTTCACATGTCTGTTCAATGATAAAGTCACTGTCCCTCTGTGTGCACCACCATGTCAATTCCAGGTTTGCATTAGCCATCACTATCAAACTGGCTGGGGTTGTGATTGCAAGCTAATCGGCTTTCCAGATGTTCTCCCTTGTATTTCATTGAATCCAACACCTCTGTAGGGCAACTGTCCAGCCATAAATCACAGGCAGTGTGCTGCATAAGGAGAATGAGGGGATGTGGCTTGATGCATAAGTCACATGGTTGATTCATGATCTCACTGCGAATATCTTCAGGACACAAACGAAACAATTAGCTGTTACCTTAACCCCAAGGCCACAAAGTCTCTTAAAGGGGTTTAGTATCCCCTTTATATGCTCCGAAGCCCCAGCTCAAAGCCGTGGGGACAGCAGAGCTTTATAAGAATTATTTGGTTTTATGTGGTATTCTTGGATGACGATCCACCACAAGTCACTGTGCAGCGTTAGCAACAGTTCACGGCTTTATTTGGTTCTGCAAGTGAGCTTCACTTCCAACTGTCTGAGATGAGTCAGGGTGAACAGATGTCTGCTAAGATTTTTTCTGCTCTCATCCATTTAATGTATATGTGCGTTGCCACCAAGATTGTTATTAATCTCTGTAAAGCATCAGGCAATGTTTTCCTTCCAATAGCTGAGCCAGAATAAGGTCCTGTAGGAATTGCATCTATATCAATATTCAACATGTGAGCCAAACTTTTACAAGTAAACACACATGTGTAGATTCTTCTGCACCTAATTAAATTGTTCAGTGTGTAATCATGGACCCTCCTTAACCATGCTGTCTAATGAATATCTTAACCTTGAGATGCTTTCAGTTTTTAGTGCATAGACACTTCTTTTGTCTAAAACCTTATGAATCCATATATAGAACAAAATCACACAAAGTCAACATGGTTATACTTCATCCTATGTCTTTTCTCCAACTGCTTTTTGGTTCCTGAGGCCTTTGGGAAATCATGCCATTTTAAATCTGTCTCCTTCCTGAAAGGATGTCGCCTCTTTCCCACTTGCTTTTTTAATAAATGGCCACTGGTGAGTCTGAAGTTTTTTTAATGTGCAATCCATCTGCTGTTTGACTCATTGAGAGGAAATGAGCAGATCCATAATCTGTACCTGCACTGGCAAAGTCATCTGACATGGCAACAAGAATGATCGATCTGGTGTTAGGGTTTGCCTTTCTAGGAGATTTTTGTTTGGCTTAGAAATCCTAGTGGAATGATTGGATGAAAAAAGGCATAAAGCTGTTTGCTTTCAGTTGCTATCTTCAACTCTCCAATACCATGAATCATCAAACATAAAAGAAGAAAAAAAAGGGCTGCTACAGATGCAAACGTTTATGATCCGTTACTCACGCTCTGTTAGACATTTCCCAAATATTTCCCCACACTTCACATATGATGATGTGTGAATTTGAATGGATGTGAATTTAAAGTCATGTCAATAACTGTGTGAATATTTTCACGCCCCAGTTTTAACCTCTATATGGTAAGGGCCTCTGGATCAGATTGCTCATCTCGTTCAAGTCTGAAAACATGCTAAAGAAAATGTCTTTTCTTGACCTTCTTACTTTTGTGGCCACCAGTCTAAGACTCGTTAAAGTGTAATCATACAAAAATGTAATTTTACAAAATGTAAACATGAAAAAAATCGGTATTATAACCTTTGTTAGAGTCTTCACTTTCCTCCGCAATGCGCTGATGTTCCAAACAGTGATTAGTTGATACTATTTAATCTTCGAGTTAGTAATAATAATGTTGTTTAATTAAAAAGCTGTTTTATGTACATATCAGTAAATACATGCTTAGGTTATTGTGAGCCTAAGTTTGAACTTACAAAGAGCTGATGCAACTGGCTCCAGGTCTCCACGGTGACAGCTTGAATCCTGGCACATATGCCTCCTGAGAGTTGCCTCCTCTAAGCCAACAACAAAGCAGCCAGAGCAGCTGTACTGACTGTCATAAGATCATCCTGTTATTTATTCTATACAAATTACTTGCATATGTTCTGGGCTGCCTTACCCTCAAGGTTAAAACTGTCATCTGAGCCCGAGGAGGGCTGCAGAAAGACAGTTGGCAGAGGGTTAGTTCTACCCTCAGCTGTAGCCACTGCAATGTTTTCTTTCATTTCCCATTCACACCTTGTAGGAAAGTCCAGACACTGAGAAAAATGAGTTCCAGAGATATTCATGTACGGTGTTCTGCCAGTTGTCGGCCTGTTTGTGATCACACCTTTAGATTCAGATTAAAGTCATATCAGAAGTAACTCAAGGGAGCACCTTCACATGGCAAACAATTACAATCAATGTCATTTGTCTGGGTTGAGCTGTCTGATGTGATGGGAATTGGAGAAGGTGATGAACTGCGTTGTTTCCATATCAAAGCAGTGGTCCTGGTTTCAGGATCACTGTACATCAACAGCATGTGGTGAAGGGTCTGACTGATAAATGAGGAAACTAATTTGAGGAAGTAGTCCTGTGGTGCTACAAGGCGGCTGGAGCACGAGTTGTGGATGTCTAGTCACCAGGAGTCACCAGGTCTTTGGACTTGTCAGGATGCTCTGTGGTTGGTAAAGAAACTTGACAGGTTGATATTTCGCCCAGCACCCTCCGTGTGATGAAATGGAGCCTGTAACAGCTATTTGCATTTATCATAAGCCTTGTAAATGTCAGCACAGGAAGTGCTGTTAATGTGACAGCAGGATGCCAAACAGAGGTGAATCTAAACAAAAATAGGCCTAGCCTGGTTTTTATTACAATACAAACTGTGGCCTCCTATCTCAGATTTCATTTAGTAACTGGTTGTGTGCTGTTGCACAACTCTGGCTATGGAAGATGTATTTGTAACCACATCCTAATATTCTATACTGAGGTCATTTGTAGGAAAAAAAAATCAAGTTAAACAATATCACAGACTCAGAGCAGACAGTAACAAATACATTTTTTTTTCACTTCCGAATTACATCCAGGAAAATTTTTATGTTTCAGGTCACTGGCACAGTTTGTTACAGATTTCTTTTTTCATATTTAATAAAAATATATTCATTGCAAAAGCCATTCAGGAAAAAAATGGAGGTAAATTCTCTCTTAAAAACTGGGCTGTTCCAGTGGGAATAGTATATCCACGTGTTCCTTTCCTTGACATTCTCTTTTACTTCTTAATAAGCTTGCAGAGACACGTAAAGCCCTTTTTGTTGAAGAACAAGGTTGATGTAACTCTTCTGAGCAGATTCTCGGAGGATTTCTTCTCCTCCAGATGCAAATGAGACTGGAAAAAACAAATCAAAAGCCACACCATGCACAGTGGCTTAAAAGTGATTTTAAAATTCCTACAAACTGTGTGGGCTCAGACAAACCAAGCATATTTATTACTGAATGAACGACTAAAATGGATGCTAATTCCTATTCCACTGTATCAAGTGTCACTAAATCCTGAGGTTTTTTTTTTTTAGGTCTTTCATATTTCCAAGCCCATTTCCTCATTGTAACATCATTTATAAATGTTGTACTGACTGGCATGTAATGATTTAGATAAACACTTTGATGGTTTGCTTTTGTTTTGAAATATGGATCTATTATAAATGGACTCCTGACAAACAAACACATGCTTGGCCTCCCCTAAATGTCCTCAGAGGTTTGCAAAGCTTAGACAGAAACAATACCACAGTAATCATGAAAGAGAATAGCAAATCCTTTGCATGTCATGTGCTCTCTCCATATCCATTAGCTTGAAAGGACTGCTTTAGAATGGGTGGAGAAAAATATACATATCCCTGGATTTGACATGGAATTATTTGAACCTCAGCCGGGGCATAAATCCACCCTATCCTAATCCTGTGGTAACCTGTAAACAGTTTACTGCTCATGTGACATAACCCATAGATGTTTTTCATCTTCTTTCTTGTCTTACAATATGCTTATATAATACATTACAAACTATTCTTGCATGTTACTCTGACTCAACAGAGCATGGTGTTCCTGCTAAGATGCTATGGTGTTGTCGTGCCGTCTTTCACAGAGATGGTGCCAGAAGGGTGGCATTAGCCCCAACTTGGAATCTATTTGGACACCCCTGATGCCACAGTGCAGAAGGTTACATGTCGCTGGCTTAATAATAATGATGGATAGATCACTTATTCAAGCCCACTGAAGACAGGTTCAGGGTCTCTTAACTGAAGACTAATAGGGAAGAGAGGAAAAATTACTAAAATGCAGCCAAATTGAATGTTACACCATTATATGGTTCTTATCAGTTATCATTCCCATAATTCTGCTTGGAGAACCTGCATCTATCAGAAGGTGCATACAAAATGTGCTTTAATTAGGTAACATCCAGTTGTTTTTGTAACTATGACAGCTAACAGATAAGACAGATAACACCCTGCACCAATGACGAGGCAATGTTATTATCCCATATCTTAGGGTCCCACTGAATGATAAAGTCATTAAATGCCACAATAACACACAAAGCAGGTGCTAAAAAGATTTCAAACAAAAAAGATAAAACACAACTAAAACACAACTATTAATAATGTTTAGTTCACTTGGCCAAGAGTCAGCGCTTTAGATTTGAGTATAACACTAATTTTACAAATGTGTTTTCTTCTTTAAAACTAAAAAAACCCATCAAGTGCTGCTTTGAGAGGTGATTGCTCTTTGGCCTCTACTTTGGCTCTAGTCATTAGAATCTGAAAGAGCTTTTCACTGAATTGTGTTGCAGTGACAGAGGAGCTGGACTCAACTATTCTCTCTCGTTCCTTGTACAAAAACAATGTACCAAGGGAAAAAATACAGTATTATTTTTTACTGCAAACCTTATAAAAGCCTGTGCTGGGATAAATGATTTTCTTGCAAAAGCTTGTATGCCTGACTTGTATGGTTTTATCTGAAGCACACGCGGAGAACACCTATGATTATAAACCATAGTTGTAAAATGAAACAATGCGTGGTGTTGTTTTTTTGTGTGTGGTCACAGATAGATTCGCTCTTCTCTTGATTTTCAAACATCTCAATCTCCACAATAAATGCACCACGTGAAATGTGTCTCTTGTTTATGAATGATGAAAGCACAATTTTAGTTCACTTTTTGTGACAGTCCAAGGCTCAGATCAGCTGCACTATATGTTTCTTCCTTGCTATATTGTACAGGCGTCATTGCACCAGCCCCTCTGCACTCATAAACCCATCCAGGAGGGAGTGATTATTTCTCAAGATGTGGAGATCGAGGACTTGCCAGTTCGTTGTTCCTCTTATTAGAAGAGATGCTTATCCCAGCCACCCTGTGGGCCATGTGTCTCTGTCACCTTGAGCCCAGCGCTTGGACTGGAAGAAACAGAACTGCGGGTTTCTGTGTTTTTGTCTCCCTCTAATGAAGTGCTCCATATCAAGTGTCCCCAAATTAGTAACAGTATTGCAGGTCATAAAACACGGCATCTCCTTTAATTCAAAGTGACACAACCGTGCCTGTATTCTCTCATGTTGCAACATCAGGAATGTGTTTTCATCTAATAAGAGGCTTTTCAACCATGTTCATGCATTCTTGAGGGCACCCATTTGTCTCCAGATTGTGAAATTTGAATATGTAATAAATCAGGACGTTTAATATGAATATTGTGAGCAGCAGAAGTGTGGGCTTTGGAAAAGGAAAAAAATATATACTCAGTCACGAGAAAGATTTTTTTTTTCCGTTTCTTAGCAGGGGTCTTTGAATAAATGCCAAGAAACTATGTCTTACTTCATCTTTTACCTTCAAATCTTCATTCATCCTGAAGCTTCCTATAACACAAGGAAAATGTCATGTTTTTTTTCACAGCCATAATTCTGATTATTCCTCCACACACACGTCTGAATCAAATTATATTAAAACAGAAAAAAAGAAAACTTGAAAACACTATTTGCTGGTTGCGATTATGTTACACAACTTAAATCTCCACAGTAACTATTAAATGAACATGGTGATTGCTTTCTCAAAATCTACCTTATTTTGGAATAACACCAGGGAATTTAACAGCCTCTTCCTACAATGGCTTTCCTTCATAAAACTGAAGCAAAACATTGACCACAGGGTGAAAAAGTGACAAGAAATCCATCAAATTATAAAGTTTGTTTTAAGTAGGCGTGTGTTTATTTCACTGTGTGCGTGCACATTACTCATCACAGTAAAGACTCCACAGTGTTGTGAGAGTTGTGCTCTCTGGAGTAAAGTAGACTGAATATTGGAATTATCACTACTTCTCAAAGACCAACTCATCTTGCAATACCTATCATTTTAATTATATTGTAGAAATACTACTGGCTCTTTTCCCAGACCTAGATGTACAGAATCAGTCGCACAAGATCAGACTTGGCAAATGTTTATTTTCCCAAATACTAAATGGGACCCTGGGGATATTATTCTTCATTCCACTTTGTATCTCACTTCAAAGGCACTGCTGGGAATCAACTGACACATTTCACTGATCTTTTTGTGGTGAAGAGCCACAGAAAAGAACCTATTATATAACATATCTGTGAAAGTAACTTTTTTGACAATTTTTAATTTTTAAAAATATGACAAAATCAATAGCACAAATCCACAAAGCCCAACAAGGAATACAAACATAATTTTTTATTCAATTTTTTTCATGGGCAAGCATTATTCCTTTGCATCAATACTAGTGAAGAATGTGTTGGCTTCATTCCTTCAAAATGTGTAGAAAATTACGCACAGTGGTAGAAAATAAAAAGTTAGATGACGGAAATGTGAGCTGTGTATTTAACAGCCTGCTGTTTGACACTTTGGCTCTATAACAGAGCTTTTATTATTGCACAGCTTTCCACTACTCCTCAAACAAACTCTCACATTCGCTTAATTAAATCCTCAATTGAAATGTGTTTGTGGAAAGAAAGGAGATATTCCATGCAGAAAACAGTTTTGCAGACAATTCATTGCCCTTTGTTTTCCCAAAGAGGGCTGCTCTCACTCCAACCCAGATTGTGTCTGTGTTTGTTGGCTTATACGTGTGTAAATTTATTTCCAACAGACGTTTTAATTCTTTTTCACCCTTTTGCAGAGCTGTTTTTACACTGCTGTAAGCTGACAGTTAATAAGAGGACCAGGTTATACAAGCAATTAAAGTACTCAAGGCATCCAGGACTCCATACCTGACAATGTGCTGGGATTTTGGAAGACTAATGAGGCATCTCTCTTACTCCAGTCAGGAGCTTTTTCTTGGAAAAGCTTGCATTCTTGGCTTGTTGGCAGCTCTCACCACCACTAATAATTGATACTGTCACAATGTTGTTTTTAAGTACTAAAGTAAAGTTTGTAATTTTACCTGGGGTAATTTTATGCTCAGTTTGTTTGGGGTGATTGGGGTGTTTGCTAGTGATCCTCCTTGAACCAGTACCGTTATATTGCATAACACCTGCTGGGCATTAGTGTCCGATCTCTTTCCCAACCATTCTTCACTTCTTTTTAGCAGGTTGATTTATCTGTCTAAGTTTATACTTGCCTTTCAGATCAGTTTGTAATGCTTTGGAATTCATCACACCATAATGCCGACTAAAATCATTGGTAAAAGCCACTTTACATGAAGCTAAAGGCATTCCTCATGTATTATCATACAAGAGACTTGTTCCAAGCCACAGACTAAATCGTGCATTAATGCTGATTTCTTGCACATGCTTCATGGTTTGGGCTATTTTGGCGCAGCAGACTGTGGAGTCCACAACAATCTGTGTTGTAGAGGCAACAGGCCTGTTATGATTGACACATTTCAAGAGGGATTTGCTGAGATTGAAAGACCATGAGTGAATTAGGAGTGGAGACACAGCGCCAAAGGCAACACCTGTAACTTGAGTTGCATGTTTCAAATGAAGTAGCATTACAGCCACTTTCAATCTGTGCTCTGTAAGCATATGAAGCATAGCAAACTCCAGAGAAACCCACATGCTTCCCCACACCTAAACACCTTTATTTACAGTGGCTTGCGAAAGTATCCGGCCCCCTTGAACTTTTCCACATTTTGTCACATTACAGCCACAAACATGAA
>JAUYWH010000013.1:9442293-9521648 GCA_034779795.1 Ctenopoma multispine
TTCATGTTTGTGGCTGTAATGTGACAAAATGTGGAAAAGTTCAAGGGGGCCGGATACTTTCGCAAGCCACTGTATGTCTCATGTGATATTTATTTACCAAAACAGTAAGATTATGGGACATTTGTCTTTTCATTCCGGGCATGCAGGCTTGTCGTCATAGACCAAATAACCTCTGTTAGGTGGAGCACAGTGGATTGAAGAACAGGAATGTAGGAGGAATAGTAGCTCAGAGAGTGTTTTTACTGTAATGAGAAGCAGACAGGAGGAACTCTGTGCTGCTATTGTTGCACACAGGTTTGCTTTGGATTCCTGTCTCACCCCTCCAGGCTACAGACCCATGAATATTTAAATAGGAAAGGGACTTCCGCTAAACATCAATCAAAACCCTATCTATTCAATTACAGGCCTCAGATCTGTGATGTTCGACCAGCAGCAGCTTCTGATGAGAAGAAATTCTGCCCATGGCAATGCCTGTGAATATTCCAACCATGTGGACAATGAGTCAATTAAAAACAGCCCCTTAGTGCCTGGCAGACCTTCAAGAGAGGGAAGTCACTGGATATTTTCTCAGTGACACTGCACTTGGAAGAAATGCATATGAAGTTTTAATCTAATGAAAGAGGATCAGAATACAGCAGAGTAATTGTAAAGAAATATTATCCTCTTTTCTTGTGAAAAAAGTCTACCCAATATGAAAATTTAACTCAATTTAATATTTTCTCATAAAGAATCTTATGAATAGGCTCAAATTCAAAGGAACTTTCTGTCTTAATACATTTCACCTTGATAAATGCCAGAGACTAACACAATATTTGTTCTATATGAAATGAGTGAGATAAAGCAATAGCGAGAGTGTTTGTGAGTGTGTGTGAGAGAGTGGGGGAGGAAGGCTGAGACTGGATCAGACTCACAAACAGTAATGTAAAAAATGATAAAAGAGTCATGAGAAAGAAAAACAACAGTTTGAAACACCTGTTCAAAGGCGGTCGATGAGGTCTCTGCCATGTGAAGAGATGACTCACACTGGCAGAGGATCAGTTGATTGGACGTGTGCCGTTTAGCAATCCCGTATCTCTGTCAGAGAGCGATTCCAAATCATAGTCCTGCAATCTTTTGTAACTGCAACAACAACACAGCTCAGCCTGCAGAAAAGCTGTGCTTGACACAAACCTATCCTCCGCTAACAAGAGTCAGGCACATCAGCCAGAGTGCTATTCTTGGCAGTCGCCACTGGTCGTCTATGAAAGACAGATCATGCAGTGAGGCCAGAGGACTACTACAGGGATTTTACAGCGACCACTACAGTGCTTAGTTAATATAATGTTAGCTTTCTGTATTATCTTTACATGTTGTGGCTTCCTGTTCTTGATTTGGCCATACTAATTGAGTTAATCAAGAGTCAGTGTGTCATACCCCCCAGCGAAATGGTAGATTTAAACTTATGAACAGAAGAAAACCATAGAGAAACATAGCAAGGAGATGAATGACCAGAGAACCACAATGCTAATTGAACACAGTACTCTGATTAAAAGAATAGTTTGACATTTTGAGGCATTTGTGTATTTGCTTTATCCTGAGACGTAAACGAGACGATCAAGACTGTGTCGTGCTTTCCAGTTATAAATTGAGCTATACTCATGAGATGGTTAGCTCACCAGTTAGGATGTTAGGGTATAGTTTGTTTGTTTAATCTGTAGATAGACTGTAATGTGAGAACGACAGATTGCGGTTTGATGCAGGAATATTTCTCAGAGCTTCATATTTTTAAAAATGGTTTATCCCCAGGATGATGATGTTAAATATGTATCATGTTAGTGTCATCTGGGCTTGGTATATTTAACCTATAGACAGTTTGATCAGAAGTTCTCTCATTTCTGGATATGTGCGTTATGTTTTCAGGAATTACGTTGCCTTAGATTGAAACATATTATGCTTTTATGTAAGATTAATTGATCTGGCAATCCACAAACCCACAAAAAAGATGCTGGTAAAAAAACTGTCAGAGTTGAAAAAGAATCTGCAACACATTAAGTGCCTTTGCTTGGAGAAGTAGATGAAAGGCGCTGCCCTTGTATTGCTGGGGAGGTGAAGGATTCTCCTCAGGAGAAATTAGAAACACTCTTTTCCCACTGGCGCACTGACAGTAACTCACCGGGTTGTCAATCCATTTTAATCAAATTACTGTGTTTCAAATCTATTTTAGAACTGGAATGACATAAGTCTGAGAGATTGCTAGTTTCACATTATGAAAGCTGTTTTCAATCAGATGTGCACAATATTTCTTTGTTTTTGGAGTCTTGCTTTAAAGAACTGTTGATATGAGCACAGAGATGAGCTGAGTTCAGGGAGCTCTCTGGCAACTTCATATAAAGTCACAGGCGTGAGAAGAGAGAAGGCTGGCAGACACAGCACAAATCATATGAAGCAGTAAATTGTTTCTGATTTGAAAAGTGGAAAATGTTTGTTTGCTTTAGTACATATGAAATTTACAGGAACAATGGGAGGTTTTTCAGGAATTATTTCTCTTGAGTTCCCTGACATCAGCCAAATGACAGCTAATGTTTCATAAAACAGAGTCTCTTGAGTAGAGTAAATACATTTGAAGCAATTAAAAAGCCCAAAATATGTTGCTGTAGTCATCGGATATCAATTTAATGGGTTGGGAAGTGAGCCGAGTCCAAAAAATACTCTCTAGGTTTTTGTCAAAAGTGATGAAAAGCAGATTGTGTCAAAAAGTATCAGATAAGTAGCTGATAATGTCATTTATCCCAAAGGTGGGACGTGGTTAACAGGCTCTTACCATCAAAGCATGGAAAAAGAGAGATCATCCCTCGTTTAGCCGTGATGTGTAAACCTTTCTAACATGTATACCATATGTTTTCCTCCTCTTGAGTGTCATAAACGTGTTACAGGCTGTGCTGGCACAGTGGCCTGTCCTGACACTGAATCACAGGATTCCCTAAGCCCACCTAAATCTTGGCTCCACTCAACACCTCAACACAAACGGAACTGTTTATGTTGCAAACAGGCTTGAAAAAGCACACTTGTAACAGTGCATTTGGACAAGAGATTTATGATCAGGATGTGAATGCTCTATTTTCTATTGCTGATTCACCCAGTGCAGGTTCACTCTCCCAAGACACTTACACCTGATATTTGTTAATACACACTCCAGCCTTGCAATATAGTATCTATTACTCTGTAATTTTGCTCAAAGGTGGCATTGACTTCAGTGGTGTATGTTTGAGACATGTCACCGTGAGCTGCTCACTATCATCCTCACCCATAAACAAGAGCAAAGTGTGCTCCAAGGGTCCTAGGACACACAAAATGGTCAGCCATCAATGAAGTCATAAATTGAGGTCATGAGTGTTGGTTGTTACTTAAAATACTTTTTTTTATTTTTTTATTTGTTTTTTTTAGACAGTGAGCTAGTCATTTGTGTTATTTCACTACAAATGTTGATGTGATGAGCTACTTAGAGACAAAGCACATCATGCAGGAGCATGTAGCAGCCAAAATGTTTATTACTGATAAAGTAGGCATTAATTAAGTATTAATAAATCATTTATTAACTATTAATGAAACAATTACTCGTAACATTTAGTAGCCACACATTTTCTTACATTTGAAATTAATATTTCTGACTATTATGTAAATAATACAAGGGGAACGTGTTCTATTTAGTGTGAGAAATATTTTTATTTACTGCATGTGTATTTATTTGCAGAGGTTGAAGTTCAGCCATCATTCACAGTCTTATTAATCTTTTGTAATACATTACGGATCAAAGCCAAAACTATCACACACACCAGGTCAAACGCCTCTCAGTGTGATCAGGGGAGACAGCAGCGTCCAGAGAGTAAGAGCAGTTGACTTTCACAAACCAGGCCCTCTGTTTGACATTGTGTTTTCTTAATCAGTGCCAGCTGTCTGCAACATCAGCATTCAACCTCATACCAGCATAAAAAACTTAAAAGTTAGAGCTTTAAACATGTCCAGATTCTTTTGTATGCAACAGGCAGAACCAGCCTGCTCGTCAATATTAAAATAAATGGTGCCTGTGATCATTAAGTGTGGAAATGAGCGCTTAACTTTGTAGGGTACACACGCACACACACACACACACACACACACACCAGACACACACACACATAGAAAGACACAGAGAGTTTGGATAAAATTGTGCAAATTCATTGTAAAAACATTGACGTTCGCTGAGCCACGTGCTGGCTCTGTTTGTAATATATTTAGATTATCATCTTCATACAAAATAAAAGCCTAAATATGATAATATCATGGTGTTAATTTATTTGTGGAACTTGATTGCTGCTCCATGTTTTCAAGGGCTGTAAAATCTTTTGTCTCTATGGCCAGCGATTGCAGATATAAGCTGTTCCTTTACAGCATAATCAATTTCATGCTCCCTTTTTAGCCCTTTTCGGTTGGATGCCTCATTTTGATATTCTCAGGACAATAAATGGATTTAACAGATATTTTGAAAAATGTCCCAGCACTTGTACTGTGAGCGACAATAACCTCAGAGGCCATCTTACCATTCGTAAACAAACAAGTACATCTATTACTGTGAGTATGAACCAGATGTTGATACACAGCAGTCTTTCCATGCGGAAAGAAAACACAGCAGACAGGCCATCTTTGCCAATCTGGAACAATCAAGTCAGAGACAGCTCTGATATTCCTCAGTGAAATGTCTGAATTAAAATATGCAGCTGTGTTAGAACTGAAGCAAAAGGATAATATTTTGTTTAAGTTAACACACTTTTTTTTATTGCTCTTTTTTTCCGTAATGCAAGTTTATTTTGAGACTGAGAGAGCATAGGTGCTGAAGCACATCAAATTATATCTGTGATCATTTCCTCTTTTGCTAACAGCTGCCCTGCAGATGTCTCATCTTATTAACACATTTGAATTAGTGCTCGGAGTTGTCGGTGTGTTTGCAGTATCTGAATCTTTTCCTTCCTTGTGAAGTCTTTAGCAGCAGTCCAGCAGAAAAAGTGCAGGAAGTGCTGCTCTCCCCTGACAATAGCTATTTGAACATCCTTTGCGTGGATTCCATCTGAACTCAACCCCTGACCCTTCCCTTGTCCCTGAGCCTGGGTCCTGCCCTCATGCTGCCGTCCATCCTCCTGGGTACACGCTGACCTGTGAACTTTGCCTCGCCTCTGAGGCGCAGCTACCGACCCTGTGCAAAGACTTCACGGGAGACAAAAACACAAGACAGAAAGTTGCTCCTCATCACTAGTCCCGCCTGGGGCTGTAACGTAATCTGAAAACTGAAAAGGTGACAGCAGCCAGAGATCACTATGTAAAAGTGTCAACTGCCATTTTAAGATATTAACAATATTGACATTTTGAGTATTTGAGCAAATTTCGTCTCAATACAAGTTCCTGTAACTCTGGGCTGCTCAAACTTCTTAACTTAATAAATTAAAAGTGGGTCACGAGGGTCAACATGTGTTTATTCTCAGGAAGGATCATTAAGAGGATTAACACTAATCAGGGGGATTATAAGCAGCCATTACTCAGCTGGATGGTACTTTCCTGCTTGATCTCTTCACTTTGCTTAGTTTAGAAAGAAGGATCTGATAATGATTCCTCTGGTGACATTTTCTTTGTAAATAAAAACATAGTGGACTCCTTGATTACCTTCAACCCAAACTCCCAAAGAGTCTGTTAAAGAAACTGTTTTAGGGCACAAAAAATGTATTGGAGATGTTTCATACAGTTTTTAACTGTACATTCGCCTCCAAATTACTATTAAGCTGAATCAGCGCCTCTTTGACATAGTATCAGCTAAAATGAACATTACAAGAAGTTAGTTTATGTGAAAGAAATTTGTTATGCTATTATTATAACAGCTCAGAAGCTGGCTTGCACCCTGTACAACCCAACATGGCACATCTTCATTTCATCCAAAATATACACCAGAGCAACTCTTTCCAGGCACAGAATCAAGCAAGTCAAAGAGAAGAAGAAGAGCCACAGAGGCAAAGGAAATTGTTGCTACAATTAAAAGCAGAAAAACACATTATCTGTTTGCCTTTGGTTGTGTGTTTTTAATCTTTAAAGAAAAGGATAAATGATAAAGGATACTGTGCTTGCCAAACGTGCTATAGCTGTAGTATTTCTGTAATGTGTGGCATGCATGTGCTCAGGTCTGTCTATGTGTTCTGGTCTTCATTAGACTTGGAGTGAACATCTTTGCAACCTGACAGAAAGAGCCTTTCATGTGTCCCCTGCCTGGTCCTACTCGCCAGAGCCTAACCAGAAACATGCCACTGCCCAGGGCAAGGTCAGGTTTCTAACCGTACCACAATATTAAAGCAACATTGCCTAAATATTCCACCCATCCTTGCAGGAGTGATGTTACAGTTATACTGTAAGCTATTGCAGGATGAACCATAAAAGTGGCTCACATACATACATAGTAATGCATAGGTCATTGTACTCTTAATCTGTAGAATGGGTTCAAAGAGGTCAGAGGAAACGTGTGCTATGTTATTCTCAGTTCTAATAAAATAGGATCCAATGTCAAACAGAGGGTGGTTGTATGGATTTATTTAACTGATGTAAAAAAAAAAAAGCCAAATTAATAATATTGCTTTCAGAAATACAGTACGTTTTAATTTGAAATCAGTAGCCTCTGCCTGACTTTCATGCAAGAATGTAATGTCATGCAAAATGAATAAGCCTCCTCTGGCCTTGTACCATCAGAGACAAAGCTTTTCTACTGACAACCAGCCTATTATTTAGTTGTTGGGTTTTTTCCTTTCTTTTATGTCCTTGGAGACTTGGATGCCTTGCAGCGTGCCTCAAAGGAGGCTAGAGGCCCTTTTGTTTTGAGGTTTTCACACTTGAGGGCAATGGTCTTTGGTGTGTGTAGAGAGGGAGTGTGACAGCCTGAAAGGCAGAGGGGTTGGGCTGGCTCACACAGAAAGGAGCCATGGCTAAACACTGGCCCCGCTCCTAGAAAAGAGAGACGGATTATCGTGCATAGACCAAGAGGAACTAATCTCCTATGACATAATAGAACTGTATATGAACAACATCCCTGAGAACTGAGTGGTGAAACATTGACTGGCTGAAGAGGCTGAGTGTGTGAAAACAAGGGCTCGGAATAATTTGTCACCCATTGTGTAAAATGTTGACAAGACTCAACTTCAAATCTTCAAGATTTTAAATCTTCAGCACACCATGATTATTGTCAGAACTTCCAATTTTGTCTTGAAATCTCCACTACTTCCTGTCTGGTCCCTCCCTTATCCCTGTCAACTTCCCATTTTAATTAGTTTGATTGGTTTCACCTGTGCATCCCCCTGTTTAAGCAGCACCTCCCATGCTTTCACTTTGCCAAATTGTTTGCTCTCTTCCAGAAGCAACTCTTCAGCCTAAATATTGCCTTTTAAGATTCTGCCAGCTTTTGGACTGGATCTGCGCTATGACTGTCTGTAACAGACAGATAAAGGCTTCTGGTTGGAGGTGAGACATCTTCTAGAAATTAAAAACAGCAACCTTTGGGATAACCATGACCTGGACAACTGAGAATCTTCACATGCATTGGACAATGATGTTTTGGAAGACCTTTATGTACCCTCATGTATCTAACTACAAACAGCTAAAGAGGTTCCAGGGTTCTGCAAACTTCTCTCAGTGTTTCATTCAAGGTTAAGGCTTCATTGCTGCCCCTCTCCATCAGCTCACCTCGAGCAAGAAAAGGTTTAAGTGGTCCAATTTCACCAAAGAAGCCTTTGTTGCCCTCAAAGCCCGCTTTACCTCGACCCCGATTCTGGTGCTCTCTGATCCCTTCTGGCTGTTCGTTGTCAAATTTGACACTCTGACACCAGTATGGGGAAAATTCTGTCTCAACATGCTCAGACAGAGCAGAAGATCTGCCCATATGCATTCTTCTCTAGATGCCTGTGCCCCACTGAGCACAACTACAACATTGGGGATCAGGAGCTACTGGCAGTGAAGCTGGCCCTGGAAGAATGGCAGCATTGGCTCAAAGAAGCAGAGCACCCAGTCCTGGTATTGACAGACCACAAGAACCTCTAGTATCTTAGGACTGCGGAGTACCTGAACTCCTGCCAGACACAGTGAGTTCTCTTCTTTGCCAGGTTCAACTTTACGCTGTCCTAATGCCTTGGTTTCAACAACAGAACGGCAGACGCTTTGTCCAGGCAATCTGATGAACCACAGCAAGAGAAGGTTCTGGTCTACATTGACAGACATCTCAACCCCTTCTGCTCTGCTCCTAGTTCCCGGACTGGTGTCAATCATCCCATTTTCGGGTTCAGCAGCGGTTCTGGTGGCCAAACCTAAGACCAAACCTGGTCGGTTTGAGCCCAGGCAAAGACCTCTAAGAGGTAACCCAACAGCTTTCTGCAGCCTCTGCCCATTCCCAGGCGCCTGCACCTACATACACATGATGTGGTTGCACATCTCCATTGTCTTTGTCACCAGGATGCATCTCCTGGAGGGTAAGACTGATTCTGACTATGGTAGATCGATTCTTTAAGATTGTTAATTTCTTTCCACTTCCGAAACTGCTGTCAACCAAGTAAACCGCCAAAATTCTGATCCAGCATGTCCTCCATGCTCTGTTCCGGGGACCAGCTTTGTGGCTGAAGAGGGTTGGGTTTGATTTTGCCAGTTCACACAGATCCGCCATCTTGTACTCACCTCTCTGCAGACGACACTCCCTCATATACTGCACAAGCCACCACTTCTATCTCCAACCTCAGAAAGATTTTTTATACAACCTTAAGTCTCTTAGAAGCCTAAGCTTTAATCTGCTCACTTACTTACCTGGTCACTCTCCTGCTTTTGTTCTCTGCCTTGTCTGTTGAAATACTCACCTGTGTCTCCTTTCTAGATCCAGTCCGTGCACCACCTACTGGTTGGGAGGTTCCTTGGGAGGCAAATACAGAGGTTTGAAAGCTGGTGAAAATACTGACATTAAGCAGTGCAGTTCAACTCTTGACAACAGCTTGTTCCTGAGGATGTTGAATACATGTCTGTAAGTCACATTTAAAAGAAGTATCTGCAAAAAGAACAATGTAATGATCTCCTGTTAGGAAGAAGAATGCAATGAATGTCACTTCACCTAGATAAACATGATAAAGTATGTACTAAACACTGTTTGGTATACACTGCTCTCAGGATTACTATATGTGTAAAGAGACTCTTTCATCAAACATACACAAATAACTCAGCTTGAAGCTTTAAACACAAAAATGTCCACACATACAGTAGTGTAGACTTGACTCTGTGTCATTCGTAGCTTTATTTTCTTGAAAACATTTCCACTTTTCATTTTACAGAGGGTGAAAGTTTGCTGAGCAGAGGAGGGATTTAATGCTTTCCAAACACAGAAATGCTCCGAGCTGAGCACTACATTGAGGGGTGCCTGACCTCAGCAATGGTAAATTCGCTTGGGCTGTTAAGCTAGATGACCTGTTTATTTGGACTTGCAAAGCGCATGTCTCCTGGACCGATCAGTGAATTTGCTGCACACAGAGTCTGCCATGATGGATTTTACAGCCAAAGTAAGCAACAGTAACTGCCAAGTAGTTCAGCACTGGGCGGAGAAGCATGTCTATTTACTGCTCAGCAGCTTCAATTAAACAAACAGCAAAGGGAATTGGTTAAGGATTATTTTATTACTTAGCAGTTTGTACAGTTTCTACCATGGAAAAATAACATGTAACATAAGACTGTATTTACAATTCCATTTTTACAAAATGTCTTTACAAGATTCTATGCCGGTTCAAAAATTTGAGACTAAAACACACAAAACACACACATTCACACACATCCAAACCAAACTTTGTAATACACACATAAATAAATATAGACATTCACTGACTGTTCCACAACAAATATTTCTACAGGCAAGAACATGTACAATTCATCATTTCCACACAAGTTATAATTTCATTAATAAACATTACATATTACTCCCAATATACCTGTGATTCTTTGTTAATCTGTTAATGAAATTGCTAACATATTGAAAGGAGGTAACACAGACATTATTTCATGCCAACAGAATGTTAACGGTTGTCATGCAAAACCATTACAAGCTTTCAATTTGAAGCAAGTAATTAATTTACAGTTCATAAATCAAATGTACTACATGCAACATACTACGTGAAATATTCTGGGTTAGACAACAATGACTTTAGGTACATTATCCATCAGTACTGACTAATATGTATGTATGCCTAAGCGCCTCTTTAAAAGGTAACACAAAATAAATAGATGCATTTCTACTTTTCTTCTTTATGAATAAACAATAGTTTTACAATTCTGGCATTTCCTACCGTCCATTTTCAACCATCAGGTTACCAAAGTAATTGTGTTTCTTCAATTGCCTTGTTATTAAATGACTGATAAAATCCTACTGAATATCTTTGCTGCTTTCAATAAAAGCTGGATCACAACAATTTTACATTTACCTGAAATTTCATAGCTTCCCTATGAGTCTGGGATGAGTTGCTAAACTGTTTGCTAACCAACACAGAAAATGAGACCTTGCAGTTTAAATGTCACTATTCAGATCAGTCTGGTGCTACGTGCCAGTCAACAGAGAGGGGTTAAAAGGAATAGCTGATGTAGTTGTGGAGCCTGGGGAAGATGGACCCATATTTCATAAGCAGGGGGCTCAGTTCATGGTCTGGTACGCTGTGTTTCTGTTTGGTTCCACACATTCCTTCCCTGACAGGCAGGAGCAGAGAGCCACTGGTACTTCTCCCTAATGGGTCTGCCTCAACTTGCAGCTCAGTGTTTCTCTACTGATGGCTTCTGGTGATGAGAGTGGTGCTGCCGGAGTCTGGGTCCTAGAAAATACACATTATCACAGATCAGTCCGATACCACTCTGAAGCCTCACTCTTAGTAACGATCAAATGCATTTTCATACAACATATTGTGTTTAACCTTTTATATAGGTACTAAACGGTTTTTTAAAACATAAACACCCAAAGTCGAGTGTCTTTTCTGTAAAAAATATATAGTATAACATAGAAATGTGTAAGAAACACTGCATCTTTTCTAAAAAGTGTCAACTTAGGTGCAGTGTGAACAAACATCAAGTTTCAAAGTTGACTTTGATTTGAATACCTGATTTAAATAATAAATGTAGGCTCATTATACACTCTGCATTTTGTTTTGTTTTGCTCATGAGGAAGATATCTCACTCTTAAGCAGCTAAATGTCTCGGGTGCAGAGAGTAACTGCTAGAATTTTCAGTGGGTTTCCATTAAGTTTAAAAACAACAATTTACCATTTTATGGAAGGTTATGTGCTAAATACTGTTTATTTCTTAGCTATTTCTCAGGTTTAAGCACTTTTCAGGTAATATGTTAACTAGTGAGATTTAATGTGCCAATAGGAAGACTTTGTTACCCTTGGACAGAGACAAGATAACTGTTTCCCATTGTTGCCAGTCTTGTGTTAGGTTATGCTTACCAACTGCTGACTGTAATCCTGTATGAATAATTTGACATTTTTGAGTTATTAGGCAGCTGTTTGCGACCTAGTACTTACGGTGTTGAATGACTGGTAATATGTTTGGGGTCTGGAAGGTCTTGACAGTGGCAGGACCTTCTCCCCCTGTAGTTATGACCTGCACCTCCAGTCTGTAATAGGTTAATGGCCGCAAGTTGGACACTACAAGCAAGCTATGATCCTGCCAAGAGAGGGAGGAGAGCAGCAGAGAACATGCAATCAGTTGAAATACCACAGAACATGTCTTTGAATTTGACAGGACTTGAATATGAATGGGCTGTAAACCAGGGGAATATCAGATGTGTAGCTGTATTTGCCCAGACCACAGACAAACACAAAGACTTTGTTTTCATAAGGCTTGCTGTCTCTCTTTCTTGCTGTTAGCCTGATAAAGTGTGTGGTGGGTGGTTTTATTTATAGATGAGCTCCAGAGGCTGGGAGGTGCAGATAGGCGGAACGTGTTGTTGATGGAGCAGATTATGTCAAAGAGCGGCTTTTTCAGAGCTCTCACGGAGGATGAAAGAGGAAGGCAGATGAAAAGGAGGAGGAGGAGAACTTCCAGCAGGACACAACAATTCGTCAGATCTATCCTTTTGTCTGTCTACACACTGCAGCTTATCACGAGATTCATGCAAAGAGCCCACAAGTGTGTTATCCCTAAATCACCCTCACCTCTGACAGATGCTGTTAAACGAAATGCTGAAAACTGAACATATTTGCCTAATGCAAAGGGCAGCAGTCCCTATGGACAAGTTCCCTGTGTTATTTGGACACATATGCAATCTTCAACATTTGAAATGAAACAACCTTTACTGTATGATTAATAGGGAAGCGAGAAAAAGTTAGAATTAAGAGAGATGCTTACTGGAGGCAGGATCTGGGATTGGGAGATGATGCTGTTGGGCAGACTGTTTTGCCGGCTCTCAGTAGTAATCTCCGCCCAGGTGACCTGGAAGCCTGTGATTCGCTGATTGGGAGCCAATCTGGACACACGCCACAGGAAGTTCCCAGTGATATTTCCCTCATTAACTGAGAAAGAAGCCGTCAGGTTCTCTGGTTTAGCCAAAACCTTTGAAACACCTGGAACTGTTGGAAAAAAACATCAGCATTTATCATGTTGGCAGAATTAAATTTTTGGTCGAGATGAGTCGGATAAAAAATTGATACTATATACTATATGTGTATCCTAAACATGCAGCTAGAGCAACAATCATAGTTTAGCAAAGAAAAACATAAAACCCAGACAGGGGGAAACAAAACTCCTGGCTCTGTCCAAAGTTTTAAAAAATCTGTGTTTCATTTGTGCAACAAAACTTTTCTTATAACATAAATGTTGTCCATCATCGTGATGAGCTATATATGCTGCTCTGCTATGTCTAATTACTGTGTTAACACTAATGTGGATAGATTTTTCAGTGACATTTATGTGGCAAACTGTTGCATTACTCACCTCCCTCACCCGGGCACGGGATGTGTTTGTGAGTCTTGCTCCGGATGGTAGCACAGGATGGGGTGAGAAAGGTGGTGCTCTCATCCTTGGAGCGTCTCTTGGACTTCAGCATGTGAACAGTGACTTTGTACTTGCAGGAGAACAGCAGGCCCGGAAGGTTGATGTAGTTCTCCTGAGCCAAGAAACACATTATTCAGCCCTGATGATTCTGACATGTCACTCAGGTCAAGTCCCATGGAGCTTCAGAGATAATTAAATACATAGTGCTGAAGCAGATCACATTCCTGCTCAGGCTTCAGGAACATGTCCCACTTTACAGAACCACTTTCAACACTTACGTGGTTGGGGTTTGACCAATATTCTCCTTTTCAAACTGCAATATAAATGATTTTATAGCTTCCAAATGTAGCATAAACACAAGGGGAACTTAATTAAGAAGCAGCATCCAAAGTGGATTCATGTGTGATTTGGAACGCCTGTAAATCCATGTTAATGAATTCTGTGCAGCAGTCACACACTTCACACTCACATCAAACTTTAACCATCTACTGAGCTTAACAAAACATGCCTTTATCATCTCTTTTCAAGCAAATGCAAAAATCATGCTGACTAGTGGATTTAGGTCTTGCATTTGTAATAAAGATATTCTACATTAATAGGTCGTCCCTTGGGAAAGAATGTGCGTGTATTCTCTCTGATATGAAACAGCTTTGATTAAAAGTGAATGAGGCGCTGTGCTCACATAAAAGCACAAGCCTGGAATTCTTCCCAGTGATCTATAGAAAATGGATGTACATTTCCTAGCAACCAGAGTGCAGGTCCCCAAAGAATGTGTTGATTGCCAGACCTCTGCCATCCTGTATCAGCCTGAGCACAGACAGTTAACCCCCCACCCCCAGACTCTTCCAGCCCTACAGTCCACAGTTCAGGCTGCACCCTAAAATAGAGTCCAATGCCAAAGCATGGCTGGGGCTGTTGGAGGTGAATGATCCCCAATTCCGGGAAACATTGTTTAAGTAAATGTGTTTTATTGGCCAACACGCCACATGCCTGACCACATGCCTGACTCATAATAGTCAAAACAACAGCCAGTAATTTGCTCAGAGCAAATCCAACAAAACAGAGCTTCAGGCTTACTCAGTGAAGTTGTTTTCTTTAGAGGAGCTGTCCTTTCTAGGCATCACACAATAGCTCAGGCACATATTTTACATAGTTCTGACTTGATCAGCAGCTTTGTGCACTCTGCGATTCAATCTTAAGTTGGAAGGTGTGAGACTGTTGCTGTAGACTAACCTGTGTGAAAGATTTCTCTGGTCCTCTGGTCTCGTTGTGGCTGCAGTACTCTGGCACCCACTGTACATGGTAGCGACTCACTGTGGGATCTGAAATAAGAAGGATGAGTAGAGTGAGACAGATTTTAGACTTTCAAATCTTTTTTAATACTTATTTTTAAGTGGAAATCCTGCATTCACAGTTGACTTAAGTAAAAATATGTGAGTATTATTTGCAAAATTAGTCAAAAGTACTCATTAGGGAATTCATTATGCTACTGGCCTTTTCCGGTAGCATATTATTTTATTACTGGATTCATTATAAGTGTCCAAATAATCATGACTTCAAATGGTAACCACAATAGTTTTATCTTCATCAACATTTTGGCTCCAAGAAATGGTTCTTGATGTATTACTGTGTATGGAACACATCAAGGTGGAGCTGACTTTGATTACTTTACATCATATCTATAAGGTCATCGAAAGTTTTGTATGTAAAATCTTATCCTGCAAGTTAAGTACTGACAAGTGGCTACAGTTTAGTTGAGACAGCAAGGAAGCAAAACAAACTGCAAGGTCAGCTGGCAAAGTGACACAAATTGCTTCTAATGTTTGAGTATGCCTCCACTTGTAGCTCTCTTTGGACAAATTAATTGTGGTATAACTAAGTTCTGCCCCTTTTCCTCTGAAGTGTATGGGTTATGACGTGCGATACATCTTTTATTACTTTAAACTGCATCTCATTACAGAACTTAGTTATGGTCAAATACTGCATCTACTGAACATTAATCTGATATCAAAAGGCAAATCTAACAGACTGAAATGATTATCTGGTGGTATCACAAAAAACAACACTCCTTATCTAAGTTCTGATATTATGGTTTCCATTATTGATGATCATGATAACTTATGTCTGTGAAAATAAAAAGAAACTTGAAAGCACTTCCTTCTTTATTTTTGCATTAGCTTATTAATAAGCATTTCCTGTTTCCCAAACATTCCCCTTTGTTCACTGAAGGCTCAGTTCCCAAACTAAACCCTTCTGCTTAAGGTTTAATCATTTGCATTATCATCAGTGGAGGTGCGGCTTTGATCTTGCTGAAATACACCAGTTCTCTCAGTTTGACTCTCCAGCAGTCAGCATTTGACTCATTTCTGTACGGTAGCTCCTCACAAGCTCATCACAATTGTTTCTCTGGCCAGCACCCTGACCTTATGTTATTAGATTTATTATTCATCCAGCTGTATTGCTTGGATATATGAAATACTTCTCCAATTAATAATTGAGTTATGCTATGTACAGGCCTTGGCGGGAGGCTGGGTTGTAGTGGGGAGATAAAAGGCGTCCTTTGAAGGCTTATAAACAGATCTGGCTCTTGGAGCCTCTGAGCTCTTTGGAAGCAGAAGAGAGAAGAATTAAAGGGAACTGGGAAATCAGGAAAAATAAACAAGATATGCTTAGCTGGGTCTGATAGAGAGAGGAAGTGGTATGTAAAACAAGGAATGGGACATGGAAATCAGGTAGAAAACAGAACCTCAGTTTGATAAATCATGAATGGAGCTGAGCCTCAGAAATGTCGCCCCCACTGGACCGCTGTCTATTGTCTGGATGTTGAGCAGACAGTGATATATTATCTGAGCTGATGTACAGTAAAGTCTCTCTTTTGTCTGCAGGAGACAATCCAGAGGCTAGTCTGATTTAGATTACAGAGACAATGAGTGAGAGTTTAATCATGGTTCAGTTAACCTGTCCCTTGTCTCAGTCACACAAACCAGATGTCCAGAGACTCCAACTGTCTGGGCCAACTGTATTTCTGTATGTTTACAGTAGTGGAGCGCAGGTTGTCAAGTACAAAGCCAGGGTCATCTCTCAAACTAATGAGAATCAGTGACAAAAATGCTGCAGACCAGGACAATAAAACAAGAGACTGAAAAAAAAACTGGACCAGGATTTACTCTGCTCTGCACCACTGTGTTTCCCCAGCCATGCTTAAAACCACCGTCAGCATCACTAGGCTGTCTGAGTCGATGCCAACCTTGCTAACAGCTCTGGGCCGACTCTATCTTCTCCCTTGCTCTCGCTTTCTGATTCAGCAGTTGGTGTTTCACCAGGCCTCTCCTTCAGCCAGGGTTTGCATTCTTGACTCTCACATGTGGAGTTTGGCTTAGGCGATGACATATATTAGTAAGATAACATAGACCAGTGAATGGGACTTGACAGGTTACTTTGAGAGCATGGCTTTCAAGGTTTCCATATTTCCACTCTGCTATTAGAAGGGGTTGGGGTACGGACACTGCTGGGACAGGCATTCCCATAGGCTTTAAGCTGTTGTGGTACTTCAGCGTGTGACCATTTCTGTTTCCTGTGACATCAGGTCTTGGTAAACAGAATGTGCTGCCAATGCAAGGGCAAGGATCTATTAAAAACAGCTGTCAATTAATACTCAGTGCTCATTTTTCTTTACTGAATGGTGGCTCTGCTCTACCAGTGTATGTGCAGGTTTAATTTGCCAGTACTCACATGACACAGCTCTCTCACACACACACAACACATTTCATTTACTTAATTTCCATCATCCAACACATTTGTAAAATGAATCTTCCATTGTTTGAACAAATGAGAATAAATTTTAACATAATTATGGTTATTATAGTGTACATGAGTCATAGTGATTAATAGTCATAATGGCATAATAATTAGACTCTAATGTAGCTATAAATCAATACATTAGAGTGCATACCTCCCCGGTTCTTCCAGTAGACACGGACCTGCAGCTGACCATCTTGGTAGAAGGGTGTGCCTACCTCTAGTGGGCCAGAAGGTCGTTTGGCCAGGGTCGAACCAAGAGGAGATATCTCCTCCTTCTTTGACTTGAGCGCTGATTTTGCTGGGAAGAAAAAGGAGAACATGTTTGCTGCTGTAGCTAAGACACTGCTGTGACTGTGTTGTGGCAAACTCTTCAGCATGGTAACAGGAACACAGAATGATGTCTTCACGGCAGTTACAACACATTCTTTAAGGAAACATTTGGTGTCATTTGATGGGTACGCACAGTAAGAATAATGCCACCCTAGGGATCAATTCCCTCCAGAGTCACACATGTGCAGACTCACATGTGCTGTGAGTGTGCAGACTCACAGCACTGAGACTTTATCTGTGTTTCCCAAACATGCAGAAACTCAGAATGAATGCCAATATGTTGTCAGCACACCTTGGCCAATCATGGCTTTTAAACAGCCAATGGTGATTTCATCTTTCTCACAACACTGTTTGCCTGACTGACTGTTTTTTATTCATACACAAACATATTGAACATAGTGCAGTTTTGACATGAGGATCGGCAAAAACAACAAATCAAATTTATTAATATTCAGTCTAAGTAGAACATGAATGTTTGTACCAGGTTTCCATAGTTGTTGAGAGACTCATCCAACTATCCAACTTCATGGTAGGCTATGAGCAAAGTCAGGGGATCAACAAAGCCATTAGGATTTATCTTCTGTGGACCATGATTGTCATGCAAAAAACATTCCTCATAACCCATCCTGAGGTATTTTAGTCTAGACTGAAATAGTGAACCAAGTGACCAATGCTGGCATCATTAGAACCACAGCTGTTAAACTTGTTTTTGAATGAACGAAAATGCACAAATGTTTACCTGAGTCATTATTCTGGATGGTGCTGAAGTGAAGGGAAGCCTTGGAGCTCTTCAGCCTCACCTGGCCCCAGTATGTGACAGCCTGCAGCTCCACAGTGTAACTGTTGTTTTGTTGAAGTCCCTCCAGATCCACCCAACTCTGAGCCTGCAACAACAGAAGACACTTGCATGTTGGCATCTGAATGTTACCATAATGCCACTTCAGCGTCCTGCCAAAGCCCTGTCACTGTCCCAGTCACAGTTCCAACTCAGCCCGTCCCAGACCAACTTGGGTGTGTGGGAAAGCCCTGCTTATTAAGAACACATGTGGAGCGTGGAGTTGAGAAAGGTATCATGGTGAGGAGATAGCCTTTAGGGCTTTGTGTGAGACCCGTGTTAGCAGAGCCTCCCAGGGCATCCTCAGTGTGTTTGACTTCCAGAATTCCACCATCAGCGTGAGCTTGATGAGTTCTTGTTATTGACAGTGCGTGTTTTGACATTCCTCTACCAGCAGGCTGCTTTCAAAGCCCTGAGGTGCCAAAGTGGAAACCAGTAGTACATGTGTAAATAAGTGTCTGGTGTCCCACTTCTATCTCTCCTGTCCCACATCTGTTACACATTGAAAAAACAAATTCAGAAGAAGCCTCTAGAGTGTGTGTGGACTGTCTAGACAAACTGTCTTTCCACCCGGGTCTGTAATTAAATGCTCACCACAGATACAGAGCCACAGGTAAGTGCTATAAGGTCCTGTGTTATATTGTGCAGATGACTCACAAAACCTATATTATGTGTATGATCCGTGTGTTATGTGTGTACTCTGTGGTCGTGTACATTGTAAAGTCAGATTATTTTATATGTGTTAATGACCTTCTGCTTCCATCAGCAAGTTGTACAGTACAATAAATGTTGGCATTCATAGTTATATAATTTTACAGAGAAGCCAAAAACTAACAAAATAACAACAACAAAAACATTGCCATACCATGACAAAGTTATTGTAACCTACACTTGCCTGGTTGTTTTTGTTACCAAATGATATGTATCCTTACAAGGTGATGGCAAGTGCAGGACTTTGTCTTGTGTGACATCCCAGACAATGGGCCATAAAACTTCTTTTGCGGCTGGAGCAAATATTTGAAAATATTCCAGTACACAGACTAGACTGTTCCAGTAAAAAAATAAGGGCTAATAAGAACCAAGAAGAAAATGTTTCCTGGGTGTTTTTCTGTCCTGTTTTACTGAGTTTCCCCTTCATTAAAACATACACTGTGTATTCATATAAAGGATAATAATAAATTAGGATTTTCAAGTACAGTTATATAACCACTTGATTTTGAAGCTACTGAGGTATATGTTAGAAAAAAGTAACAAATACATAAATAAGTCCATGTACAGCTTCAGACAGAGCCGAGTTAAAAACCAACTAGGAGAAAATGACAAACTGCAAAAAGTGTGAACAACAGAGTCTGGGACATTTAAGAAACATAGACCCTGAGTGCTGAAATCATGATTTATCACTATAAATAAGGCTATTTATCACACTTAGTGTGTTTTCCTTCGAACCTCAACAGTGAGTTTATGTGTTCTTTCATGAGTATAAGTAACCAAAACTATGAAAAACATATTGTATCAATCTGTGTGTGATTGATAGCCTTTCAAGTATACATAAATAAATGCATATCCATTTACCACTGCTGGCCAAATTTACAATAATGCATTGAGGCCAGCGGAGAAAATCCTGAGATAATACTAGACAAGACCCTAAAGTCTTAGAAAAGAGAGGGAGAGAAAAAAAACTGAGAGAAAGGGAGCACATCGCCAACAAAGTCAGAAGATTACCCCATTGGTGGTCTTTCTCCTCTTCTTCTTGGATGGCACCATTGACTTAGTAGGCACAGTCCAGCTCCAGAACACTTTGTAGTGATGTATGGGAATATCGGGCTCCTCTGGAAGGGTCCAGTTTAGGCGAGCTGTCACCAGGCCTTCATCGCCTAGCGTTAAGTTGGTGATACGCAGGCTAGTTGGGCTGGGTGGGGAGGATGGATCTGAAGATATAGAACCAACAAAGAATAAAAATCTGTCAGCATTAATTTCAGCACATATGTAGGTGTTTAGGAAAGACAAAAAAGTGTTCTTTGTGGGTGACACTTCTTGGTCCAGGGTAGTTTTCTTCAAAGTATAATTTTAAGTTGAATGTATTACATGCCAAGACACCTTTCACTACTTGACGGTTTGAATTGCATTTGAGAACCAGTATGACACTGGGTAAAGCAATTAGTCCACTGACAATCTGTCATGAGATGTTATGACAGATGTCATGTCACATCTATGTGCATTCGGCAGAACCAAGAGCACAGGTCAGGGGTTAACAAACACATGCTGCTCCACATTTGGCATTCCATGTGCCCTAACTGTGTGTGTGTGTGTGTGTGTGTGTGTAGAGTAAAGCTAGTTCTGAACACATCTATATGTGCCATGAACCATCCTTCTGTCAGCTGCAGATGACAGCCTGGTGCAGGAATTGATGCAGGGCCCCATGCCAGACACCAGGCCAGAGGGAATAGCACTTTAATGAGAAAATGATTCACGCCATTGCCTAGTTGTCTCTACTCACCTCTGCCCTCACCCACCTGAAATACATTTAATACACTCCAAAAACATAATTGGACACATCAGGTCTCCATACTAGCTAATGCTGGCTGTGCAAAATAAATAAGCACTCAGTTCTTACAAATTGCCCTAACAAAGTATAGTAGTGCAAAATTGAAATCCGATGACATGGCCTTACTATATAAATAACAATAGCATGACAGAATGACAGGCGGCTCATCAAATCCATAACAATCAAATTCATCAATCTATCATCACTCTGGCACTTATTGGCCTGATTGGAGCTTGTTTTCATCCCTGCAGTAGAATCATTTTCCAACCAGGTGTCTGGCTCTGTCAGACAGCCATCCAGAAGGCTCTGGGGAGCAAATGTATGCCAAATGATTGACAGGACAGGTCAGCACACATACACACAAAAGACCACCACCAAACACTAATGTTATTTTGTACTTGGCACAGGTTTTTAGTATCTGGCAAAACATAGTAAGAAGTTATAATGTCTGCCAGTGCTAGTAAACATATCTGATAAGTTCTCTTAATATGCACTATGTATTTCATACGTTATACATTTAGAGACACTGAACACATGGTTTTGCGTCAACTGTATATGTCAAACAAACACACTGTATTTAATCTGATGCAGATGTAATCTAGACATAATATTATATTAACTAATCTATAATCCCTGTCCATAACTCTAACAAATGCCACCTGCAACACAACATGGCTATTTAGTGTCATTTAGCACTGAAAGTGCAGTGAAGGGGAGTCGAGCGGTAACACACGATACCATCAGAACTTGTTCACTAATCTGTGGCAAAGATCTGAAGCACGCCTAGGTTACGTCACTCCCACTGGAAGCAAGACAACACTTGCATTCATTTGAAACCTGCAATATCCTGACTAATTCAGACATATTACATTTTATATGACTGTAAAGAGGGGGAAACCCCTCCTTTGAAGACACAAATGAAGATCTGGTTGCAGCAGAGGAAAAATGTTCTGCACCTCCAGTCGCTTCTAATCACTTACATTCTACTTAGCTCTGGCATGAATTACCCTTTTCATCTAGCTCACTGGTTAAATGTGTGAAAACTGTGGAGGAAAATACTTAACTACAATTCAGATTAAACAAAAGTATTCAAAGGTATAATAGTCAAATACTGGTTTAAATAAACACATAATAAATACGTTTGCTGCTGCTTAATGGTAGACAAGCAGTTCTCAAAAATAATGTGTTTTAGACCTCTAACAAGATGCAAAGTACAGGTGAATGTAGTAAAAAAAAAGACATTTTAACAAACATTATATTTGAGTCATTGGCAAAATAAGCTTTTCTGAAATGCTAAGGAATATTCACCACATATATTCAGCTTGTATTGCCAGATAAAACGTCACATCAGGTCTTAAAAGCCTAACCGCCCACCTGTTCCAAGGTCTTAACCGTAACAAATGGAGGGCAGTGGGTGTCAAACAAGAACTTACACACAAAGCAAGGCCACACACACGTATGTACATACAAACACAGACCTCTGGAGGAGCGGAAGTGTTTGCTGGGTGCAGTGAAGCCCCGGGTCCCATGGACATTGACTGCAGCAACTCTGAACTGGTACCATCTGCTGGCTCTGATGTCAGCCAGTTGGACGCGCTCCTCTGCAGTCTGAGAGACAGATGGAGAGAGAGCAAACCACAGGTGTCAGGGTTCACGCAGGGTCACAACCCCACGTGAGTTTGCTGCCACATCAGTCAACTGTGCGTTTTCTCTTTGCCAAACTTTCAAAGACACTGTGACTGTGAGGAATGTGCACCATGTGCAACAGTCTGTCAGCGCACTGCAGCACTTTCACAGCTGTAGCATGTGGCATGCTGAGACATGTGAGACTACAATTTTGTGACACAAATCTGATCAAAGGAACCACCCTGACAACAAAATTTGATGGAATTTAAGACAAAACCTTTTTTTTTTTATCAAACTGGTATGCAAATATATTTTACATGCATGATGTGTAGATACCTGCGCCACAGTCTGCCATTCTGTAGCGTCATCCTCGCTGGGATGGATGCCATAGTTCCAGCGGCGCTGCACTACATAGAGAACAGGCTCCACAGAAATGTTAAACTTGGAGGACCAGCGGATTTCCAGCTGACCTGACGGCTGCTCCAAAAACACCAACTCTTTCCTTGGCTTCAATGGGACTCCTAGAAGTACAATCAAGGAAAACAACACAGTCATGGCAGTTCACACACAACTCTGTGGAACGCTGTAGGTGAACTTTAACTTGACGTCTGTTGTTTTCCCCTGAAAGTTCATAGATAAATAAATGACACCATCAGAGTTGGAGAGATACAGATTTGAAAATCAGACATGACCTCAGTGCAATAGATTTAATACATGCTGTGGGTCAACAGCATCATCGTGTGATATTTCCTGGCCGGAGTAATGTGTTTTAGTAGCTGTGCTTCTCTCAGCAATGATACACACCGTTTGCATTTAGGTATGTGATATGGAACGCATTGCATTTTTCTTTTTTTTTTTGCACACACGAAATACAAAAGTGCAAACATATGCACATACAGTTTATGTAAAATTAATTTGCATCATTGCAGTTCACATTCAGCCGTTCAGACAAAGTCGACGGGGCCATGTGCACTAAATTAGAGATTTATTAAGTGCGGGACTGGGCCAAATGCTCAGCCAAGTCAGACTGACTCTCTCACGTAAATTTATTACAGTGGAGCTGTAGTGAGTTGTTGATTGAGCGTTGGGCACAGTGATAATGAGATGGAGATTGGAAAAGCAAGTTTGGAAGTACAGGAGAAGGCTGAATACATCCAATAAATCGCCTAGCACTTCAGACCATTATGTTGGACCTCTTTCACTGTTGAGCAGCCCACTACTGCTCCACATTTATAAAAAGCATCAACACACGCTCAAGGCTACTGCAGGGCATGTCAGTAAACAACATAATCAACTGTGTTTTGCATGCAGACTGCTTGATCTACCTGTATCTCAGGTAAAAGTGATTGATTGATGCATAAAAATCCCAGAAGATGGAGGAGGGCCCTTGAGCCACACACATATAGAGTTCCGAGTTAGTACTTTGTTTTGTCCCACTGATAACAGCTTTCTGCATACTAACAGCTGGGGGTCATTGGGCTGTGGTTTCACAGCTCCACAGAGGAGTGTGTGTGTGTGTGTGTGTGTGTGTGTGTGTGTGTGTGTGTGTGTGTGTGTGTGAACAAACGTGTCACATTTCCTACGCAATACTAAACACCAAGGTAACCACAGCATTCCTCTTCTTCCTCTGCCTTAGCTCATCTTCCCACAAAGTCACACAAGTACTTTGTGTGTGTGGGCAAAGCACAAATCACACTCACACAAACACACAGAAAAAAAAATACGTACACTACCTTTCTTTTCCGCAATATGTGGGAGGAAAACGAATACACTTCCTCTCCGCTCGCTAGTTCCAAAGATAACTTTTGAGGCAGGTTTAGTCCAAGAATCATACAGCATTCATTTTTCAGTGGCCGCACGTTTACTCCAAACCATGATGTAACTGCTGCTGAAGCATGATCAAGAGTGCAACATCCATTCATGTCTTAATCATGCCAACAATTACACTACAGGAATATAATTCTCAATACTCACGCACATACTGTCATAATCACTGCTCTAATTACAGGGGTTGAGGAAAACACTACAAATACTGTTTGTAGCATGAGGATTTACCGTAAGCTGAGGATGGCTGATGGACTAATTGACTGACTGACTTGTTGTGACACTGTTAATATGACTTGAAAATTCATTTCATCCTGACACCTACATTTTTTACATATTCTCTGATTTAACCACCCACAGCTGCTATTCTAGTTTGTCTCACATTATCTTGAATTATGCTCTGCCTTTGATCAAAACCCATTTGTAACAACTTGGGTTGCATCACATCTGGTGCTATTACTTCCAGGAATGTAGAAAATGAGAGAACTAGAGAGAAAGTTGTGAAAATTAAAGAAAGAGAAGAGCTCAATAAACCTCTTGCTTATATATTGTGTGTGCACAGTACATTTTATCTGAGGTTTTACCTCCACAATAAGATGTTTGGGATTACAGCACAGTGCAGTGAATGATGGGCATCTACTGATGAAGAAAAGAAGGTGCTTTGTTACACTTAAAAGCCCAACTCGGCTTCAGTGTCTCATAGATCCTGAACACTGACTCAATCAGTCAGGGACGTATACGGGGGCTCTGGACCCTAACCTGAAGAAAAATACATACAAATACACACACACACACACACACACACACACACACACACACACACACACACACACACACACACACATCTGAGAGTGATCACAGTGGGGGAAACGCTCCATTTCTCTTTGCTTGTGTTTGCTAATGCTTTCCAGCATCATGGCTCATCATGGTAAAGGCTACACACTCACACACACACACACTTGTGCACACATAGAAACAATTATGCTCTTCAAACCATGAGCAACTAATTAGACCTTTAACACTGAGAGCCAGGAGAGGAATTCCATCTAGACCTTCACCAAAAAGCTCAGTGTAATTCAGTGTAAATGCACTGAATGCTGACAGTGACCCATCATGAGCTCGGTGTTTGGACTAAATCAGCAGGTAGGCTGCTTGATTTGAAGGTCTCACAGTGTGCTGAATGGTTTTCATTGACTGGGTCACTGTATTGACATTTTCAAAGTTACGCCTGCTTTCATCTTTCCCCCGATTAACGTGCTGTTCACCTTTTGAGCATGACATTCACCATGAAGTCCCTCGGGATTTTTCCAAATCAAATATAAATGCTTGCTTTTGTGCGTGTATAAGATCAAACTCATGAATCACATGCTCTTGCCTCTCACTCCTAAATACAGTACACACAGTAAAATATACTTAGACTTACTGGAGTGTGATTCAAAGCATACACAGCTAAAGTCTATCACTGCAGCAGTTCAAAGCTTGATTTAGACTCATCTTCCACTGCTCTCACTTCAACATATTTGTTATGGCCTCAGGCTGTAAACAACTATGTGCTGATAGTGTATATAATGTAGTTCCAGCCTCCATTTCCAAGTTCAGGGTCTCTTGGTTCTCCCACATAATGACTCGTACCCTCGGAACATCAGAGAGCCTTGGGCAACATTATTAAAGTGTTTCACTGAAGCAAAGATCCTTGAGTTCATTTGTGTCTGCGAAACCCGAACGTATCAAGCTTATCCAACAAATTCAAGACAGAAGATATAATCCAATTTCCAACAGAGAGCGCATAAGGCATGTGTGGGTGAAGCACAATACAAAGATGAAATAAAGATTTATGATTCAAAGCAAGTTGTTAAAAATTGCACACATACAAGACAATCTACAATCTGCGTCATTGAGTTTTAAAATTAATGTCTGAGAGGAATTAATTGGTTCAATACTATTTGTGAAAATTATGCAAACTGAAACATTTAATCACATTAAAAACATGACACATTCAGTGGACCATTACCAGATATTAAACATCATTTATTGAATAGGAAAAATAAAGAAGGAGAGAGTATCCAGAATTCATCTGATGAACTGTGTTAAACCCTCTTGCAACCAGTGCTGAGTAATAATTAAATAAAGACGTGAGATGCTGAGAACATTTTGTTTATCATAAGATGCTTTCAGACATGCACTGGCACACTGAACATATCTACTGTGCTCTGAGCTGCATGTGAGCAATTGCAAACGCAAATGTCCAAACCTGAATTTATATGTGTAATTAGCCACAGTATGTGAGCCTGCCTTTTATCTAATAAATAAACTTATTTATTATCAATCAATTTTTAGCTGACGTCTTCCATATCTATCTCACTGCTTGCTCTTACAGCCAGCTGATGCTTTCTATGTCACCACTGTGCATAACTGGATGCTCATTACATGCACAGAGTAGTGTATTTTTTATTTGTACTGTTTAGCATTACCTTTGTAGAGGTTCTTAGGCAGCTGGCAGGTGTGGCCACAGCCATTTGAGCAGCACTTTTTGACAGATGAACACTCTCCATCCTCCTCGCAGCTCTCTACGCAGGCTGCTGCAAAGCCGCTGGCCTTCTCGGGGGCGGGACAGTCGCCCTGCTTCACTCCCTCTACCGACTTCAAGAATTCACAGCTTGTGAGACACTCATAGTGCTTTTTGGGAAAGAGTGGCTAGAAGAATAGGGAGAGGATGACAAGAAGGTGGTGGAGAAAAAATATGTCAAATTACTTTTTAAGACCAACCTGCATGACTGCTAACAGGGATTGTTCTGTTTACATTCCAGCTTATGACTCACTGAAGCTGAGAGTATATTAAAACAACTTTGATTTAGCCTCAGAGAGAATGTCATTACTGTGCAAAAAGTCTTACTTCACACTCCTCTCAAACTTTCCTCTTACTGAATTCCCACTAAGCCTGAACACTTGAATCTGAGGCGACCATAGTATTTGTGGTAGTGACATACCTCACACAAATCCTGGCACTGGTTTTCCTTCAGGTCCCAGGATTCCTTGCAAGGCTCAAGGCACTGTGAAAAGGAGAAGGGTGTCAGTTCTTCAAAGAGCCAGCCACATCAAAGAGCCACCGCTGGAGAGATGGTGCTTTCTTTGCTTAACAGGCACCTCACTCAGCCACTGCATGTTCACGACAACTAGTTACACCTCTTTTTTGTTACAGATGCCCTGCATGCCTTCAAAGAACATAAACAATCTTTCACAAAAGCAAACAGACAGCATAGGGGTTGTCCATAACAAGCAGACAGGCACACCCTTGCGCTGTGTCTAGAAATCTTGTGATGCTTGAGTTTTGCTTGGTGTGAGCCCTGACAGATTCCTTCTTCATGCCTTAACGCTACTATCCTCCCTACGCTCTGTACGCCTCACTCTCATCCTGCCACTTTTCCTGCTCATGTTTGGGCTTGAGACACTCTGGCATTAAACTCCTTTCTCTTTACCACGCTGAACAGAGGGCACTTACAATATAATAAATAGATACACCCGGTTTTATGTTCTTGGGAATCCCTTTTGTAACACATGGAACAAATTGACCAAACTTTTGGCATAGGCAGGGGATGAAAGAAGTATGAGTGCAGCCAAACATAATGGGAAGATAATATTTTAACAATCTTATCAACCCTCCTCCTTCTTTAAATACAACTCAACATTAATGAATCACATTCAATAAAACTGAAAGTGATCTAGCAAGACGGTCCACACATGTTTAATAGAATTAGGCAGATAGTGTCACACGAAGGAGAATGTATACAGATAGGACTCAAATGAGCTGAGGTCTTATATGATCCTGCTGCTGGCCACTGAAAGCTGGCAAGCTCAGTCAAACAGACAAACCGCTGCCAGGCTGCTTCTGTGCTGTACTGGGAACAGCCCAAACCACACCAACCAGAGACCTGCCAAAGTCACTCATTCAACTCCATTTCATTTAGACTCTCGCACCAGCTACATCACTAAGACAAGGCACAGCAATAAAATTTCAACACATTTGCCCACATTTATCATCTGGGACAGTCTTATATGTTGGTCAGTGGGAGGGAGAGATATGATACGGTAGCTATAAGTCAGTGGAGCTCCACATTTGGCCAAAATAAGCCTAAATGTCTTAAAAAAGATGAATTGAGAAAAAAAGTATGCAGTGTTATGTAAGGCACAGCACATGTACTGAAGAGTGGGTAAATGACAGCACCAGACACAAAGTTAATGTAAGTAATTTCACATCTTAGTCAGTGGGCATGAGCTGTATTTATGGCTCTTTAATAAACTCATTAGCCAGCTCCGTCATTATTATGCCACTGCCAGTGAAACGTTTATTTGCTTTTTATGAAGTGCGGTGGACAGGCACAGGCAAGAAACATAAACCTTGCTTCTGGAGGAACATGTTGCAATCAGGACCATACACACGACTGCCAGCACTCACTTACACTCAGCTGCAGTTCTCTGCTTTGCCCCAGATCATCTTAGGCAACTGAGATCTCCCTGTGGACAGCGTGTTGAGTGTTAAAAAGCCAGCTCTACAGTATAGAGAGGGTGAAGGAGGTTGGGAGGAGGGGTGTTTTCTTAGTTACTGAATAGCAATTAAGTGTATATTACTCCAGTGATATAAAGTAAGTCATGTAAAATTGAACACAGTGGAGGGAAAGCACATAGTTATGACAGGTGAGAGCTCCAAAAGAAACGTGTGGTTTCTACAGGGCCGATCAGGTGAAACCACTGTAACACCTCAGAGACTTAAGATGACATATGAACTGCACTATCCAAGTCATGCCTCACTATCCAGAGAATCTAAGCAACTGCCATTTATAATATGGTGACCTTTTATCATTAATACTGTCCTCAAATGTGTCCTCTGATAGTAAAGTCTGCAGTGCAGACAGGCAGCAGCCTCAGCATCCTAACTTCACACAGGCACTGTGCAGGAACAAAGAGGCGCTGAGGCAATAGCTGTGTGCTGCACTTGTGTCTAAAGGACATTCTGCCAGTAGACGCACATGTCAAAGCCCCCAAATCCCTTCTACAAATCACTGAACATACACACATAAGCCTGGGGATCAAGCTCATTTTACTCATTGAAAGATCTTGTGTGCATGGACTGAATGCATTCCACTGGCTTTTCTTGAGGATGAATCTCTTTCTGGTTCAACACAATCACAAGTAGACAAGTGAAAATAGAAACATTGTTACCTCGAGATGCTCAGGCTTGCGTGCCAAGCAGCATGAATTAACACAGCACATTGCGTACCAAGGATATTGCAACATAGATCACAATGCTGGCTGTGTGTTCAGTGTTGTCTCACCCTCACAGTCCCATTTTTTTCACTTTTATTAACTCTTCGGTGGGAAAAGTTCCCAACTAATAAAAGCTGCTGGATTTTACCAGAAAGTTGAATTTTAAATATTTTATCACAACAGGTGTCTTTGCTAAATGAGGAAAATGTAGAAGTCACTCTTGAAAAAGGTGTGTTAATGCAGTGATAATTCCCCACAGGTGTGCTGAAAACTAACAATCTGTCAGCATTTCTGCCCAGGCACACCCACAACCTGACATTTCGCCGGTGAAGAGGAAGACTGACGACAGATGTCCTACCAAAGCAAATAGAATGAATAATTATTACAAAGGTGCTCTCATCAATCAACTCCCTGATTCCTATTTACACAGTTTGGTGCTCAATCTAAACCATCATACCGATAACTATGAATACATGTGAGTGCCTTAACGTACAGCATTTACTGTGAACTTTTTTTTGGCCTCCAACTATAGGTTAGCTTGCTATCAAAACTGGAACAAACATTCAGTGTCCATGACCTCTGACTAGTTACCTATAACTACTAATACACAATATAAAGGAGAACAAAACAGAGCTGGACATAGTTTGTCTGCTGGGTTTGGGAGACAAGGTCTGGATATCCCTGAAGCAAATATCTTACGCTAGCATCTACTGCTTTGTTTGAATAGTGTGAGGAATGCTTGCAATTATTGTATGTCATGTTAACATATTTCTGGACAAATTTCACCTACAAAGACACATATTATTTTGCTTTCAATTTTAAACAAGAACATAAGGCTGTTTCTATGGTCTGGAGCTGTTAGTCTTCACAAAAGCGGCTCATTTCCTTGTTGTCCTCTTATATTCCTACCCAACGGTGACACATTCTGCATGGTTAAGCAGGAACATCCATAGCGGTCTTTCACTCCCCATTTCACGCTGTAATAAAACGCAGCAGTTGTTACTCTGGGGGACCCTGAAAGGCATTCTATGGGGCCGATGAGAGAGTCAGGCTGAATGGCAGCCAATGCCACAGCCCATCTTCACTTTGTCATAGCTGGGGACGAGGCGAGTGGGAAGATTGAGGGGATGAAGCTGGGGGAGTAAAGGGAAGGGAGAGACTGGGGGGTGGGTGTGGGGGGGTTAGCCAAAGTGCACAAAACTGCCTTTCTCCATCACAGGAACGTGGTTATCTCCACCCATCATAAAACATGCTTACTGCCCCAAGTGAGTGCCTGGAATAACATAAGTTATGAAAAGGGCATATATAAAATGTCACGCAAGTGTTTAGTTTTATTTAATGGAGCATGAACTGCTACTAGTCAAGACTGCCCCAGGCTTAACAATACACAGTGTATACAAAATAAAAGAAGGGCCATAATTCATGCTGATGCAGATGACATTTTCCCATATTACATGACCATATTTATACAGACGTGTGAGGCAGCCATGAGTGATCCTCTTATTTTGTAAAGGAAAGTTAGTAGACACAAAATCATGCCCTAAAACGTGTAAGTACCTGCGCTTTCCTTGCTATTCCACATTCTGGTAAAATATGAGGATTCCAGTTATGTTTTCTCTCAGTTATCCAAAGCAGCTCGGAGATGACATCTGGGAGCTGAACAAATCCATCCCAGCACGGACGGTCAGTGTCAAGCTCAAACGGTGCCAACAGATATTTACAAGGTGCCTTTAATACCCCTTGGGACAGAGCCACTGCTTTCTGCTCCTCTGGCACACTCAGATATGGAGGAATCTCTGTTGTTGATCACACACATTGTAAATCTCACCTCCAGTCTCATTGAGTTATAGCCATGTTTTGCTGTCCTGGCACTTTTCACACTTCCAATGACCAGACTCAATTATTCCAGCTGCTCTCAGCCCTCTGCTCATCTATCGATCCATCCAGGAACAAGTCGCCAGGCTCTGCTGTCCACTGAAACAGGCATTTACTCCACATATTCACTCACTTCTCACAGTTTCATTTTTTATTTGACAGTTAATTCTGAGTTCTTATCTCCTCTTTGCTCTCATTTCTCCATCCCCTCTAATCCAGATAAATTCTAAACTTTTTTTTTTGCCTCTTGTGGCTATTCATATATATATATACTATACTGAGTCAGCACAGTCATACACAGAATATGCTATTCAAAACTCTTTCCAAAGTAGATACATTTGAGAGCACCAGACTTTTGTGGCTGTGCAGACAAAGAATGAGCTTTTTATCATGTGATACATCTTTAACAAACATGGCCAGTGCACTCTCACTTGCCAAAAATGCTTTGACACTAAATTCTGTAGTTTCCAACTTTGTTCTGTGATCTTTTTTGACTTTGACTTTGTGTCACATTTTGTATCTGTTGTAAGACAATTAGCACAAGTACAAAACAGTCATTTATTATCAAATGACAAAACAGTATCACAAGAGACATTTTGTAGCCTGTGTTTGAGTTACAAAAGGTTAGAGTGCTGCGGGGACATAAAAGCAGCAAGCAGCAGTATCACCATGGCTGACTGAGAGTGAGCAGGTTGCGTCCGACACATTTTTAACATTTAATCAAAGGACATATTTTTTATAGTGCAGGTGCTTTTGTACTGATGATTCAACTGGGAGAGCGTCATACCCTTCTGAAGTGCTTCCACTGCCAGTTATCTAACACCGTTTATACAGAAATGACAAAATATATGCTTTTATTACAGTTAGTTATGAATAGCCCCAACAGTGTATGACCTTCAAATCAAGGTCAAAGGGGTCCAAACGAAGAATTACGAGAGTGGAATTATTTCCAGTATTCATTAATATGCTGACTCTTTTCTCAATTAATCATTCTGTCCATAACATGTCAGAAAAAAATCTAAGTATGTACATTCAAGTCCAGTGGGGTGAGATCAAATTACTTGCTTGTCAGTCCCAAAAGCCAATTTGTCATTTATGACAATTTGAGCACATTTGAGAAGCTGAAACCACATTCTTCTATATAGTTTTGTTAATTTTGTGGACATTTTTATTTAGTTATTTAGTGAAATGATTAATTGATATTTAAAATAGCCCACATGTCCCTGTGTAATCGTTTCAGCTCTACTTTAAAGTGAATACCTCAATAATAAGTATATTCAAGCCACTCGATGGTCCTTCTATTTCTTTAGAGAACTATCTGAAAACACCAGTATGAATGGAAGACCTTGTTATGCTGTTAACATATTTAAATTTACCAGAAACACAGTGGACATTTTCGGTCACTCATTCTGTTTCTCACCCTCAGGTCTCAGAGAAAAACACAATGAGGATCGTTACTGTTGATTTCCCTATTCTCAGTCATCGCACGTGCTCTTCTTCAAACTGTTTTTACAGAATTCAGGGCCAGTCTGATTTCAACCCAAGTCTATACACAGATTGTCCAACCTTTCAAACTAAAGTTTAAGTACACTAAAAACTGTCTAGCATGCAATCTTTACAGTTGCCTTTCAGCTGATACCCACTGAGACTTTCATTACCGCTTAACCAGCCTGAGACATATTTCATCAAGTGCCTGTGCTCAGCTGTAATCTGAATGAGTGTAAAATCATATGCTAGTAAAGCTTTCCAATGTGTTTCTGACAGGCCATTAAGTTTCAAAGGATTGTAAAAGTATAGCAAGTAAATCAGGAAGAAGATATTCCTGTGTGGAGCTCTTAGAAAGTCTAGACACACTGTTTCTTCAACCTAACTTGAGCTTAGAGTGTGTCCAGGAGATATAATGTATTCAATTTCTGCACTGCAGTAAATCAGCACAGGTGTGCACTTAGCAGAAAGTGGGATCAGCTCGATCAAAAAGATGTGCTGACTTGTCAGTCTGCAACTGTGTGCTGTATACAAAGCCCTGATAAATATTATATGAAATGGTGTTTTTCATAACCATAAGTTTATTTATGCAATTGCCACAGCACACACAACTTATCAGAAAGGAAAAATGGTTTAAAAGCAACTGAAATCAGTCAATGTTAACGTTTCGATGGCAACAAACTAAAGCCGTGTGGATAAAATAGGAAGTCCATCTTAAGTATTCATTAAATACGTTTTCGTTTGATATTTCAAGGGCGCACAGGCAAACTTACACTGTAGGGATTGTTTGTGGGTTGACATTGACATTACATAATGCTCTGCAAACTAACAAGAAACCCACATGTCTCACAGAGTCAGTGGAGGGTTACTGTATTCAGGGCTAGAAAAGACGACAACTGCAGCACGCTGGTGCTCCTGCACTCCATTTGCTCATAAGTCTTGGAGATACATGAAGCCCATGACGGTAGAGTCAGGTAGTCTAATGTGTGTAGCAAATGGATGGCTGTCCGCAAGTATCCAAACCATATTAAAAATTGGCATAACGTGCAATAGATCCTTACTTACTGTCACTTAATCTTTTTATCACTTCTGCAAGAGCTGCTCTGAGGAAGGACAATCTGTCTGCTGGTATCCTGATATCCTGCAGCACTTTAGAAGTGTCAATGTAGTTTTGACCATGTGAGCTAGAACCTATCTACCAAAAAAATGAATGATATATAGGGTTAATAACAACTAAGACAATTTGCATTATCACACTAACCCAACTAATTATGAGAAACATTGTATAGTTAATAAAACTATGCTACTAATTTGGACTAAGATTGATTGACTACTTCAAATTTCCCTTATTACTGTTGCGTGATGACTTATTTTCCAAAAGGTTTACAGCCCTAAGAGGTAAGTATGCTCTGAACATTGCCAGTATCATAATTCCTTCATATTTACAACCAACTAAAACACTGTAGTATTCCAGCTCCACTGAGGTGAACTGAAATGTATACGGTTCAAGACTTTCTATTTTGTTTCTCAATCCAGTCACAGAGGCGGTGAGTAACCTAGCAGGTGGTGTCACAGACAGTCTTGGAGAATCACTTTAATTATTAATTCAAATGCAGTTGAGGGTGCAGACAACAAAGAGCTGAAAAGGAATAGATTGGCAGAAAGTGAGAAGAAAAAAGAGGAGGAGCAGGAGGGGCAGTGCATGAATTATACATTTACCCCACAATCAGAGGTGCCTGCCTTATTTATGAGCAAAAAGCCCAAACAGCTTAGCCAGAACTGTGCTTTGTCTGCTGCGGAAAGCTATAGCAGTTCATTTAACACTTAAACGCTCCACACTCATACACACCCTGATTCCCCACTCCCCTGTCAGGGCTCCTTTTTATAGGTCCCGTGCCATCTTATGTTCTGCAATGACAAGAGTCAAAATTACATCGACTGTAACCTCTGAGCTCAGTTTACACATCATGACAATTAGACTCAACAGGATGTATCCATCAAGTGGGGTCAGATTATTGATAATGAGGCTAGCGGGCCTTTCTATGTGACGTTTCATGGGAAAGCCAAGCTCTCACCACTATTTTCTTAAAACTATGTCAAATTCGGGTAATAAATTTCCGTCCACACTATCACACTGAATAATGTTATGTTGACTGATGCATAGGAACAAAGTTCATATTGAAATCACATGACAAAACAGCAGATACTTATCCAAATTGTCGATTTATACTAATATTACTAATACTTCCCATGTCGAAACTAAAAAATTAACTTCTGTCAAGGCAATGTCAGTTTCTACAGTGACCACTGAGTCTGTCCCAATCCCTCCTTATCTGAAAATGAAGTGAGACCTGAAGAGTCTGTGTCACTGCTGGATAACAACATATAAAACATGTCACATCACTGAGGGGAGGAAAACGTCCCTAATCCCATACTATGCTCACATTCTAGCACAATCTCAGCACATCACTCTGTCTTTCCAGTATCTTTAAATTATAACACATTCTGGCCGGAAAATTACGCACAACCTATTACCAGTGTTATTATGCATTCTATTAGCTTGGGGAGATAATTGATTTCTCTTTCATACATATTTTGAAAGCTGAGAAGAAAAAGACTTTGTGGAGAAAAGACAAACCTGGGCAAGTTGACTGCGTAGAGGTTTTAATTTAAACAGCTGCAGGGAAAGAACAGAAAGACAAAAAAAGATAGTTGATACATGTATGGAGTTTGTCAGTATAAATCACTCAACTGGAAGAGTCGGCCCTAAGTCAAAGGTTAAGAGAACTGTCAGTCACTGTGTTTTAGACACACATTCTGGTCTTCGATCGTCCTAAAATCGCCAAACACAATCTGTGGGATTTATCTGCAGGATGCAGCAGCTTTAAGTGGAGCTGGAGTAAATTGATAAGCCCACATCTACTAAGCACAACAGCTTTAAGATTCTTACATTCTAATCTTCCCTTCGTCGTGACTAGTTTAGTAACAATATTTTAGCAGAGATGACAAATAAAACCACAGAATAATTTTACCTCTCAACACCTCTCAACATGTGGCTTGAGGAGGAAATTATAGCGAGATAGAAATACACAGATATATAGCAACATGATACATATGCTGTAATCCATCACATTTAGCCAATCCATCCTCAGAAGAGTAAACACTTAGATGATAACAGACTCAGAATGACTGGTCATTATTGCTAAAAGAAGATTACACAGAAACTCTGATTGCATTAATCCTTCAAGAAAATTAAATCCCTTCTGACAGGCACAACACGCAAAATCGGGCTGAAAGGTTGATTATCTTCTAATATAAATGGCTACTATTTAAAACGCCTCTCTGCTCTGTCAGATCAATAACAACACAGGTCGGTGTGAGAAAGTGAATGTATTTCTGTATGGATAATTTCCTGGAGAGCTCATCAGGCAGATATTGAACAGACAACATTGCAGAAAGCAGCTTTAGATGTGAGCTTTCACTGTTTCACTGCAGTTCCACATTCTCTTGCCACATCTCCTGTGGCTACTTCATTGGTTCTCTCTCTTTTTTTTTTTTTAGCTGTGGGGGGTTTCATTCTCTGCCACCCACCATGTGAATAATGAGCTCCACAGATAGCAGCCAATGAAGCGACCCCCCTTTAGCCAATGAAACTTAACAACCATGTCCAGATCAGGTCCTTCCTGCTGGGACTGACCAGCCCTGCTTCACACTCCTCCGCCACCCACACACACACGCAACAGTCACACTGCCTCAAACTAGGTAAAAATACATGAAGAACTGCTTCAGAGAAACTAGAGAGATGTCTCTTTACACGATCTCCACCACCACAACATTCTTCCACATGTATATGAAATAAGACAATTAAGTGAAACTGATTAAGCTTGTTCCTCAGATTTTACACTACAGAAAATCTAGTAGCTACACTTACAGACAATCCAGACACTGTTAACTTAACAGACTGATTTCTAGTCCAACTTGCTTTCAGGTGTTGGTGCTGGTAATGTGGCTAACACACAGAGGTGAGATGAATGTCTGGCCTCAACAAGACCAAAAGGGGCTTTGAAGTCTGGAGCACCTAACAATTCCAGCAGTGCCCAGCCATAAACTGCCGGCCAGCACCTACTTTATCACATCTTTTTAGTGGACCTCAAAATATCTACCTACCGCCAAGGAAAAGATGACCACACAAAAGCCTTGGCGCTCGCACACTCTCAAAATTTTAAGTGAACGTAGAGTATAAAGTATGAGCTATTATTTTTGTTGTTGCTTTTTAATTAAAATTGAAGAATGAGTTGGTGCTTTCGGGTTAATTTTATAGTTTCAACTGACCCAGAAAAAAACCCACAACTGACGGGGACGTCTGACCATTTTATTTGGCGTGAGAAAATGTGGGGGTTGGTAGGAGGGGTTGACATTGGTCTTTGAAAGACACTTCTGAATGACACATAGTAGCATTCCAGTGATTGTTATTCAAGCAAACTGCTCCAAAGCTTGCAAAGCGAAGATGCATGTAATCCAAGAGAGTAAACACTTCGTATTCTTGTGCTGGTATGTGTAACATCAGGGTGTTGTGATTGGTAGGAAAGAGAATTCAAAGGAGCCACCTGGGATATGTGAGACATCTGTGAAAGACATGCACGACCGATTGCCGTCAAATGGCGAGCAGACGATGTTGCTTTCTAAAGCTTTTCCTTGTACAAACCCTTGATAAAGAAAGTGCAGCGACATGGCTGGTTTTGAGAAATGCAAGGTTAAGTCAACATCACATTACTAAAAGATGTTATATTACCTACTTTTCAGCTAAGTGATCACGACTCAATCTGATTTACTGAGTGATCAGTCTCTGTAGAGGAAAAAGTAGAATGATTTTTTAAAATGTCAAGGATATTTAGTGTATTTGCAAAAAAAATATTACACTTTCTTCCACAGGAATTATAAGTGATGGACATGTTCCAGTGACTCACCACAGGCCAACTTATCCAGGCATAATGCACATGTCCTTTCTTTTCTTTCTTCCCTGAGAGAAGTTTGAGTAATGAAGTGCACTGCTTTGTTGCAGATTGTCACTCAACTGCCTTAAGTCAATTCTAGCATTTGATTTGGAGCCTGGATCACACCCATGAGGAAAGCAAACCCTGCTAATATCAGCCATGCTCTGAATGTGGAAAGCTTCTTGGCTGCTTCTACGCATTCTCTAATGCACATGCACAAAATCTACTTTCTTTGCACCAGCAGAAAAAACACCCTCGAGTTTTTAAAACTTTCAGAGCACAAATCCAAACTTCTCAAGTAGAGAGACAAAATTATAATAGCTCATAGAAATGCCTGTTGTCTGTTTTCCTGGCGTCTCCCTGCTGAATGGAGTTTGTCTGCTGGTCCTGTGTTGTGGCATGATAATGACTCTCTGGCTCTCCAAATGCCACCTCGCTGTGCTCTGGAGAGAGGGCAAGCAGGTTAATTACCATGACAATGGGGACACTGAGAGTAGGACTGACTCTGGACACTGCATATGAGATGACTGGGATGACTTTCTCATCACAAATGGCAACAGGAGGCTTTGATTTCCTAAAATGCAGACAGATGGACGGGGTCACAGCATCTTTGTCTAAATTATTAGACAGATCTTGCTTGCATTTTCCTCACAGACAGGGAGCTCTCAGTGGCTCTTTAACAGAGCTCTGGGTGGACAAACCTTCTGCCCTAACGCACTCTCTGGGAGCTGCTGCCTTTGTCTCTCTGTTTGACTGTGTGCTGTTCATGAAGTAAAGAGGCTAATCAGTGGCTGGAGAGCTATTCACAAGGAGTCACTGTACAGCATGGGCCCATTTGGTACAATTGTTAGAGTGGTCACAATAGGACTGTGTTTTCACACACTACACACAGGCCCTAAGTGTGCACTTGAGTCATTGATGTGAATGTGAAGTGTGGTGATGTTTGCTACCAAAATATTGACTTGTGGCTGCAAATAAATCACCAGCGCTGTGCTCCTGCCTGCATCCTGAATGACTAAACCAAAACCTAGCATTTAATTTAATTAATTAAATTTAGAGAGCCCTTGAAACTGAGTAGGTATAGTACAGCATTAACCCAATAATCCAGCCTTATTCATTCACAACCTACAAGTAGGGTACACAAGTGCTAATTGAGATGCATGTTATATCTGAAGAAGTTCATAAAATAATTTTTTGAGTTTCAGCAATGTTAGCTAGTTGATTATGAAAACAGTATGCTGTGCTCAGACTAGCAGCCAGCAAATCTTTCTCAAACACAAAACTCTGCTGAATGACTGGGGAATTACTAGTGCCAAGAGCCGATGTTGGCCATTACAGTGGAAAGGAGGTTTCATACGGTGCAAACAAAGCAGGTTTGCCTTCCTGAGAGAATATACATTAACTCACAAGAGACAAACTATTCACAGAGGGCACATTTAGAAACTGACATGTTTTTACTTCTGCATTTTCAGATTCTTTGATTACCACACGATGTTCAACTTTGGGACTTTTGGTTTAGTTATTTATTCAATTATCAGGTTAGCTTATTTATTCATGTGATAGAACAGCATGCTGCAAACATTTGCTAAGGGGAGGTACACGTAGAGGAAATAGCCTATACATTTGCAGATGTAGAAAGCACAAAGCACAATAGCTATGCTGCAGCCCAGGCAAATGCAAATTGCCAAGGAAACAATTTGAAATTCAAAAAAGAAATTTAGAAATCAAACAAAGAGTTGTTTTGCAAGGCAGTTGATACTAGAGACTGATTGTGATTAATATGTGCAATACAAAGTAAGCAATGCATTAAAAAAAACATCCACTCTACATTTTCCTGAATATCTAATTAATCACCATCTTTGTAATACTGTGATTTGCCCAAATTCTCAGCATGCATTCCTCTACAAGTACAACTGTGGACTTTTGAGAAAAGTAAATAACACATGGATTACATCTAATCTGTCATCACGAGTACTTTCTGTATTTTATTTTGACAAATTTTTTTAGCGTAAAGTAAAAACAAACAGACGCACAGATTCATAAAAGGGAAACCGTCCTACTGTGAATATGTGTTATATATGTCCTATTTTGAGTCCTCAAGGGCTAACAGCATTTGAATCCTGGTTTCACGGTCTGTGTGTGAGGTGGTGAGAGGCTTTGACAGCTACAGAGAGCATTACTCAGATTTCTACTTGGACCCGGCTCTACTAGCGTATCATCCTTCTTATTTCAGTTCCATAGTGTTCTCTGTCTACAGTCTATACAGCACATCTCCCAGGGCCTTGTCAACAGCTTCAAGAGAGTCTGATAGAATATGTCAGCGCCATCCTTTCAGAGGAGCTGTCAACACAGGCTTTGTATCAACCTTCTCTGGGATAGGGCAGAAAACACAAATAAGCGAAGCAGGAGGTATACTGTAATGCATCCTAGTAAAATTCCAAATGACAAGAGTATTAAAAACAATCATGCTTTGCTTTTATAGACTGACAGGCATTTAACTCTAACTCTTTTTAATTGTATTCATTTACAAGAGAAAATGAGTAAAGTAGATGCTATGTAAGTAAGGTGTAGCTGAAAAGAAAAGTGTTTTCCCCGTACAGGCCACATTAAGAGCTCTCGAAGTGATTCCGGCAGGCATGACAAAACTAGTCCTGTCGTGACTCGTGCACTTTATGCTGTATTATCTTCTCATAATAAGGCATGTATGTGGCATGTGTCTCATTCATGAAGGAAGTAAAACCACACTACCTTGGAGCACTGCTTGTGATTCTGGCACCACACCAAGGATCCATTATTCTGTAAGACAAAAAAAATATTAGTCAAAAATGCATTTATAATAATAAATTAATAAAATAACACTGTAGTTTCACCTTCTCTTCTACAATCACACCACATCTTAACACCGTTTCCTTAAGGCATGGCCTTTTGAATAACGCTAACAGTAGACAAATTTCAAAGGCTTACTTTGAGTCAGCTTTGTGTGCTGAGGGCATGTAACCTAAGCAGGAAAGTGGGGTCAGTGGCACCAGGGCCTGGGCAAACCTTTGGTCAGTTTCAGCATAGTAAGGTGACCTCAGCTTTTCTGAGGATCTGTTTGATCTCTGAACAGACGTCCCAGAGGTCACTGAGGCGGGAATTGAAGTGAGAACTCCTGTGTAGACTGCACATACTGACAATTTTCTCTAATTGCTGTGGAAGTGCCACATTCTGGGCTTCAGTGGGGGGAAAACATTTGGTCCTAATAGTGCTGTGTATTTATAAATCCACTGTGTAAATATTGGTGGTTGTTAAGCGAAGGACCAATGGGGGTAAATGGCTTGTCCAAGTGGTCATTTCCTGAATTCCATTAGGACAAATAATTATGTTGTCATTCTCTGGAAACCGGACTGTCCTTGGATGGCAAGTGAAAGGTTCTAAGTAAATGACCAGCTGATTAATGACAAAATGTTTCAATGTGGTATGTATAAGTAAACTGTGCTGTGTTAGTTAGCTTTTAAACTTGTATTAATGCATTTTTGGTCTCTAATCAGCTGAAAGGTTCGGTGAACACAGCACTTACAGATTCATATGGCAAATTTATTAGCCAAGGCTTGCCTATTGCACAGAAGATATATGAATCATTAGCATTCATTTAAAGTTGAGTTTTGGCCCCCTGAGGTCTAATATTTAACATTCATACTTACTCCTGTGGGAAATATCCGGCTGCTAAGTAAACTACTCCCACTACTTGCTAACTTATTCAGGTGTTGTATGTTGAAGAGAAGATATAGTATAATAGGTTTGTTGAGTTTTTGCTGCCCATAACTACTGTATATGACACTTAGGAGAGCAACAAGCATGCACTGTAAATTTGTGAGCTGTAAACCCAAAACAACAAGCTGAAAGCAGCTAAAAGGCTCAGCAGAGTCAGGTGATAATAACCTATGTGTGTGTTCATCAGTCCAAACTGTCAAGTTCCACTCTCTCTTGTTATTTATACCTCTGAATAACTAAATGCAAATATTCTCAATAGGTTATAAATCCAGAGTTACATTAATGGAATTCTATGACCTAGATCAGTGCTTCAGTTCTAGATGTTCTCTCTGCTTTTCTATTCAGGCAATGAACCAGTAGGCTACAGCCAAACTTTAGGGGTCTGCAGGCCCCTGCTGCTGTTTAAGTTCAATGTCAAGTTCAAAGCCTTTTCCCACAATGTAATCCAGAAGAAATTTCCCATTAGGAGAGAACTTATCATTAAAGGGTTTAATTTGACATACAGTACCGGTTAGTGCTGTGCTTTTAGTGTCAGGGATAATGGCCAAATAGCTTCAAAGGAATCCATGATTGTATGGTCATGTCTTTGGAGAACCTCTTCCACAAAAAACTGCAGATAAGAATGAAAAATATATCAGGCGGAGTGCCAAAGAGACTAAGAAATATTGTTTCAATTTGTTACCAAAGTGGAAATGAGCACCAAGTTGGCTGAGGTGTTCAGTGTGTATCAGCAGGTTTTCTGGCCTTTTGTGTGAAATAGAACACCTTCACTTTATTGGCTGAATGTTGATTAAACTATGAATTATTCCTAATTTTGTGCTGCACCACACTTAAAATCCTCATGAAGCTCACTAACTTATGACAAATGATCAACCCAACCAAGCCAAACCCCCCCGTTGGTGACATTCCATAAATATAATCTTCATGAGCAGCAAATGCTTTCGAATAATTTATACAGATTGTCACAACTCTAGTCCATGTTCTAAATCATCAGTCCTCTTTTCTGACACCTTTCTTTGCCCATCCATCAACAGCGACAGGGCCAGATCCACAGAGAAGCTAATTTTGCTGTGTGACAGCATTCATGTAGCAGAGAAGCTCAGCAGGATGTTGCCCCAGCTGTCCAGGCCTGACCCCACCATGTCAGGGACCAACGGGGGAATAATTATAGGTCAGGACTTCATCCCTCTGACTCACCATGACATTCCTCTGCAGTCTGAACATTATGCAGTGCTGAGGACTGTCAAGGACTCCAGTGAATGAACGCTTTCCAGATATTCTCTTGTGTGACTGGGGTTGAGGAGAGAAGGCCAGACAGTGGTCTTTGAATGTGTGGCTTAGGTGAAATCGCTGTTTTGTTAGTGACACTGGTGGAGTCATGTAAACAGGGGTTTTATCAGAGAGATACATTATGGCTGCAAAGTCAGAGCAGGTGGCCAGGGGCGTGTTGTATTGTCTAGACAACTGTGGGGAACCTGAACAAAACCCCTTTTATCTCTGAGGATAGCATTCCACCTTTTGAAAAAGGAAATCTTTTGTTTCCTGTGAGTCTCTTATTTATATTACTATTATATATATATTATATATATATATATATATATATATTATTATATTGGTCTCGGGTTACATTAGCAAACTGTTTTTCAGTGCCTATATGTTGCCTGTAATCTTGTCTATATGTTTCTACAAGAAACTACTGCTGGTCTATGAGACCTTGTATATTTCTGTTGAAGTCAACAGGAGCCAGGACTTCAAAGGACAGACTGATGTCTCTGTGTCCTTTGACATCTCAGGGGTTCTTAAGCAACACCAAAATAACTTCTCTTCAAGGGCGCATACAACACTAAAATAAAAGGCCTCAAGATTTGGGCTTTGACTTGATTGGGTGTGAGGGTTGTGGTCACTCTACTCATCAATTATTCACTTTATATGAATTATTTGACAGGGTCTCTGAAAGTGAGCTAATGTGTTCAGCGCACATCCACTGTTAACATAAAAGAGTGTTTCAGAAAAATCAAACAAAACTGATGTAAAGTTGTCTCCACGTAGGAATGAAAGCTATTTGTCAAATGAGGTAGCTTGGGGTGTAGCAGGCAGCACTGGGGGTTGAGATTTACAGACGGGACTGTCATGGTTTAAAAGCATTTACAGAGAGGGGAGGCCAAGCTACATAGACCCCTATTCATCTGCTGTCTTCACTAATGAAACACTCCACACACGAGACGAGTGCTGGCTGAGATTTGATTCCACCACAGGTTATTTAATATCAAAGGCAAAAACAAGGGGACATGGAAAAAGTACTTTCCAATGTTTTTTCTTCCCTTCGCTTAAGACACAAATCTCTCAAGCACGATGCTTAGACTTTACTGTGCAGCACATCAGAAATGAATGACTGAATTTAAGATGTTAGATTTTTATTGCTTTGAATGTTCGAATGTAATAACAAGGTCTCATGGACACACCTTGTTTTTGGCTTCATAGGTCCCCACATAAATAATCAACTACAAGGCTGATGCTTTCAGAGTACATTATTGCACAGGGCTCCCAGCTCACTCTTAATATTTTAGAGTGTCCCAGGCTAATATTTATGGTTGGGTGTTCCCTTCTGTCTATTGTACTGGGGTGACAAGTTCCCCAAATGTGGAGTAAAATGTCAATAAATCTGTATTTGGAAACATTATTCCATCAATAAATCTAGAGTTCCCATAAATCTGACAACCAATGAAGTACCCACGGGTTTCCTAACTCTGTGCTTGTTTCCATTTCATACTAATTCATAATTGCAACAATTAAAATAAAGTCTCTGATTTGTCCTGTGATCTAGACACATAAAAAGAAAAGACACGTGGGTGTTCATAACATCTGTAAGTGCTAAATGTGTCATTCCAGTACACAGAATGATCAAATTAAAGTTGATATGAAAAACAGAGTTTAAAATTCCAGCTGCAAAATGTGTTAAGAGGACAAATTGACTCTTGTATCATAACCAAAATAAGTAATGGTCCATATAGATTACTAGATATTGAACAGACACTGTAAAATATTTAGAAACAGTAGGGAACAGTCACTGCATTGACATACAGCAAGCATTTAATTGCCATTAAAGTGAAATGTATTGTATGTCTTGGGTTTCAAGTTGAGTATTAAATGACCCCTGAAGGATGTCCGAGTTGCATTAAGAGGTCTGTCGTCTCAATCACTGGAGTGGAGCTCTGAGCTGCCTGTCGACCCGTTGCTGTAATAAGATCTGGCAGAGGAAGCAGATCCACCTGTAGGTTGAGCTTACTGAGCATGCTCCAGTGTTGTGGAAACAGTATATTAGAGCTTATCACATTTAGCACATTTGGGCGGCAGCATTTAGCAACATCAGCAGCTCAGTGTGTATCCTCATGCCTGTGAGGTGTGATGCTGGCATTTATTGGCAGGGCCAGGGGGTAGAGGGCAGAAAGGAAGAGAGTCAAATGTTTTTGCAGCTGACCAGACCCCCCATTTTCACATGAAAGGAGTGTTGAGAGCACAATGCTTAAGACAGACCTTGCAGATTATCAGCAATCGCCTTCTATTCTTAGACCCACTAGCTTGCTAAAGCAACCTTGCTTATCACTAACCACAAAAATGTACCTCTCTTTAGACAAATACCTCCCCCTCCCCTAGGTTCTAGAGTGGCGCCTGTTGGGTGGCAGCCAGTCACAGTAGCTCCTCTCTTTATGTGTTGTTGTTGTTGTTGTCTATCTTCCTCTAACTGATGTTGTGAGCTTTTCTGCAGTGATGGTCATAAGTGAAACTGCTCGGATCTTTTTGAGTTTGTGAGAGAACTTTTGGTGACTTTGTCAGGACGCACACGTTACCATGCATTTAGAATTGTTTTTGACATATTTCAACAGCTAGTCTACTGTTAGCTACTAGCTACTAGCACTACATAACACAGGTCTGTTCCCAGGAGAAAAAACAGAAATCCACCAGAAACCATCCAGAGCTGAGGTGAGCGGAGGTGTGAAGCAGGGGATACGTGCTGAGAAAAGTCGCTGGGACGAGTCAGTGCTGATCACAGACCAGCGTGGGACATGGCTGAAGGATTTCACTGTAACTGGACAGTTCTCAGCTGGTTAGGATGAAAGGGCAAACAAGGCACAGCTACAATCATACGTCTTGGTCTCTATCTCTTCCAGCAAACTCAAGTGACCTGGATAACCTCGGACTGAACTGCCTGATTTCACTGCTTTAAGGCTCCTGTCAATTCAATGCTGTTGTTGCTCATATGAACTCACAAACTTTGTTATCTACTGTGTCTCTCCTTCCTAATTATATATCAATATTAATACTATAACACTATTTTGTACCCTTTGTACTATATTTTAGATTTATTCTAGGTTAGTTCTGATGTTTTGAACTTCTGATGTCAGTTTTAACTCTGCTCCTGTAAACATGTGGATTTCCCCTGGGGGGACCAATAAAGTGTTACCCTATCTCATCTTATCATATCTCATCAGGTCTTATTGTATCTTATTTTCTCCTGGTTGAACAACGCTGCCTCACACTCTAAGGCTCTGCAGTCAATTATTCAACTATTAGCTGTTCATTACAGGTGAAACTTCCATCAGTTATTTGACTTCTCAGTTCGCTGGTGACTAATTTATTTTCACAACTTAGCAACTCAAAGGGCAACAACATAGTCTTGGAATCATCAAAGCAAATCCTTAACAGTACTTGCCAAGTTGGGTTTTCAATCCCTGTCCTTCGGATGCAGAGCACTACTAGTTATCTGTCCTACTGGGATGTTAATTGCAGTTAATTCTATTCATCCCTCACCCCAGGTATCACTCTGCACTAGGTCTCTGTGTACCATGGAGGAACTGAATTGAAAATCACTGCATTAGATCTAGATGCTTCAGTGCTTTCAAAGTAGAGTTAATTGGCGACAGCAAAACAATGCACCCCATTGATTCATTGGACCTAATTACAAGTTTACCTTGCTCTGCAATCTTTCCTGACAATAGCAGCTTCATTAACACACCTTGGAAATGACAAGCCTTGCAAATGCAAATGGACTGCAAAAGCAGTCAGCACGCAGACAGATAGCTGGTGAAATGAAGCAGAGAGCAGAAGGATCAGTGACCAGTCCTTTTCTCAAGAGTCCTGGAAGAGAACAGTGTGTCCAGCGGAGGATAAAAAACAACTTCTGACACCACACAACAAATCAAACAAAGAACACAACTAATTTTATGGTAGCTTCAGACAGGGACTGGATCTCAACATGCTTTAATGAGGATGCTGGTTTAAAATGACCACTAATATCTACTTAAATGAGCAGGAAACAGAAATGTAACACTATGCAACATTTGTACTAACAGAAAGCATTAGTACAATGTGTTAGTCGTTTTCCAGTCAAGTAATGAATGAAAAGTGTACTTAAAGTGGCTCCACTGGAAGGCTTCCATCATCTCAGAGTGCATATATAATATGTAAAGTCTCACACTAAACATCTAAGCGACCAGTGACACAGTGCACTGCAACTTTGCAAATAAATGGAACCTTCATATACAGTGTAACATCTGCAACTAGTGTCGGTGGCACTACACGTTCAGAAAGCTCTAATTCCCTCGTCAGTGATCATTTCTGACAGAAAACAAGAACTACTAAAGTATTCCTGCACCGTTAGTGACCTGCTCCTCTCTGCTGACAATTTCCTCAAGAGAAACAGGTTTGACTTATGAAGGGGGGACGCATCGACTCGTCTAATGGCAATGATGAAATATTCTAACGTCGTGTTTGTTTCTGATTTACAACACGCTGACGGGACCTTTGAGTCCCCCGTGACCACTCGCTCGTACCTGGGAGTGCTTGAAAAAAGCAGAGATGCGAGTGATGTGCAGACTGAGGCATCTCGAGGCGCATCTTGCTCGGTAAATGCTGGTGGTGAAGAAAGAGTCGTCCTGCTTCTTCGCTGACACGTTTCCCGGGCTCACTAACGCCGTAATCCACAAACACAGAGTCACGCACACGTTAAGGCTCCTACAAAACATGGTCCCGCCGTTGTGTATTTAATCCCACCACGGATCGTACTATACTGCGTCCAGTCTCCACCGGAGAAACTAAAGAAACTTCAATTATACACTGGGGGAGGAGTCACGGGCGCACGTGCACTGCGATTGGAGGATCCCGCGGTGACTGACAGACACGAGGAGCGTTAAAAAGCAGGTAGGCTGCTGCACAGTCTTCCTCCCTGTTCACGGTGTTGAGAGCTGTGCACGGCGAGCATACCTCCAAGAAGGAGGAAAAGCTATATGAGTGCAATTCATAGTCAACGATCACAGCTTGTAATGAGCTGAAGTGATTATAACAATTCACACGAACTCCACATTTAGCTGCGTGCTATACAGCACACAATTTGCACAATGTACTCTCCCTATTTTCAAATGTAGCTATTGTACATTTATTAGTTTTCTTCCTGACTTTTTTCCATCTGTTAATTTATTATTTATCAGTGTAAGAGCTTTCACCTTCATAAAATGCCCTAACAACATAAAGCCAGATACAGACCTGTTTATTCAAATGTATGCAGATAGCTTAGACCTAGTACCATACTCATGACATACCTCTTCTGAAATGTAAAGTAGACAGGTTTTCTGTATTAAGCCCTCATTTATGGCCAGGGAGACGCTTGCCAGCATCCCAGGGAAGCCCTTTCTCTTTAGCTCTCGCCTCCCAGTTTAACAGTAGCTTGGAAAAACAATTCTACATGGAAAACTATTAAAACCATCCTGACTAAATTCCTCACGATGGACTCCCAACTTCTGGCATCATTTCGTAGCCTCAGGTGTGGAGAAAGTATGACATGTAGGAAAAATAGAAACCCTTTTTATTTATTGGAGTTAAGTTAAGAGTGAGTATTTAATTAGTAATTTCCCTTGAGGGTTAACAAGACACTCCTGCTTTTGTCAGCTCATGTAGTACTTCCCTGAACCCCATTATAGCAGCAGCATAATCAAGTTTTATAGGTGTTGGTCTTAATATGTATGCAGAGTGGGAGTGAACACACACTTAAACACCATCATTAGATTTGGCTTAACTTGCCATCTTGCCTCTGGCCCATTACGCATTGCGCCAATTAGTTTGACCCATGCCACAACAGTAAAATGGTAAAATGTCCATATTAGAACATCCTGGACAGCAGACACTCTTCTAGCAATAATGGGGATCATGAAACCAACCTCCAAATTCCCATCAGACACAAGTCCTCACGTCATTGATAAAAATTCAACTTTCTGTTCAGTGAGAGTAAGCAGACCGCGGTAATGATATCACTGTCCTGCTTTGTGTAAGAATGGCTATGTATCATACAAATCACCTCACAGCATTCTAATGATAAGATGGATGTGCGTTCATTTCCTTGGTGGTCTTAGACAAACAGTGTATCTTGTGGCGAGAAATCCCTTGTTACTCTTAAAATATTTAAACACGGATGTCTGTGTACCTTAAAAACAGTATAACAGCTTCATTTGTTGGCTTATTACAGCCATGTGTGGTGGTGGGGTTTATAGTGTGCAGTGAAGGAAACACACTGTCTGTGTGCGGTCCTGATATCTCCTGCAGTCTGAGGGACGTGTTTCCCTCCGATGCCATACTTTCATTGACTGGGAAAAGCCTCTGCCAGCTGTGAACTCAGACAATAAAGGTATCTCAACAAAATATATTTGCCTGACTATATTTCGTCAGTAAATCACAGCTTTAATTTGCGTCTAAATTCACACTGATTCTCCCATAGTAACATGTGTTTACCTATATAAACAGACCTTCAGGTAGATTGTCTCATGTAGTAAAACATCTATATAACAAAGACTACACAGACTTTTTTTTCTTGCAAGGTGCACAAAGGATATTCTACAGACAGCTGGATTTGCGCGGTTATATTCCCAGCACTCCAGAACTGTGGGTTTTTGTGACGTGATAGGACAAACATCTCAAAAGATAACACGCTAGAAGCAGGTTTTAGTCGATGCCTTGTGATCAAACATCTGAGTATCTTTGATGCTTAAAGGCGCAGGTGGACTGTTCAAAAGTTCACACCTTTGATGGGAGGCCACCGAGATCAGGGCAGACAGTCAGCTTCTGTAGTTAAGATTAGCAAACAAAAGACAGGATTGGTTCAGAAAGAGGAAAGCAGTATTCCTCAAAATTACAATAATTACGTATCTCTAATAATGTAATATGTGTTAGATTTTAGATTATATGTAGCTAGTATTGTTTGAATTTTAAAACCTGCTACAGATGAGAAAAATACCTCCCCCGTGATTATCACTGCTTATTCTGTGCAGGCTATGAATTAATATAAATCATATTTCCTAAGTGACGCTACTTCTAAGAAAAAGGCTTGGGGCAAAACAGCAGTAACAATAAACAAAAGGCACAAGGTCTATCTCTAAGCCCAAATTACAACAATGACATCATTGTACCAGACAGGAGAGGCAGAAGTATTGCCAGAGTCAATACTCATGAAGCGGTTGATTAACCACCTTTCATCAGTCAAGTTAATAAATGCAATCACTATTCTTGAAGTAGCAAAGAAAAGCAATCAATTTTAACAGACCATCTTGTTTATTGGTTCCCTTTATTCATTTAACCAGGTCAAAAAAAACAAACATGTTATGACAAGACATGGTTTCACTAATAGACTTGAATGATGGCAGTGTATTAATTTCAGTGTCTGTCATTTTTGACATAACTGGAGCAAGTCGATTTGCATTGTGAGCACATAATTATTTCATTCCATTAGCTGATTTCTTTTACTGAGTAACCACTGGTAGAATAACTTAAAATATATTTTGTGTGCATCTCTTGCAGATGAGAGCGGTCTCATATTGATTTACAGTTTAGTATATACTTTAGATTTGGATGTGCAATCTCAACATGGTCTCTGATTTTGGTTATGTCTCTACGCCTATGATAGTGTACAGTTACACCAGTGTATGGTTATGTCTTGAAACCTACTGTATAAAGTATGTGTATTTTTTTTCTACTTAAATAAGGTGTCTCACCGATAAATCCCTCCAGTTGGACAGTCACTCTTTTGTCTATTCATATTTTCAAGTCTATTCACTGCTGGTGCGTTCACAAGAATTTGTAACATTCCCTGTGAAAATATTTTACTTGCATATGAGGTTGGAAAAACCTACCATGGATGACTTCTAAATCTGTCTCTACCTCTTTCACCGTGTTCCAAAACAATGCAGCATTGTGGAACGGAGGAGGGTGATAGTTGATGATCCAGAACAAGGTGTTACTCACGTTTAAACCACCCACTCAAAGATACAATTACATTTGGGTTTCAGGATAGATAGTGATGGTTGACTGACAGTTGAGTGTCCCTCAGCAGTTGTCAGCGGGCAATGTGAACTGCACCGTTTTACAGTGTGGGCTGGTGTGTATTTTCAGATCGGATATGGTAAATGGACAAGAAAGACTCAAAGGAGTAGAGTTATGAAACAACACAATGACTTAAACCCATATACTCATAGTATTGAGACAGAAAACATGTTAACCAAATGAGGAGCTCAATGTTTATTTATAAGTTATATACTGATTTAGTACCACTAGATGGCAATGTGTCCACACACATGTGTTAGATCCAGACAAGCGCTTTGACGCCTCTCTCTCTCACGTTTATTTTCTCACAATACTTTTCCAGGAGATGATCCAGCATTAATACCCAACAATGGTAAATATATCAGGGGGAGTTTGTTCTCTCATCTGATGCAAACACTTGTCATCAGACATGACGGAGAACAGAAGTCGTTTTGAAATTCAATATAATTTCTTGTTTTTTGTGACACACACATAGGCATCTACCATCCACATTCACACACACGCACAGCTCTAACAGAGTGTAGCAGGATTTATCGATGTTTCATAACTTCATTTGATAAGGAACTGTTAATAGATGGTAACATGTTCTAAATGTTTTTATTTCACATATCAGATCACAACATGCTTGACATCTTCATATGAATGACTTTTATCAGGATGTGTGATAACACAGTTTGTTCTTTTCTCCCTGTTATACAACCCCATCATTCTCACCTACATGTGAATTTCCATGCATCTCTTTGTCATCAGGTATTTTTAGAGCGAACAACAAGAACGTTGACAGCCATGTTCAAAAGTCAACTTCTGAACCTGTAGTTCAGGAGTGACAGTGTTGACATGTCACAATGCTCTGTGTAGTTGAGTGGAGGCTTATTACACAGCATTGTGTTGCTATGACAAAGCAGGAGCCTGAAACCAATGATCCACTGCACAGCAGTCATGTCCATCCCCCACCTCTAAGCTAACAATACAGCGTCACTGGGAGATCACAGCTCCTGTGAGATTCTCTGGGCTTGAAATTGTATAGTAGGAAGGTTTAAAAACACATTCTGAATGTGTGATCTCAGGTAAACAAAATAGCAGAATACATACAAGAGTACAGCTGAATAAAGCATGTTTGGTTACACTATAAGTTGTTAGATTCCTGTTACATCATTTCATAAAATTACTGGATTAATACGTATCTAGATTTCTTTATCAAGATATCACAACTACAATTCATGCACTAGTCCCCCAGGAAATAGATCTGTGACATGGATAGATGACCATTCAACTTCATTATCAACACATCTACACGCTGTCTGGAAAAGTCCAGATTATATGATATAAAGAACATATTGCTCAAGATAGCTTCCAATTTATTTGAAAGGATATAACAAAAAGTAGTCTTTTGTAATTATAACGTTACACATATTTGCTTTCTTGATGAGAATTAGTTGAGCGGTTAGTTGGTCCTAGCTAAGAAACATTTCTACACTCCACGTTTTAAAAAACACATTTACCAGACAGGCTATAGCGTGTTAATTAGTGAGCTTAGAGATGCCAGTAGGTAGATTTTGTTACATTCCCCCTGTTTTTTTTTAAAGCTAATTTAACTAGCTACTGACTAAAGCTACATTTCACAGTACAAACATATATCAAGAAAGTAAATAAGCAAAATTTCCAATATGTAATAATTATTAATTTAATGTTATAAACCGTATTTGATAAAGGCTTTTTCTTTCTTTAAACAGTAACGTACAATTCCAGTGAGCAACTTACAGCTTAGAAGGGAATTTCAAAAGTGTACCCAGTAAATGTCACTGTAAGATGAAAGCGATGAAAGTAGTTTATTCCCATTGTGCCGGAGGGGGAGGAAAGGGAAGGCGAGTCTGTTGGATGCCCAGGTCACCAACCCCTAACCTCTGTCCTCGACCCTTGAATCTCTGACATCTGTCTGTATTTCCCGCCTTCTTTCCCACCCCTGTAAAAGGAATTTGATTATGGCATGGGAAGGAATGTGGCTTCCTAGAATAACACACAGTTTTTTTTAAAGAACTCTGATGCTCTTAAGAAAATGAGTGTGGTATACAGTATAAACAGCATGTTTTAACAGCTCCACGGCTATAAATCATTACAGCTCCACTTTGTCAGCTACTGCTTTTCTTTGCTTATGTCAATCCAAAGCATTTGCACTAGAAAATAGGTTAAAAAAATTTCTATTTACCTTTGCTTTGTCTACAAAATAGGCCTGTAGGTTATGACATAACAATGTAGCACAGAAAGCCTTTTGCATGTCTAGCTGGTGTAAATGGTTGCAACGGGGGAGGGGAGGAAGATAGTGGGGGAGGTGTTGTACAGTGAGAACACAAGGCTTGCCTTTTCTTCCACAGGCTCATATGTGCATGCACATAGACACAAATGATCACAAAACACACATAGAAATACCAAAGCCTTTTCCTTCAGACTGTCTCTTACAACCCAGCCCCCATGCTCTCTTTACAGTGTAAATAAAGCAACAGGGCTTAGTGAACTAAATCCAATATGTCAATGGACACCAGAGCACAAAGCAGAATGGACGCCCCACTGGACATTCCCCTGCTACAGCCTCAGCTTTCCCCGTGCTTCCCCAGTCTAATAACTACACAACAAGAGGCGTGTGACTCGCGGAACCCTTCCCCCACCCATACATATTACCATTGCTCCTCAGTGCTGTCTAGAAAGGTCATGTGACCCTCGTCGGCTTCCCGGGTTGGGGGAGGGGAGGCAGCTTGAACCTGTTCTTTGTTAGGAGGTCAGCCCCAGCTCTATGGCAGGAAATGCTCTTACCATACACCATGTAATATAAGTCCAGATTGAGCTGAAGGCAGTGTGGCGGGGGAAGAAGCAAATTACAGAGATTTTGAGCATTCATGTATTGTGCAATCATGCAAGACAAATGCAGTACTTAGACAATTGCAGCTCCAGTGATTTAAAAATGGAGTCATAGAACCAAAGATATATGACAGATTTTAGGCCTGATCCCTGCTTTTCAGTTCTGTGTCAAATGTCAACACACATTTAATAAATGCATGATATTAGTACTAATGTTTGTGTGGAGAGAGTTAGTGACAAATGGTTCGCAGTAGGAGAGCTCCAGAAAGTCCAATATTATATATAATATCCGGCTATTTAAAGAAACCAACTACTAAATATTGTTGGGCAGTATTCATTGGGGGGTATTGGCTATAAATATGTGAAACAGTTTCTCTGCATCTTTAAAATTTGAGGACAATGTTGTTTTCCTGGCTTAATCAGACTGTGTCCTGAAGCAGTTTGCAGTAGAGTGTGACAGAGTCGGGATGAGGATCAGCACCTCTAAAATCCCAAGGGATGTTTTTTTAGTTTTTTTTTAAGTGTAAGGTGAAGTGAAGGAATTCAGGTATTATATTCATGAAAGATGGTAAATTCAGGTAAAAGAATCTGCAGTTTAATACAGTCTAACTAGAGAGATAACTATGACAAGGTTCACTTGTCAGTGACTTTTATCTGATTACAGTGCCTGTGAAACCAAAGTTCAGCTAAAATAAACAAAACTCACTTTAGGACTCAATCTTTATTTTTATGTTTTACTATTTTACTTTTTATATACACAAATGTTTTATTTCTGATGAAAGTGTATCATCATATTACATCAAGACAATCAGACAAACACAGATATATGTGACTTCTGAATTACCTTATTATTATGTTCATCGGTATCTTGCAGTTCAATCATTGTGAAACTGCAACTCCAATACTGTACCACATGACAGCACTTTAAAGTAAGATTGCAGGCAAATGACTGATTAAGAAAAATTTATCATGTTCTGAAATGCAGATGGGTCATATTTGAATAGAGAGTAGAGCAAATGTTTATCTTGTCGCTTTCTGGAAATGAGATGCCTCCCTTCCTCACTACGATCTATACAATTTACTGTCAAGAAAGGGCTCTTAAACAGTTATTTTGCAGAGTGGAGAGAGGAACTCATTGATTGCTGTAGACGATGGCTCTGATAGAGAACTCTCTCTGCAGTCCATGGTCCATCAGAGACATCTGTGTTGATATAGGCTTTCCTTACAGGTTATTTTATTACAGCTAAAGGTTTCATTTCTTCCAAATTATACATTCTGACTTTTAAGTATACAATCCGTGCTTTAGCCAAGTTCAAGCTCCACTAACACAACTCCCACCCATAACATTACTTCATTTTGTCGGTGTGAAAGAAGTCGTAACTCTGACAGACAAGTCAGTTCAGTTTTATTTGTGTGACACTTTTTTCAACAGCATCAGCATGAAACATGAAAAATGTAGAATTATATATTATGAAATTAATTTAAAATACTGCAGTCAGCCTTTAAAATCACACCACATGTACAATTTTAAATTAAGAAGATCACACCCTGTTACTAAAACACCCTCATTTTAGTGTTTTATATGTGAATACTTACAAATGTTCATATTTAAATACTCACATACATAAACGCACACGTACATAATATACATAGATTGCAAGTGTAGCTGGTTTGGTTGTGGCCCCTAACATGAAATATGTCGTGCGCAAATATTGCCGTATGTACGGTAACTAAAGGAATGTGTCACACCAGTGTAGAGCCGTAATGATGTCAACTTGTTATTTACTTTCCAAATCTGAATGACTGAGCAAGGCGAAAGGAGAATTAATCAACCGCTGTGTGACCAGGCAGGCGAAAAACAGTGAAGCGTGGAGGGGAGGGGAAGAAGCTCAGGGGCCAGAGAGGCAACACTGTAGACTGTGAGACACTCAGCTCACTGCCTGAAACTCAAACAAAATATCAAAACAGTGGCACACTTAAGGACGGACTTTAGAGGGTGTGCTATGTTAACAGCATTATTTGTACGAATCTATGTGTATTTGGGACCATTTTGAGTCACGCCCAGCTCGACTTTAGGTACACGTTTAAGGTGCAATGAAACATACACTAGGTGTGTGGTGCTGGCACAGTAGGAAGACAGCATGCATTTGTTTCTTTGTAATGTAAGATACTACCGCTGTAGATATAGCTGGCTAAAAACGCTACACATAGTCGGGGTTAATTAACCGATGTGCACACTGTCGTGTTTTCATGTTTTCAGGACTCAGGTTTAAGGTCAGTTAGCCTTCACCTCCACTTCCCCCCCTTCTCTCCTATTCGCTGTCTGCGTCTCTCCCGCTGTCGATCAGCGGCTGCTGCTGCTGCTGCTGCTGCTGTCTCTGTGCGTCCCTGCTCTCAGTGAACGGTGAAACTCCACGGAGCAGCCCGCAGCCTCACACACACACACACACACACACAAAAGTCGGGTTTACTCCAACTTTTACCGCCACGTGTGTGTCCGGGCCAACACGCTTTGTTTGCACACCGAATTAGCCGACAGTGAGTCATACAGCTGCAGTCGGAACTTGAAATATGACGAGAAGCAGAATGGGAGGAAAGTCGGTGCTAGCGTAACTACCGAAGTTGGAGCTTCTCCTTGTGGAAGAGGAAGAGGTGGCGACGGCGGACACCACGAGTTCACTCTCAACCTGAAAGGTAAGCCCGTGAAAGTCGAGTAACACACACACACGGTTTAGGCTGCAGCAGCGCATTCAGGCTGCTTCTGTGTTTTGTGCGTGGGTTTTACGCGAAGAGGATAATGCCTTTCAGAATTAGGTGATTATGGCGTTGATTAGGGGGTTACCGGCAAAGCTTCGTCACTCCTCGACTCCACACGTGTGTTGAAAATTCAGCGTGTGTCTTTTAAAATCTCCTCTCTTTCGCTAAGTTATTCACACAACCTACTTCTCTCATACTATATTTATTTCTATACTTACATTAAACCTTGGTAGCTGAGCTGTGGACTACTTCACATAATACACTTTTAAGTTTTAAAGGTTGGAGCCGGTCCCATTTTGGTGAATAATTACGATATGTGCTTTGCCATTAATAGCACAATAGAAAACCTCCATCATGTTAAGATGCACCAGTGCAGTTTCAGTCATTCTCTTCACGCTGACATATGAATGATACATCATATTTATATTGCCATGCAGACTTAGGAAACGTATGAGTGGGGGAGGGGAAAGATATTCAACTGTACTAGACGCTGCCACCACTTTACAAGGGACAGTTCGTGAAACTGTGTAACTATACTGTTAAGCTCTTTCCTGACCATGTCACCTGTCTGAAAACACCACACAAGCATCATAACATGTCAGTAGAAGCCCTGCTTGATTTGAAGCATGAGGACGTTGTGAATGCACATGTCCACATATCACTTCAAAGACAGTTTAAAGTGATTTAAGGACACATGTCTTATTCATTTTCATCCAGCAGCTGTGGCTGTTGTGTGGTGTTCAGGTAATCATGGGATACAGCGTTTACAGACACAGTTTAGATGTTGGATTGATTCAGAAGAATTAACAGATATAACACGCTGGTGTTTGAATGATTTGTTAACGCGATCATATTTCAGTGGCTCAGATAATTAATGCTGAAGTGAAGTCCCCATTCTCCTGTTGACCTAGTGGCTTTTTGTATGTTGCTAGTTCATAATATCAATCAACGTTTTTCAGCTGAGGCTTTTTATTGAAGAAGTTGCACTACTCTGAACTTTTTTGGTGAGAATATACTGACTTGACTTGATTTGACATTTTTGCTACTGCTGCCATTTTTTTGTCATAAGTCTGATGATGCAATTCACTAATGTCATCACATCAGATACACCACAACTGTTGTTACTTGGATTTAATTGATTTGTTTGACTGATTTATTTTTTTGATTGATTGATTTATAGATTGTCTCAGTCCTGTTGATGTTCTTCACTGTTTATTTCTTTCTCTGCTGCCATTGTTATTTCTTCTGCTGCTGTCACAGCAAAATTTCCCCAGTACACGACAAATAAAGGCTACAGATATTTAAAAAAGAACATACCAGCCTATATGAACATCTTCTCCCAAAAATGTTTGCTGTCATTGGATTATTTAACACGTCTGTCATAAAAAGAAAAATCGTACATAATGAAACCACGTATAACCCAAAGACACAGATGCTATTTGCGTACGCTGCAAAATGAACAAGAATTTAAGAACAAAAATGCCACATTAATTGGATTAAAAATTACAACTTCATGTAAAATTGCAGGGCAGAATAAATGTGCTGGAAAAATCTAACTAAGCAAAGTCTGTTTCTTTTTGCCTTTCATCAAAAGTGTCAGCCTTCAACACTAAATGACCTATACTGTTTTTACACAAACATGAAACAGGTTGCTCCAGTCCTCCCACAGTGGAGTCTGGTTGTACTGGTTTTATATAAGATAATCCTTATGTCCATACCTTTTGCACAATATGAGGATGAGTTGTGTTTTTTTTTTTTTGGAGATAATATTAGTATACTTGCTGGACACAATAGCTCAGCTTGGACAGATCTCCCAGGGATGCACAAATGCTGTCATTCCAGCCTTATCAGTACAGGAATTATTTGGAAATTTACATCCACTGTAAAGATGCATCTGCACCCTATCGATGCTGCAGCACTGTGGCCTGCATTAACCAAGCCGCAGACATATGGCTAGCTTAAACAGACAATTGCTGGACAAAAACTTTTTGCTGCAGTGATCATAACAACGGATGCTGTAGTGAGCTCAGAAAGGCACACTTCCTTTTATTCCTTTATAAGGAGATCGACTGACTCCATTTTTTTCGTTGCCCTTTAGGATGGTCAGACAACACATGCAGCTCTTATTTCATTAAACAGCTAGTGGTGCAACCTGAGTACTACAGAAAATTACAATACCTTGTATGAAAGTAAAATTTTGAATAGATTTTAATTATTAAGGGCAGTTTGTAATGAATTACTCCCTGACGTCCCTAGCTGCCATACCTCTCTTATCTTATCTTGGTACCAAAAAAAGTTATTCTCATAAGTTAACGGTGAAATATGGATTTGAAAAGATCATTAGAGCTTATTTTGCTTATATTTTCATATATAATTCATTTGCAAAGATATTCTTGTTACCATTGTGATATTGATTTCTACCACATTGTAACCAGTGGTGAGGACTTGCAGTAACCGCAAATTGCAGTCATTACAAAAACGACTTTAGTATTGCCTGTTAAAAGAACAATAGGAGTTTTATTATGTCTTAATTACATGTTTTAGACAACATAACAATTTCCATATTTGTTATCTAAATATGTCATTGTCAGTGTTCAAAGTCCTGATTAGCTTTTATTGATGGTTCTGGATTATTTCTACAGAGTGAGTAGCTATAGATTTTCTCAATGCTTCATACAATATGAAACATTCATTCCTAACATGTTGTTGTCTTTTGATTTTATCTCATTGGCGACGGCATAGTGACTAACTACTGAGTCTCCAGAGGACATAATGAATAATGTGTTGGCCAACAGATTGTCTACCTGCCTTTTGTTCTTTGTCAGGATTTAAGCGGAATCATTATGTCTTTGGTTTTAGTGCTGTGTGTGATCTTTGGTCTAGAAAAAAAATTGTTCATTTTGTAGTCGGTCCTTGTTTTGTACCAAATAGATTTTTGGTAAGTAATTCATATGTAACTTGAGTAAACCCAATGAACCAAAGTACATTTGATACAACTGTGTGTTCAAAACAGAAAATATATCCCCTGTTCATAAGAAGAGCAAGGTAGTCCCTGAGAAAGTCCCTCTCAGCCTTGTGGGGCTGCAAAGCTCTATGTCTGGCTGTCCAAATATTTCTGTAGCAGTATTTATTTATGATGGGCCATGGGGGGAGGTGAGCCACTATCCCTCCAAAAGAGACATGCAGTGTTCATGGGCTATCAGCCAATTCGCCGTCCAGTGGTTACTCTGTAATAACAACCATACAAGTATTGGGTAGTTCAAGGTTATGGATATTTATTTGAATTTATTTGGGGTTTAAGGTGGCTGTTTATCGTTGTGTGTACTTGTTGGTGCGCCTTGACTGTGTTCATGTGCGTATTTAAATTGAAGTGGGACAAAGTTGCATGTCAGTTAAATGATTGTCTAACAGTGATTCAGTTTAGTTTCCTTTAGACTGTACATTGTGTACACATAATTGTCTATATTCAGTCAAAGGACAGTTTTTTTCACTGGTAAATTATGTAAGATCATTCTCAAGTTGGCCTGTAACTTTATGGCTAAAAATATGATCACAATGTATTTTTTTCAAAATCATTCAACATCAGCACTTACAGATATATGCAATTAATACTATTAATGAACAAGGAAACACATTTACCATATTTGTTAGATCTCCAGGATACATACTACAATATTTGTTACAGTAAGCTTCCATAGAATAAGGATGTTCTGATAAAGTTTTTTGCTTTGAAGCGAGCAGATGCCTTCCACTTCTGTCATTTTGACCAGTAAATGCAGCGTCAGCACTAAAAATGAGAAGTTGCTAGCTGAATGTTTGGCACACTGATTATGATAACAGAGTTTAGTGCATTTTGCCAACATCGGTGTCAAATCATTTTTCACATTCCCAAACTTTTTTCCTCTCACTTATGCCACAAGAATGTAGACGTGAATGTGAATACATCTCACTCTACCCACATTAGCTCATTTCCGACTTTCTAGCAGTGTATGTGTTTTCTTTGTTTTGTGTCAGCTGCGTAACACAGTTACTAAGGTCTAATTGGGTAATTAGGCAAGCACTAGGCGTCCCCTCTCGCCTAGTGCTTGCTCAAGTGGGACTGTTGGGTTTCCTAGATTATTCTGTATATACTTATATTCTATAATGTATTAAACTTTACAATTGAAAATGCCTTGAGACGACATCTGTTGTGATTTGGCGCTATATAAATAAAGTAGAATTGAATTAGATTTTTGATTAAAAGTTTCATCAAACCACGCTGATGATAACACAGTGCTTAATAATTTCATCACAATATCACATGACCAAATGATCATATCAAAGTGTTGGTTGCCAGTTCTCTTGTCTAAATAAAGTACACGCACATTTTTCCTAAAGTTAGGAGATTGCTGCACCAACTTAATCTTTAGATCACACTGGCTCTGTGATGGTGCAGGGTGTTGTTCTCTCTTTACACATTTCCTGTACACACTCATGGACTTTTTTAAAAGAGACACATTTTTTTTCCCAGATTATGCAATCGTTCCACTTTTTTTGTGTTGACCACTCAGTCAGGAGTGTGGAGTCAAGCCTGCAAAGCCAAGTGCTCCAGCTGCCAGTTTTGTTCAACAGTTTCTGTAATCTTCTTAAAACAGTCCAACAATGACATCAGTGCAGTGATTTGCCAGATGTGTGAAAAATAAGTACTTAAACTAAAACTGGATACGTATTTACAAATTCTAGCTTTTTCTAAAAATGTTAATAATACAATTTGTAAATGTAATAGCGATTTGGTATATATTACTTTCGCCAGTCAACCAGTTATAAGGGTGTGCTGTTTTCAGGAAAACCATGAATTGTGGCTTTGAGCACACTTCTCCGGAAACGAAACGACCATCTGTAGACTGGTAGTGAAAGTTTCATGTTTTCTACTGCATGGTTTGTAATTTCCGTCTGCTTTGTAATTTGAAACATGCTAATGTCACACCACAGACTAGCTCCGCGTGCACGCACGCACGCACACACTTACACGCACACACACACACTCGCATTTAACTGTGCATTTTACTGACCTGGATACTGATGCAGTTGAAAACTTGCTTTTTATTCAGTGTGCAATACACTGTTTAGGTGACACACAGACTATGAAGGAAAATCTATGCTGTGTAGCGTTGTAGGTAAAGAAACGGTCAAAGTTAAAATAAAAAGCATTATTTCAGCTCACTTGTTTGCTTTGTTTGTTTGACCTTGATGTCAGATGGAATGAAAGCTCAAGGAGAGTGGGGGGTATTTAGGGTGGCATGAGCAGCTGTTGACAGAGAAGCAGGATCTTCTGGTCACCATAGCAACACTTGTATTGCCCACACTGATGTGTTGCTGTGTTTACAGCTTATTTTGTACAATCCTCATCTTGCTGAAAAAAGAATTGCCTGGCTGAGGCCTTTGTGTTGACTTAGCGACCTCAGAGACACTTAGTTTCTCTCTGCTTATTGAATGAATGTTGAAACATGCATTTACTGTACCAGATAAAAAATGACACAGTCTTTGTTTTTTCCCCTCTTAGTGATAGGTGCTTATGTAAAAACTTAAGATATAGTGTATGTTGCCATAAAAATGTAATGTCTTCAGTTTCCGTCAGGGACGGAGACAGTAATGGAATATGTAGATGTTGTTATTTAGTTTGTTGTTTTGGATAAAATGTACAGATCATTTACTCTCAATTTAAGATGCAACAGACAGAAGTCATAGCTCTTTATCATATCATCATCATATAACAGTCATTACCTAAAGACACTAAGTATGCACTGGCATTGATCTGCCTTATTTTTAAAAATGTGTCTTTGTTGTAGTTATTTTTAATGTGAAAGAGAATATGTGTAATTGTTGAGTTCAGTGTTGTTCATGGGTGAAGATTTGACAAATTGCTTTCCACAATATGTCTACACGTTTCAAATACTGAGTGATATGGTGGCTACTTATATTTATTTAAGTATGAAGTAACAATTGACATGTAGACTGTTTATCAAGCGGTTTTCTCTGCTTTATTCTTTTATTCCCACAATCTCCTCCACACAAAGTATTTACTTGGCACCCACCCCCACACAGGCATAAACATGTGCATGCCCTACAGCGACTGGTTCTTTGTCTGCTTACATGCTCTCATGAAACCAGGTTATTTGAAGAAACAAGATTAAGGCAGGAAATCAGACAAAGTGTTGACATGCAGTAACCTGGTTACCGTAACAACTATCTTTATTAGAAAATGGTCAATAATTATTTTCTTTCCTGTGCCTTTTTTTTGATGTTGTATTGATATTCACAATAATCTTTGGAGTTTTTAAACCTGGGAGCTTTGTACAGACACCAATAGGCAAGTGGGAGTTGTCATTTTTATTTGAATGTGTTTGGCTTCAGCATGAGAGTTAATGTTTGATGATATGAGGCTTGTGATGAATCCTTGCAGTGATCCTCCCTGTCTGTCACGATCTCACATTCATGCTCCAAAGGAAAAATGTAATTGAATATGGTGTGAATGCGCAGTTCAAACCTAACAATGATTTTGCTGCAAACTTATCGAGGCATACTTCTGTGGTCCTTGATAATTTGTGAGAGAATCATAACATTGAGGAATGTTTGCAGAATCAGTGGATACAGTTGCACTACACCCCCACCTCTATATGTGTCACACTGATGACCCTTTCAATTGTTACCAATTAGTTCTTTCTGCAGTTAAAGCCTGCTGGTAACAAGGGTAACCAACCATGAGCCAAGAGAGCCAATATTCTGCAGGTTTTTATACCAACTGATCACCTCAGCTGGTAATTTCATGCATGTGTTTGTCCCCTCTACTTACAGGAGTGTTAATCAGTGGGTGGATCCTTTGGTTGGAATAAAAACATGCACACTGTTGTTTCTCTTGGCACACAGTTGGCCACCCCTGGTGAACATTAAAAGTAGGAAGTGTGGGAGAAGTGTTTCCTCTAGAGACTGAAGGCTACCCTCCCCCACAGTTTGCCGACCTACATTGGCTGTCGCTAAGTGACTCATTGAGAGAGGCAAAGAGTAATGCAAAAATGGTTGTTGTGATTACCTGTTTGGGAGATCATTATTTATCTCCCTACTCATTTCACCCTCACTCTCCCACTGTCTCGCTCTCGCTCTCACCCCCCCCCCCCCCCCTCGAGACTGCAGCTCAAGCAGAAGCTTCAAAGACGGGTTTTACTCACCAGAGCAGTTCAAGAGAAAATGGCTGCTGTTTCCAGGTCTTGTTTGCACATCTGTCAGGAGGTGACTGTCCAGGAGAAAATGAGGTCCTTGGTTTGCTGGTTTTCAGCGTCATTCTTTTTAAACAAGCATGTGTAAGAGATGGTTTGTTGTTCGGTTCTTATTGTTCCATTATTTTTCAGATGTTCAGAAGGCATTTTATGAGACTCTAGTGACACGTCAAGCCTGATTTAGAGTGCTGTTGAAAACATTATTTGCAATGGTATGTTTATAAAAACCAGGGTAGCTGGAGTCTAACAAATGTGTTTAAATGACTATGGGTCCACCTCAAAGGATTGCCTTTTGATGAATACTAGAAAATTGTCTTGTCTTGAATTTTATTTTATGATTAGATTAGATTGTTTAATCTACAAATTCCTGTCAGCATATTAAACTAATCAGCATATTATTTTCAACATTTAAACATTGTTTTTAAAACCGCATATGATAGCAAAGACAAATATGAAAACTGTAGGTGTGAGTATGCAATTCTTGGGATGCACACATGCCTGTGAAATTGATTGCTTGACTAAAACTAAAATAACCTCATTCTTTATCTAAGACATTTAGACAGTATTATTTAGTTTGCATTGATGCCCTCATGAGATGTGTGTGACAGTTGAAAATGCAAACACCTGCAAATATGAGTTTTTGCAGGTGTATCAAAAATGTTCAGTGAGTGTCACTGTTTGATTTTGAAATAATCTTGTTGTAGACGATTGCTTTACCAACTGAGCTGCTGGAACACAGGATCTAGACGTAAAACCTTTTAATATTTAGTTTGACCTACCTGTAAACCAGAGGTGACATTTTTTTGTAGTCCATCATACAATACATGTAGTTGTATACATACTGTATATGCTTTGGGTTGCAGTTATGTTTATAAAACAAGAGTTGATACATAGGATGTGTAATTTAAATCTGTCTGTGGTTTAGATGGAAGACTGAAACTGTACGTTGTTGACAGGTTGTTGCAGTATGAAGGCCTTTATTATTCCTTTGCTTTGTCTCACAGCCTCAGGGCATAATGCACCTAGGTGCAAGTGTGGATGAATGCCTGATAAACTGGTGGTGTAGCTCACATTGTCAATAATTGCCACAAGAGTGCTGCAAACACCCTAATGAGCCCTATGACCACAGCAGGAGTTCTCATGATTTACCCTGTGGGTTTTTCATTTCTCTGTCTTATTGATTTGTCTTTCTTTTCTGCAGTCATCTGTTTGCAGTCTGATAGTGTTAACTCTGGTAAAAATGTAGGCTAGTTTGAATATATTTATTTAAGTATAACAAATATACTGGTCATACTTAAAGGTGTTTGTATTACACAGGTTGATAATTTTGGTTAAGACAGTTTTGAAACAATTGTTATTCAGCAGCAATCGAGGCATGGAAACCATGTAATGTGAAGACGGGAGGGGTTACGGGAAACTTTAAGAATATACGGCTAAATATATGAGAATTGAAATGTTTGAAGAACTCTCACGCTGCTGAGTTGTTTCGTCTGAGACTCTTGGTTTCTTGCAACATTGATCTGCCACACCAAAATAAATGCCTGATGTTACCATTACTGTGTGATTGACTAGTCATTTGTCTAATGCACAATTAATGAATTAATGAATGACAACTAAGAACACTCAAGGATGTCAAAGTACAGTTTTTTCTTTGTCCGGATCTGTTACAGCAACACGAGAGAGAAGATAAGAGAAATAAAAGGGAAATGAAAAGTAATAAAAAAAAAATTTTAGTCTGTTTTTGGCATTTATATATATAATTTTGTCTTGGCTGCTGTCATAATTTTAGTACAAGGTGGGTCCAGAAATAAAACAAGATGCTATCGTTAATTGCTGGTGACATGATAAATGCTGAAATAGAATTTTACATGGTGTAATTACTTTTTCCTACAGAATGGAGAGCAGAATATTTGACCATATTGTATAAGCTGGAATTAACTGGAAACTCAACATGTAGCTAGGAGATAGTGAACTACTAACCCTGGGGTTTGTAGACATCTGCTCTACCAACTGAGCTACTGCCACCCACAAATGGTTTTGCAGAAACCCTTTCCCTCAGTCTGTACAATGCAGGTGGAGAGTGCAAAGTTAGCACAACCCATAAAGCCACAAAAGACCTTTTTATCAGTGGAGCCAGAGTAAATCTAGTTTTCTTATAACTTATAACATTGACTTTGTCTACTATAAATGTCTCTTGTGTGGTAGATCTGTGCTTTGTATATTCAGCGTCTTATGTTATCTTATAATGTTTCTCTTTCAGTGGAATCATATCTGCTGACTTTACTTTACTCCACCTACACTGTAAAGTGCGTTGAGATTACTTTTGGCGTGATTTGGCTCTATATAAATAAGCTGAACTGAATTGAATTATCACTTAAGTGGATAACCTTAGAGCCACTGAATAGGCTAGCTTTTTGTCTCATTTCCAGGAAAATACATTGTTTGGTCAAAAGAGGCTTGGATGCCAAGGGAGTTTTATAATGGATGATGGCACCATGGGCCCATCAGATAGAGGCATCATTGCTGCTGCCCTGCACTGATGGGACCTGAGCCCCTCCAGGCTGCCTGTTAATTATGTTTCCAGTTGTTTGGTATGTAGCTGCAGTGCAGTGCAGTGGCTGCTGCTTGCTTTGTGAGGCATTTTTTGCCACGTCCATATGTAAGTTAATTAGCACACAGTGGCAGTTGTCAAAGCAACCTTTGATTGTAATTTGATTATTTGTGATCACATTAAATTATTTGCAAATTTTGCATGGGATTTTATTTTATTTTTTTACAGTGATTTGCAGGCCTTTTTTACTGTAGGTGTAATTTACCAGTACCTTAAATGGGGTGGCCAAAACATTAAAACCACCCCTTAATATACCCACTATAACCTCATTAATAATAATCACATAGTAGAATTATAACCTTTCTGACAGTTTCAACTAAGAAATAATTACCTTGTAAAAGTATAATTCATGGCAGAGCTAGTGTATAGATATAGATTATGCAGTAGCCAGTGAGTGTATAATATAGCTATAGATGAAACATAACATTGATTGGCTGCACTAGCTGCAGAGTTTGTTATAACCCCAGTTCCTTAGTATTGTCCCGAACAATAAAGGCATGCTCTATCTGAAAGGATATACCAAGGTGAAAAAGTGAATAATTCATGTTGAGTAACATGTTCAGCCCTTCTGGCTGAAAGCCCACTGGTAATTGGGACAATACCATTCTCTGTCTATTTTGCTCGATCGCTCTTGTTGCTATGCTACCAGAGGGAAACTTGAGTGGGCCTGGACAGTGTTTGGAATGAAAGTTGAACAGTCATGCAACCTTCATACCTGTCACCACCCCTTTATTTGCTTTTTTGTATTCTCAGCAAAATGTCTGGAATAGTTATGCACCAATTACAGATACAGTGATCAGCCTGAATATCACAATCACTGACAGGCGATGTGAATAACATGGACTATGGTTGTTACAATGGCACTTGTCAAGGGGTTTGATACTTTAGGCAGCAAGTAAGCCGTCAGTTCTGTTGATGTTTTGGAAACAGGAAAAACAGGCACGTGTTGGGATCTTAGCAACTTTGACAATAGATAAATTGTGATGGCTAGAAGACTGGGTGAGGACATCTCCAAAATGGCAGTTCTTCTGGGACATTCCTGGTATGGAGTGGTTGGCACCTCGTGGCAACAGTATTCCCTCAGTGGCCTCTTAAAGTATGACACATAAATGCAAAACTTTTGTAGGAATGGTTTGAGAGTTCAAGTTGTTCACTTGGCCTCCAAATCTCCCAGATCTCACTTTGATCCAGCATCTGAAGGATGTTGTGAAAGAATAAGTCAGATTTATGGAGGCCCCATCTCACTTACAGGTCTGAAAGGACATACTGCTTATGTCTTGGTACTAAATACCAGAGGACACCTTCATATGTCACGTGGAGTCCACGTCTATATGGTTTAGAGCTTTTTGTTAGAATAAGAGGGACCTACAGGAGGTTTTATTGTTGTCTGATCAATGTATATGTCATGACTTGCTCTCAGGTTGCAGTTTGTTTCTTTTGCTACACATTTAGCATGACCTGCTTAGACCATTTTTTAATTCCTACTGTATTATTGAGTGTACAAGCAGTGTCATTGTGCTATTGTAATGCATTATGCATTAAAAGAGCGGAAATAATAATAATAAATACATTCAATTGGAAATTTATGAATTCTACCGTATTCATGCAACATTCGTCAGCATGCTGATAAAGATGTGATAGAATAAAAACTTAATTATATATTTCTTTCAGCTTGTTTCAGTTATGAGACAGTTTCAAGTAAAATGTTAACATGAGCTCTGTCAAAAATATCTTTTTGTTGAAAATAACTCCGTAGGGAAGGTCAGGCTTACTACTATGAATAATTAGTTTCTTGCTTCTGTAATTCACTAGACCAGCCAGTAGACTGACATTTAATATTCTTACTGCTTTATCAGGGTGTCTCCATCTCAATGGTTGGCCAGGTCACTAATGGGAATCACCATTCAGCTCTCAGTGGAAGCCAAATGGATATAGACAACCCCATTATGTCAGAGAAGAGAGGCTGGAGATATTTAGCCAGTACTAGACATGGATTCATAGGTTAAGTGACCCAGCTATTGACATTGTCAAAGGAATGAATCATGCAGACAAGAGTGAGCAAGTACTGACAGAAGCTGGAAGCCAGGGCTATCTTGTGTATGTGTCAGCACACAACTGCATTACTGAACTTGTTTAAGAATACGTCATATGTGAGGCCTAAATATGAATCTCTGCTCCTATTTGTAATTATATTTTCAGGAGTGAGCCCAGCCTTTCAACATACCTTCTCTCCTTAATTGGGCTAAAATGAGTATTACCAGTGACGAAGTGAACTTCTTGGTCTACAGATACCTCCAAGAGTCAGGTTTGTATCACGCTAATATGTGCTAAACACACGTGCTATTTTACTTTTAAGTTATTCGGGACATAAAAATTTTCTATTTTTTAATATTACAAGATTTTACCATGTGTACGTGTTATTTGACCATTGTCTAGAAAATGAATTAGCATTTCTAAAGACAAAGCACCTAATATGCTACTGTTTTTACGTTCTGCATGATCGAACCCTGCATGCTTACTTGCATCAGGATATTTCTTCTTCAGCTTATAGAGGATAGAAAGAAAGAGGCCATGGTATAATGTGCACCCACAATGTCATACACTTGTGGGTGCACATCTCCCTGCTCCTCAACACACTATTTACTGAAGGATTTGGATTAATGATTAAAATTGTAGCAGCTGTGTTCTGTTTTTTTTGTTTTGTTTATTGAGACTGTTTGAGACTGCTTCTAAAGCCATCTGGCAGAATACAAGCTACCAGCAGCTCTGAGAGGTCAACATTGACACTGGCATGCCTTATTATACTCTCAAATGTCATACTTGTTATGCCATTCAGTTTTGTATTCCACTACTGTTAGCTTTGTTTCGGATCAAACAAGACCTTCCTTTGAATATTTGTGTTCGGTTGGTGCACATCTTGTGCTTGGCACTCTCCCATTAATGAATGTGAATGGTGTTTTGTTTTTAGGTTTTTCCCACTCAGCATTCACCTTTGGCATTGAGAGTCACATCAGCCAGTCTAACATCAATGGAACACTAGTGCCCCCTGCAGCTCTCATCTCTATTCTGCAGAAAGGGCTTCAGTATGTGGAGGCAGAAATTAGCATCAATGAGGTGAGAGCATGGACCTGCTTTTTTTGACCCCCACATATGTTTTTCACTGGTTAATAATACAAAAGTCTTTGTGATCACATACAGAAGTAACTGTAGTTGTTCACATTTTCACTTATCTGTATACTGGAAGCAGCACTGAAGAACATCTCTACATGAATTCTGATCAGGAAACACCTCTTTAATTTATTCTTATCATGTAACATGCCACTAATAAAAAAAAAACGTGCTATTGTCCTGACAGGATGGTACAGTCTTTGACGGTCGGCCGATTGAGTCGCTGTCTCTCATTGACGCAGTGATGCCAGATGTGGTGCAGACGCGGCAACAGGCCTTCCGTGACAAGTTAGCCCAGCAGCTGGCTGCCAGTGGCATGGCAGCGTCAACTTCTGGAAACCAGTCTAATGCACCAAAGAACGGAGAAGCCACTGTTAACGGAGAGGAGAATGGCACTCACATGATAAGTAAGTTGAACGACCTGTTAAATATAGGTCCATGTGGAGCAGGAATAAATATTCAAAGGTGGCATGTAGGAGTTGCTCTCCTAGACTGTGTTTGGGCTCTACGCTGTTATAATGGTTCTGCCTAGTCAGAGCTATTTCCTGTTTTTTGTGCTCTAGGTGGGATAGAATAGAATATCGTGTATTGTATTTATTAGAATTAAATTTTATATAAAATATTTACTTTAGATAGGTCTGAATAAAATGTAGACAGATATGTTTTAAACCTGATCTCTGTAGAGGTGTGTTCACCTGCTGAATATTACTGAAACAGATGCATAACGACGTTTGCTCACTTAATTCAGTGGTGTTCTAATAGAGCTAGTGTTTTAATGGAGGATTAGAATGATGATCGACATTATGCTTAAAAATGGTCCTGGGCTTAGTAAAATAATCAGTTTTTCTACTTGGAATGACCTGTCAAAATTGTTGCACAGATATAAATAAATAAATAAGTGTATAGAGAAAAACAATAACAGCTGTGTGGTTGTCACAGAATGTAATTTCTGTCTGATGATTCTCAGTTGTCCTGGTCACTGTTATGCCAAAAAATACTATTCAGTGGCAGCTGGACTTTATTTTAAGATCTTCAACATATTTCACTTACCCATCTCAAAGGCTTCATCAGTTCTGACTGGCTGGAGAATGAGATATCATTAACAGCAGTTAAGCTTCTTGTGTGAATGTGACCAAAGTGGCATAGATCAGGTGGAGCACTTGACAAGAGGAGAATGAGTGGATGTTTGTGTCAGTTTATCCCCAAGGAATTGAATATGAAGGAGTGGATGGCAGCAGGAACAGTTGGGGTGTGTCTAAGGCTTCACAGTCTGAGGATACAGGGAGGATTTTACATGGTAGAGATGAAGTAAAATGTCACCAAACCTTTCCCTATTTTAAAGGCAGCATTAATTACCATGATTATTATTATTATTATTATTACCTCTTCAGATAACCACAGTGAGCCCATGGAGATGGATGTAGATGTTGAGATACCAGCCAGTAAAGCAACAGTATTAAGAGGCCACGAGTCTGAAGTGTTCATCTGTGCCTGGAACCCTGTCAGTGATCTCCTGGCCTCGGGGTGAGTCACACTGGGTGATTCATACTGTATAGTATGCATGTTTTGGCTTTTATTTTGTACAATAAATGGCTTCATAAGAATTATTATTTAGTTTATATTCAAGCAATCTTTTGACACCTCTCCTGCTGTGTTGGTGTTCTGTTCAGCTCGGGAGACTCAACCGCCAGGATCTGGAACCTGAACGAGAATAATAATTCCTGCTCCACCCAGCTGGTGCTGCGCCATTGTATCCGAGAAGGTGGCCAGGATGTCCCCAGCAACAAAGACGTCACCTCACTTGACTGGAATGTAGGTCCTCTTCTGCTTTCACCATGTGCAGACTGTACAGATGGGGATAGTTAAGTAACAATTTTTCTATCTTTCCATCCAACAGAGTGACGGGACTCTACTGGCAACAGGCTCATATGATGGATTTGCCAGGATATGGACAAAGGATGGTATGTCCTCCATCATTTCATCATAATGTTGGTTAGTGGTCATTAGTTTTATGTCATTGTTATTGTGAATAACTGCAACCTCTGTGACAACTGTAAAAAAGAGCTTTTCTAATAGAAATGCATATGGCTTTTATCCGTTAGGAAATCTGGCAAGCACCTTGGGGCAGCACAAAGGGCCCATATTTGCACTCAAGTGGAACAAGAAAGGGAACTCTATTCTCAGTGCTGGCGTAGATAAGGTATTTCATTTAGCTCCCCGAGCATGGACTTGTGTCTTCCAATAATAATATCCTCATGTGTTTGTTTTCTACCAGTCCTCGGGCTTGGAATAAACTTTTGAAGCAAGTGTAAATCTGTAACACATGACGTATCTATAAACTACAGTGCACACTGGACTGCTATCACTAAATGTTCAGTACAGTATAAACACAAAAGACACACAGTTACAAGGTAATAGGTATTTAATTTTATATTTCAGTTCCTACTGGCATATTTAACCAAATTTAATTGAATACAACACTGTTTATGGCAGTGCCTACATAAAGTGTTGTCCCAACTTGGAAGCTTTCTCCTGTTTCTTCTTCTATGTGAACATGCAACTTTCTGACCTTCGACTTAGCCCAGTTTAACAAACCTGCATCTACAGAGCTTGGTACAGAACTGTTTCTGCACCTATCCTGTACGACCACATCGAGTGTAGCTGTCTGTGCTGTCCTCTGAGAACTTGCATAATGACTTGTCTGATGATACTGTCCCAGTCAGATGTGCAAAACACAGTAGTCATCAGTCAGCTTTAGCTAAACATCATCTGTTATTATTCTGTGGATGATTCTTTGAAAGTAGAACTGCTTATCACCAGCCACAGAAGTTCAATTATAAAGGGACTGGCACAGCAAGGACAATTACTAAAACAGTAGCGGGAGCAGCAATTGTTTTTACCCTACCTTCCAGTTTGGTCCAGCCTTTCCAGTCTTTTAGAGAGCATGTAAAGAACCTTTAATATGCCATATTGTTTATAATTATCAATTTCATTTTTCCAGACGACAATCATTTGGGATGCACACACAGGAGAAGCCAAGCAGCAATTCCCTTTTCACTCAGGTAAAGTGGGATTCACCATACAAAATGTTTCCTCTGTAGGGACAAATCTCCCAACTCTTCTAATGAGTGCGCACCCTTGCAATAAAATATTCCACAGCTCCAGCTCTTGATGTCGACTGGCAGAACAACACCACCTTTGCCTCCTGTAGCACAGACATGTGCATCCATGTATGTCGACTTGGAAGTGATCGGCCTCTCAAGACGTTCCAGGGTCACACTGTAAAGACTCTTTTTGATTTTCCTCTTCGTTAATTATATCAGACCAATCCATACTTAATCTGTGGATGTTCATGATAACATGCTTTGTTTTGCAGAATGAAGTTAATGCTATTAAGTGGGATCCATCGGGCATGCTGCTTGCATCCTGCTCAGATGACATGACGTTAAAGGTGAGACTAGTCCTCAGTCGAAAAGGTTAAAGAAAACAATCCTGTGTGGTGGTTTCTGTTCACTGATATTTTGTTATTGCTGTTCCCATCACACAGATTTGGAGTATGAAGCAAGAGTCCTGTGTTCACGACCTCCAGGCTCACAGCAAAGAGATCTACACCATCAAGTGGAGCCCCACCGGCCCTGGCACAAACAACCCCAACTCTAACATCATGCTCGCCAGGTGGGAAATAGCTCAAATATAGCTAACATTCATACCATGCAGGACAAGACATTCTGATACTAACAAAAGCACAAATGATGTTGATGATGATCTGTAGGTTTTACAGATGTTATTGTTCCTTTGGTTGTCTTCGTTATGTTTTTGGAGGATTCAGTCACTGCATTGTAAATCTATGGCAATGATGAAATATCCTATAAAAAGCTTCTTTAACTACCTTTGATCATTTTTATAATTCTAGAAATAAATGTATTTATGTATTCATTTATAAAAGCAGATGATCAAGAATCCTTGGCACTGTTCCCCTATCTGATTTGTGCACTCTTTGTCTTTCCCTCTACACACAGTGCCTCTTTTGACTCAACCGTCCGACTGTGGGATGTTGAGCGAGGAGTTTGTATTCACACCCTTACCAAGCACCAGGAACCTGTCTACAGTGTAGCTTTCAGCCCTGATGGCAAGCACCTGGCCAGTGGCTCCTTTGATAAGTGTGTCCACATTTGGAACACCACTGTAAGTGTCATGTATACTGTTACTAACAACATAAGAGACAAGAAATGTAAAAAATATTGAAAAATGAATTTGTACTGTTCTTTTAGACTGGAGCCTTGGTGCACAGCTACAGGGGTACTGGTGGTATTTTTGAAGTGTGCTGGAACAGCACTGGGGACAAAGTTGGTGCCAGTGCTTCAGATGGCTCAGTAAGTAACGGCTATCGTGACTGCAATTCCCAACTATAGTATATATGTGCTGTTCTTTAATTATCTTCTGTATTTTGGTGAACTGATAATTAGTAAACAATAAAACATGTGCTTGATTGGACGCTAACTGACTCTTTATCTTTTAGGTATGTGTTCTTGATCTCCGAAAATAGCCGACATGAGACTGTGATGAATCCTGGAACATGCAGCAAATTGCCTTCTTCTGCCATCAGCAAACACTCTTGTTGCTGAGTTGAGCTGTTAAGGTGGACTGAAACAAAACTTGCACAGGAGTAAAAAGCAGATTACTGCAGCAGCTTCTGGCCAACTAACTTCAGTGCACCTTACAGTGTTTTATGATATGCCTATTTGAGATGTAATAGAAGACAGTGAGGAGATCCCCAAGACTGGAATCCAACTCCCAGGGTGCATCCTTGTTTTAAAAGGCCTCTAATGAGGAAGTGCTGAGATCCCCTCCCCGGGGCACTGACCCAGCTGTTACCAGGTTATAAGGGTGGAAACACAAAAATGAGTTTTATATGAGAAGAAAAGTGTTAATGAGACAGATGTTTGGCTGTAAAAGGCAACAAATTATGAAAGAGTTTGTGTTTTTAGAATTCCTCTGTGCAAATGTTACTTCATGTTCAAATGAACTAACTGGGGATTTGACAAAAGTAACATCAATACTGAAGCACTGGTGTTGTCTGTTGACACGGTGCTTAACTTCTCCTCGGTGGAGAACAGTTTGTTTCAAGAGTACTTTTACTACTTTTGAAAGTCAAAACCGAATGTGCTGCTACAAGGTAGTTTTTAGCTCACATTTAACAAAAGGTCAACAGAAAGAAAACCTGCCAAGTAATAGTCCTAACTTTCTAAAATGACCTGCTCAGTTCACTCAAGATTAGAAAATGTTTTTTGTGGGCAAGAAAGGGTGGTTTACAAAGAGAATTTTCTCCCTTTTGGATGTAAATTTAAAGAATGTAAAGTTATGTAAATTAGATTAATACACAGACTTATATACTGTGTATATATGTTTATATACAGTATTGTCATCCTGTAGGGGCTCATTAATGGCTAGAGCTGTCACATCTTTGCTTATAACGCCTGACAAGACCTCTTTTTAAATGCATGTCTCAAGATTATTATTATTTTTTAAATACAGTCATTCTCAACTCAGTCGGTGCTTTCCAATGGATTGTTCTGTTTTCCACAGAGTCACAAATGGCATCAAGACAGATAAGTTGAGCATCTTTTATTCCTGAAAGCCATGTAAGAAATGTGCACCTCATAACCTGCATTCAGGGAGTTATCTGGCCAACAGTGTGGGAGAGAACAATCATAGTCTATTTGTTGTAACCCCACCTTTAAGAGTAAAGACCTGAGCGAGGAAAGCCACTACAGCTCGACTAACATTACCATTGTTTTTGTCTTTGGTACTTTCCTCAGATCGGTCTACAGAACATTCAGAGCACATTGTGATCAGGAGAAGGTCAAGCATACGTCCTGCTGTTGCTTTAAAAAAAAAACACACCACCTATGATTGGTATTGTTCACACCCATTGAATGCTGCCTTCTAACAGATTTGATCACATGAAATGGTTGTGTCCAAGCTTCAACGATGTCCAATAAATCTGCTTTCTTCTGCTTGCTTGGATCTAACGTCAGAACCAGTATCTACAAACTAACATACTCTCACTTTGATTTCTTTTTTCTGGTCTCTTTCCCTTTTAGTCAACTTTTGCCAGAGCAATATGAAGTGCACTTTTTGTAATGGTGGATTCAGCAGATATTCAGATTTTGCTGACATTAGAAGGGCCAATATATTTTTGTCTTCTCTTTTTAAAGTCAAAGTTGGATGTCAATGGGTGGTTCATTATTTTCTAAGTTTTTCATTTGCTGAGAGCCATTATTGTCTGTGTCAGACTGAGAATTGGGCTATGGATTGGTGGCCATTCTTGGCATATTGAGAAGCACGATAATAAGTGATAAGTAATAAGTGCTGTGACAGCTACTGTCTCACCTACACCCTGATTCAGGGTGTGGTCACCTATTTCCAAGACAAAACGTTGATGTCATTCAGTGTCTCAAATAAATCACCCTATTTTGATATCAGAAACCAGAGTCTGTCTTCAGTTGACTTTTTGAGTATTTAGTTTGATGTTAGAAAAAAGGTTGCTGTGCAGTACTTTGCAACCACTCAAAGGACAAAGTTTCATCAACAAAAACATGAAATATTTTTGATATTTAATATAGTATAAAACAGATGGATGTAAAAATACAAGATGGACATTGGGGAAACCTTTTTGTAAAATACACTAATTAGCTTATTACATTCTTTTGTGTCTTGGGAGCTTAACGGCTAGAGTGCATATCACAAATCCAGTGTGCATGAAATTCAGAGAATTTGCAGGAAAAAAATACTTCCTCCAGCTATTTTAAAGGTCAGCATGTGAGTTCTTCTGTTTACTAAGTAGACAGCAGAGAGTAGCTTTGGGACTCTTTAGTAGCTGTGCAGTTGATGGGTCTGTAATGTAACATTAAACTACTGCAGACAGATTTAAAAAGAGGGAAGATAAAGAAAAGGTTTGGAGCCAAGTAGCAGACTTATTCTGTTGTACCAGCTAATGAAATCTGATGACTAGTTAATATCTGGCAAAGTCTCAGCAGAACAACAGATGCTAAGAGGACACAATCTAAAACAAAAATAACTAAAAGAACAATGTTACACAGTAAAAGCAGAGGGAGGCGGGTTGTGGATGACCCCAGCTAGTGCCTCACAGAGTTCTCCAACGATTCTCCATCAGCGTCTACATCGTCATAGTCTCGTAGCTCACTGGAAATGTGGATTTCAAGTGTACTAGACTCTGAACCTAGCAAGACAAAATAGGGGTAGATTACTGCTCCGCACCTTGGCAAACAGCTCATCAAACTGCTCATCAGAATCAGATATTTACATGTACCTCCATCACAAATGTCTTTTACAAGTGCATTGATTCAAAAATGTATTTTGGGAATTTTAATAGTCTGCAAATGCAGCCTTTAATGAGAAGTGTTTATTGAATTGCATTTACAATAGAGCTTTATGGTTTTGATCTATACTTGCCTTTGATTTAAAAACAACAACAAACAAAACAAGCTGAGGGCTATATAAAATGAGTGAAAAACATAAATCATTTAAAGAATTAACTTTATTTCTAAAATAAGCCAGCATCATTTCAGAGAAACTGAATGTGACACAAAACACTGCAGAGACTTAACACATAATCACATGGAGCACAAACAACTACAAAATTATAGAAATTCTTTACAAAATCATCCCAAAATACATTTAACTGTTTTAAACACCCTTTTTACAACATCTGTTTTGACTTGTCACAGTAGGAAATATCAGTGTCACGTCAGTGTTCAGCACAAACAAACACCAGCCAGTCGAGGTTTACCAAGCTAAATTTTAGCTCTACCTTGATGATTATAATGAGCATGTTTCCAAATTTTTGTCTGGTAGGTTCAATTAATAAATCCTGTATAAGAATACAAAATAAATGTCAAAGTAGAACAGAGGGAGATGAATATGAAGCTGAAATAACACCTCTCCAAAACAGATTTAACAAAAACATAAGCACTGAGATTTCGTAGTATTGTAGAATCAAACCACATTTGTTTTAATTTGTGTGCCTAATAAAATGGCAGCTGAGTGTATTTTACCTCTGTTATATGCATATGGAATGCATTTACAGTTTTACAGAAAAGCCATTGCTTTTTGCTTATTCTCTTGTGTCTGTGATGACATTTAAAACTGATACCGCTGCATTATGATGATGCAGAGTAAACATAAATGCATGTCGTGTCACAGTGGATTAACACATGCAGGATGACGGCGTCACTGTTTTCATCAGTTCATTATTGACAAAATGCAATAATGAACTAGAATGAATAATGTTCATACCAGATCAAAACAGAAAATACTGCAGGTCTGTCTGTCATTATAGGAGTCAGCTACAACACTGGTTTAACAAAGTATTTCACTATTACAGAGAGTTTTAACTTTGTCTGGATCAGTGGATCGAAATCTGCACCACTCAAACTCATTTAATCAATGAAAACCTAAATAAAAAAACGTTCTCTAATAACAAATGAAAATCAGACACACGTGGTAGCACATTTTTCTGTGGATGGTATCTTGCCATATTGGTCTCATCCAAAACACTTAATTTTAAGAAGGGGCAGTTCAGCCATAGCACCAGGAAACACCATTTATCATTTACATATAGTTCAGATGAGTTGTGTATAAGCCTCACCAGCCCTGATATATAGGTGAGTTGTTACTGCCACTGGAAGCCCAATTACCTTCTGAGAGGACACTGATGGCATCTGAGTGGTGCTGTCCATTGCCCATCATGTTCTTCTTGACTTCCTGTACATGACTCTGGTGGAGCAGAGTAGTCCCCACCATGGGGTTATGGCCGGCTGAGTTAGGCACTGAAGTAGAAACCGAGTCCCAGGCCATCTCCCTCCTCCGCTGCAGGCTGAGGTCAACGTCGAAGCCTGTCCAGCCATGAAACGCCAGAGTGTTGAGGAAAGCCTGCATGGGGTTCAGGATACCCTGGACGAGTAGAAATACAAAATAACTGAAGGTGTTACACACATAAGTTATTCTTTATTCAAGATGTTGATGTTTGTAACAAACCATGATAAACCATGTGATGAGAGCTGCATTTCTGATATTCCTGAATTCATTGTTGTTGATGTCCGTCTGCATCTCTAGGTAGAAGAGGAGACTCTCGTTGATGATGTTTGGAATCCAGCTAAAACATCAGGACAAAAAAGACATGTCTGATAAGCTTTTAAAAGTCTAGTAGGACTAATAACAATAATAATGTCATCATATGACTATGCAGCTAACAGTCATCTCTGATTATGCTGAATTAACTGTGAAAAACAGTTAATTTGTTTAGTTTATATCAACTAATATATACGTACATACTATAGATATTTTGGCTGTTAATAATTTATTGCATTTTGAGGACCTTTTACCATAAAAACATATACTATATTTTAAAGCTATTCATTTTACAGCTACAAAACTTTGTTTAACAATTTGTAACATTCCTGCCTTTCAAAGATTTGCATTAAATTGAATTTGATGTTAGATGTATTAACAGATCTTAGTTTGTATAATCAATTACAATCCAGAAAAGTTTGTTACATTTAGGAAAAGTCCATTTATTTATCTGACAAAAGTACAAAGAAAACATTTTTAGTGTTTTCACTAATCAACTTGACTGCATTTTGTAATTTTAGAAATGTGATGCCTGAAAAATAAGTTGGGACAGAGGCATGTGTCTATGAAGCTACTCGGTTGGAGCATGACCAGAACAAAACGAATCGTCCAGCTAAAATATCGACTGAAATTCTGGAAAAGATGTTGCTTTGAAGGCAGCACGTCTCTCTGAAATCTCAATATACACCTTTTTGTCTTTGACAGAGAACCGAGTGTCCACTTTTCCCGAAATGTGAACTCATCTAACTACAGTGGCTTGCGAAAGTATCCGGCCCCCTTGAACTTTTCCACATTTTGTCACATTACAGCCACAAACATGAAT
>JAUYWH010000013.1:9525548-9545739 GCA_034779795.1 Ctenopoma multispine
TATATATATAGAACGAATAATACATAATAACGAACAATGCATAAGTTAAATCGAGAATAAGAACATAAAATAAACTTAAACAATGGCAGAGAACACACTTGAACTACAAGATGCTTCCCTTCATTCATTCACACTGACTAGTCACAGATGAACATATGAACATAACCTGCATGCTGGTGGAATATTAGACAAGAATCTGATCACCAGAGGAAAGAGAGACACAGGAGCAACATGCAAACTCACACTGAAATGCTTCTTCTGGCCAGCAGGTTCAGAAGCTTCTTTCTAAGAATCACACTATGATGTATAGTTCATCTCTTAAAGCTTGAAGTTCAAAGTCAGAAAAGTCTTTCATTACTTTTGACTGTAATTACTGAGATAATTCACTTTCTTATAGTTCATAAGTGGGTCAGTTAAAGGCCACCAATCCATCACACTGGCCTCACTGTGTGTGTGGTTGTAATCTGGGATACTGTGTTGAGCCGTCTGAAGGTGATGTGGGTCATGTGGAAGTAGACATAAAAAAAAGAGTGACTGCTACACTGACTTTAAGTTGTAACCGAAAAAACATGCTAAATATATTGGGGACAATAGTTTTTAATTATAAAATGACAGATTTTTTTTTGTCAGTCATAAAGATTTTTCATGACTGAAACAGTAGAGGTATATAAGGCTGAGCCTGATCCTTACATCCAGTATATGTAGAGAAGGACATTTGGTGCATTTTCTTTGCATGTATTAGCGGAGTCCTTCACCGGGATTTAGAGTCAATACTTATGTATGCAGCTGGCATTCACTACATCCAGATACAGGAGAAGAGGTCATGGCAGCTGCTGGATCTGCTTGCTTGGCTTGAGATCTGAGAAAACTGGTGGACATTTGAAGCAGATTTATTCTGGAAACAAAGCATCAAGGGTTTTCATTATTCAGTACTACACAGAGGGCATTCATTGAATTTGTACAATGGTATTCTAATCCATATGCACCTTCTCTGACAAGGCACAAAGTCAATACGATGGCAAGCTTGTAGTCTGCTGCCAGAGATTAACAACTCCCTTAGGAATATAATTAGACTATTGACTTGCTATTTGAAGGTCTGCTCTCTGTTGCTGCCCCCTGCTGGTCTGCAAATATTTTTGATTGTTTGTCTCCATACAGCAAGTGCTGCTGATACTGTGCATTTGGGAATAGCAAAGTGTAAAAAATATTTTTAGACATCAATGTAACAATGGAACTTAACTGAACTCTGTATGAACAGTATAGCTCAGCGTTTCCCCTTCATAAAATCAGAGATGGTGCTTTTTTTAAATGGAGCTGCTATGGATCCAGCGTTTTACTCACAGACACTTAAGAAGAGAAGATTCCTGATCACATGGTCAAACAGACTCGAATTAAAGAAGGGTCCATCTGATCATTAGGAAACTTATCCACATCCTGGTAAACCTGAAAAGCTAGTGGTCTGACACATTAGTAGTACCAGGTTAATGGTGTAATATGTCACACAATAATACAAATCTAACTCTGATCTTAAATGGCCACAGAGACATTTTCTCATAAAAACGCACTTTTGCGTGAAGGGAGACTAAAATCCTGCAAATAAAAATTGTGACATATCTACTGGGGCAGTTATGTCATTATCATAGCATTACTTTACCTTATTTTACCTTGTATTTATAAAATCACATGTCAAATTTGATATCTTCGTAACATGTATAACACATTATATAATTATACATAGCTATAGGGTTATTTTCAAATGTTAATGTATAGTATTAAATAAATAACTGAATTCTCACACAGACTTTTTATATTATCACTGTGTATTACTACTGTTTCTGTCATTAATTATCTACTTACCCATCTCTCCTGCTGGAGATAATGGGTGTAGACGTACAGTGTCAAATTACAGAGCAGCTCAACTGGCATCTCTCCTTCAACACCTTGACTGGCTGAGACTAAAAGACTACGCTCAAGCCCAACAGCCTGCGCCCTGCATGACAAGTACTTACTCTGAGAGGAAAGGACATCGCAGCACCAAGCCATCCACAACAGATATAAACAAACACATCGTGTTTTGTCATTTGGACATAAATCCGTCTCTATTGCAAAACCTATGAGGAAAAACTATCAGGTCATTAACAGCTTTGTGAAATGTCTGCTGGACACAAGAGTCCACGACACACTAAATTTCAAAAATGAAAGTGTGTTTTTCTCAAACTCTTTGATGAGTGGTGAGTAGCTCTCTTTTTAATGTATACATACAGTATATATACTTCACTATACTACTATATACTTTAAAGTATGATGTACTGAGTAGCTTGAGTGGTTCTTGTTTTTAACATGTAGATGTTGAATCAGACTGGTCTCCAATTCACGATGCAGCATTTAATGGACGTGTTCTTGCTCTGCAAAGACTTGTTGCTCAGGTAAAGTTTGATGCTACTGTGTGTGTCATGTTAAGGGGCATTTTAATATTACATGAAGAGATGACTAGAACATTTGATTTATGTGTTTAAAATATGTCCTGCTGTCTGAAGAACATTATGTGCGTCAAAAGAAAAAGTTTTCTTTATAAAAATTTGAAGCATTTTATAAGCTAACATCTTGCAGTTAAACTACATTATGGATGACTCTGGAATTTCATTTTGGAGCAAAATTCCTAATACAAAGTATTTATGTGTTGTTCACAGAGTTCGTGTGTAAATCTGTGCACTTTGGACCAGGTCTCTCCCATCCATGGAGCATGCATACAGGGCCATGTGGCTTGTGCCAAGATTCTGATTGAAAATGGGGCAAACGTTGGTAACACATTGCTGTCTGGCATTGTTTTTTTTATGTGTGTGTGTGTGTGTGTGTGTAAGAGAATGTAACACAGTTTAAGACAACATCAAAATCATCTAAATCCTGCACTAGTCTAGTTAAGAAGCAAACTAATTAATTATTGTGGAGTTTCATGTTGTGATGGTGCATGTTGGTAACAGATTAACCAGACACACACTAACCAGCATGCACAGAATGCTCAATAATACATTAACAAACAAAAATGTGCAGTTGCAAAGTTTAACTTGTTAAAACAACACAACGCACTGCATGCATAATGGAAGATTTACAGTAGATGTAATGCTACTCATTAGGTACTTACATATAATTACCAACTTAGTGACTGTCATGCTCAGTATGAAAATATAAATACTTTTGTCTGATATGTCCATTTGACAATGGTTCTTTCAGGTAAACAGTCCAACTGTGGATGGACAAACTCCCCTCTCAGTGGCTTGTGCACAGGGACATGTGACTTGCGCATCGCTGCTCCTTCAACATGGAGCAGTTCCCTTGGGGACCAGTGAGTCCAGCTCTCCGATCCACAGAGCTGCAGCTAAAGGTTAGAGGTCACATTCCAGTGCATATATGCAAGATAATCTATGCTGAACCAGCTCAGTCAGTCAATACAAGATGCACAAATCACCTGAAAAGCTCAGTGAAATGTTTGATGTATAAAAATAGGGCATGCTGATGTAGTCTGCAAAGTAAAACGACTGCATATTCTTCCCCAAGATACCAAGCACCAGCAGATTTCAGAGCAGATTGTTTCAAGAAAAACAATTCTCACGGTGATGATTCTGTTAACTCTGTTGAGGTCACCCAGAGTGCGTTGAGCTTCTCGTTCAGTATGGTGCAAATGTGGATCAGTTCGTCAATCAGTCAGGTTCCCCTCTCCACGTCGCCTGCACCAATCAGCATTTGTGTACTGCGAGAAAACTGCTTCAACTTGGTAAAAAAAAAGCTTCTCACTTTTATCTCTTAAAATATTATTTTTTTTGTTGATGATGGGAGTACAGTAACTTCAGCTTAAAAGAGAAAAAGATAATTTTCCTCAGTTTATGAAGTAGTATCACAGCATAAAGATAATCATGTATTCAAAATTGTACTTAAGTAAAAGCTAAAAATATGATCAGCAAAAGACGAACACCACAGATTTTGCTCATCAAACTCTGTTTAGGTCTGTGTGAGTACTAATGCTTATGTGTCATAAAAAGCTAGATAAGGCCTCAAAGTTGTTTATATAAGCAATAGAGATGACACCTTGCATTCTGTCCTCTCTGCTTGGGAAGCAAACCGTTAACTGTAGTCAGAGATATTCTTCACCAGTTGCATAATGAGAGGACACTATACCTCACTAGTCTTTTTCTTTGAGGTGCTGACGTAAACAGCAGAGTGTCTGGTGACTCCCCCCTCCACATCGCTGCTCGTTTGTCCAGCCCAGAGTTGGCGAGTCTCCTGCTTCATCACGGGGCTGATCACTCCCTCAGAAACCTAGAGGGCAAACAGCCACTGGACATCGCACCTCCCAACAGCATAGTAGAGAAGCTGCTGACACAAGCAGGATGTATTTAATTCAAAGAAACCAAGAAGTGTCACAGTGAAGACTTAAACAGCCTTTACGTGTGTGTGTGTGTGGGGGGGGGGAGGTATTATTTGCAGATGCTAATGATCAAAATAATTCTCTGCTGTGGCTACTCTGTGTAGGGTTTTCTCTGTGGGGCAGCACAGCCTTAGTGTTATGATCATGACCTTAACCTCTTCAAAGAACTGATAAGAGTATCTGCTTTAACAATCAGGCCCCCACACAAATGTAATGCACTGAAAAATTCGGCCTTTAAACCTCAGCTATGGAGCTTTTCACTTCTGGGTCAATAGGGGGTGTACTTGCATAATCTTGCGGGGAGACGTCCACATCTTAGCTCATAGTTAATAATTAGTTAAAGTTAGTAATTAACTTTAAATCTCTGTGACAGACCTCTAAATAAACAGATTATAACACACTTTTAGTATAAGAAAATAAACTCACAATGTCCAATAAATTGAATATGCTGAAATAATATTCCACAATCCACATTCAGCTAAGGTGGCTTCTTATATATTTATAAAAAAATTGTTTTTTGGAAATTTCTATTGTTTCTTATACTGCTGTGTTTGGAAGAGCTTTCGTTTTTGACTTTTAACAGATGACACTATAAAATCATCTACCAGTGTCCTGATTTTTTAAGTAATTAAGAATACTGTTAGATATGGGTTAAATATTACAAATATCAGACATTTGTTAAATGTATATTATACATAATGTTAGATGGAAAATATATTGGGCCTTTGTGCTCTGACATGAGGCTATGTGGCTGAAGAAAAGTTATACTCTAGATAACTATGATGATAACTAACTATTGTTTTCATTTTTTTTGTGTCGTCTTTATTGGCCAATAATAAGCCCTTGTATTTGATTGATGAACACCAATTAAACATCATTAAATACTATTTTTGTCTATAGACTGTGTTTAAGAAGAATATAGAGATTTTTTTCATCACAAAAATGCTTGTAAAAAAATCACAGAAAAAAAGAAAAAAAAAAGTGACAATTAAGTAATGACTAAAATATGGTGGAACCCAGTTACACTATTTCCTATTGTTCCTTAAAGTTCACCTCCATAGCATCAGTCCTACATCACCGTATGGAAAGAAAGAAAAGGAACTTTGCAGATAAAACACTGAGACAGAATCAGGCATTTGTGTTTTTCCGGTTTTCTTATAGTGTCTTATGTTTTATTATAATAAGGGTGGGAAGAGAGGGCACTGCTACAATGCTGCGCCAATAACATATGCCATTTTTTTGACACTCATTAATTCAGGTGATGGAAACACAAAGAATACAATGTTTTATTTAGGTCATCACTTCATCGCCCAAATCTAGTATTTACGATTTGCTGGCTGATTTCATGGTAATGATTTGTTTATCCACCGCTTCAAGCGGAAATGCAATTCAAAGCGGATGTATCTTTTCTTGATTCTCAATAGTTTTGTCCATACAAGTCCCATAAATATTAAGTTTGAGCAAGGCATGACTGGTAATATTTCCAAGCTTATACCTGCCTCTCAGCTCTCACCATCATTACCCAAAACTCTTCAAGAACTCACTGACCTGGGACCTCTATGTGTTTGTGTATAAAGTCGATCAGTGAGGCTAACAGACAAAAACAGGGGCAGAATAGATAGTTAGATAGACAGTATGCTTTTTTACAGCTTATGCATATATAATTTTTTTGAAATTGTTGGATTTTAGGTAATTTAGAGAGATGATGAAAAGATGCAGTGTGAGGTAGTGTAGTTCCAGCAGCTCAATTCACCAACACCCTTCTTGTTAAATGTAGCACTCATTAACTTTCCATCGATTACTCTGTCCCAATTTGCCACTCGAACTAAATGATCACCCCCTCAAACATTGCATGAGTGCTCAGGGCTAGCTCCACATTGAACTGGGTTTCGATTTAACTGGTGTGTAATGTTAAATCAATACTTTGCAGGAGCTTCTGAAGCTCCTGAAGCTGCTGGGAAAAGAAATGCAGCATCCACCTACTTTAATTAGTGATACCTAGACAATCAGGTGAGACAAGCTTGTCCCGGAATGGTGGTCACATGAACGCTCAAATAATTTTGCACTTGAGTCACTGTGGCATAAGTGGTAGTGATGTTCTGTTTTGCTCTGTGCAGTGCAGCAGATCTGAAAGATTTCCCAGGATTAGTCAAGTACTATATGGTACTCAGGTCTACTTAAATTTAACCCACCTATGTCTGACACCAAAGCTTTCACTTTTATTCTCTAGAGGTAAGCACTCCATTAATCCTCACTGCTTTTAGTCCGTAGGCGCTTACTATCCAATATGTGGAAAATGCATTTTAGTGAAACACACACATTTTAAATCCACTCCACACGCTTGCTTAAAAAACATCCAACTCCCTCTACAAACAGTTATTAATGTAGAGATTGTACATAAGGTGGTCAAGAAGAAATCATATGATTAATACTAAAGTAGAACAAGTTACAGAACAAGCAACCTAATACAATCCTCAGGGAATGGTCCAGTGTTTACAATCAATGTAGGATTAGTTTACTCATTATTGCTTAAATCTTTTTAATCGTGGCTACAATTGCAGGCAGCCACCACCTACTGTGAATATGCTGCTCATGTTGATGGCACACGACCCTTATGTGCACATATTTAATAACCAAATGGTAATCATTCCTTCTGCAGCTGCTCATGTCTTGATTGCTCCAAGCTGGATCTTGTTATAGATATCGGAGCTTCGTACTAAGCTACAAGTGGGTTGTGCCATGTCCTTGTACTTGCCAGTAATTGCTTTCGTATTTTTAGTTTGCAAGTGTCAGGGTAATTAAAACAAATAGTGAAGATAGTGGAGACAGAGATCTCCTGTGACTTCGCGGTCTGAGTGAGGAGAGGTTTCGTTAGGTCATACACTGCAATGTTTTCAATTAGACACCTCTGTACTAATGAGGGTTTATTAAAGAGTGTGTATACTTAAGCAAAAACAAGTAACCTGAGTGGCTGAGAGATCTGTATCTTAAGATGTAGATGTTTTTTAGTTAGATAACTTTTGTCTGAAGAAAAACATTAAAATATTAAACAAATGAGTAAATATCACAAAGTGTTTATTTCATATTCTGTAGATTTATATACTATAAAAAATGTACATTATGATGAAAAAAATAACTAATTTTTCCTACATAATGTGACTTTTCCATGATGACTTAAAAATACATTAATGATTCGATGCCACATAGTTAAAAGTGTCTGTGATCTCAAGTGCCTGAAAAAAGACAAGTACGGTCTCTTCATACAGTAACTCCACAACAACTCACATGTCCCTAAAGGCGCTCCTCCTCTTCACGACAGCAGCCTGTGGGGAGGGCGGATGACATGAGACCGCAGGACTACAATGCCTCAGGTGGTCAACTGTGGCCCGGCTGGAGCTGTCTGCGTGTCTGTGGTCAACACATGCAGGCGAAGAATGCTGTGACAGGTCAAGATGGTCGCTGGGAAGTACCCAGCAGGTAGAGACACAGTAGGTTCAGCACAACAAGGATCAGCACCAAGCCAACGAGAACCTTCTGCACCCATAGACATGTATTCAGCTTCTGCTCCAGCCGTAAATTGAGAGTCATCATTCGCATAATCTGGTTGGATAAAAACTGGATCACTGACCTGGTTTATCAAACATTCTTGTCATGAAAGGCACTGAAAAGTTACTGCATATACTGTACATCCCCGTAATTCTCCCTTTTACAATAAAGACATATATTTGCTTAAAAGTTAAGAAGTGTAGCTGGTTTCTTCAGAATCATTCTGGATTCTGGGTCAAACCCAGACCTACTAACTCGGTCAGTTATTAGTAGGAGTGGGTAAAAAAATCGATACATCATACTATCATGATATATAGTATGGTGATATTGTATCAATACGGTGACACCAAATATCGATATTTTGTATACAGACTTAAAGAAGCAAATCAAAATTTTGAGTGTTCAAATTAATTGTAATTACACAGCAGTCCATATATCTGCATTCAGTTAAGTTGGAATAAACTGTAATACAGACAGCAATCATCAATAACAATGATTGAAGCGAAAGACTGGGGACTTTTTTGATAGATTCAATGTATTTTGACAAAGTTTACCTTTACGGACATAATTTGCAGCTAAAAAAAACATGATAATCACAATATATCGTATCGCAATACTTGGCATATTACAGAACATTTAAAATCGCAAGGGGGTCTCTGCTGATTCCCACCTCTAGTTATTAGGTTTAGGGGGCAAATACTTTTTTACATAGGGCAAGGTAGATCGGGACAGCTTTTCTCCATAAAAAAATGAAATTGTCATTTAAAAACAGAAAAATGATAAAAGAAGCCAGGCTCCTCTTTCACTAGAACTCACCACTGTGTTTAATTCCTGCTGCTCGCTGGTCCCTATATCTGGAGAGCTGTTGCTGAGAGGACCCACAGTTGGTTTAATGCTCTCCAGGACATGACAGCGCAATCTGTGGGAAGTCACAACATAATGAGTCAAACCATCAGGGTCATATGTCTGCAAGTCCACTGTCACAAGCGTGACTGTGTACTGGACGGCAAACACTAAAATCTGTGTACAAATGTGTGTTTACAAATTTCTTTAAATATTTAATGATATGGTTAATTAAGGAACACAGCAGCGTACCTGTGTTCTATGATCTTGGTTTTTGGTACTTCTTTCCAGAACTGTGCAAGTTCTTGAGAGCCAACATTGTCCATCTCAGCAGCCATAATCAAAAATCTATCTTGTGGAGACACTTGAAAACCTGTACAAGACATTTTACAGCAAACTTAACCTAAGTCTAAAAAAAAGGGGCAAAAGTCTATTTGAATTCCTTGATAAAACCTATACTTCTGTAATCAAAGAATCTTTTTAAAGGATAACAGAAACATGAATTAGTAAGTGTGAAAGAATTTAAATTGCTGTTTAAATCAGTAATAAAGTCAAGGTAGACGATTGACCTGTTTAAAAAAAATACAGAAGAGAAAGCAAAAAGAAAATCTCCATGGGACATGACAGCATTCTAAAAAAAACACCTCACCACAAAAGCTAGTAGTGCACATAACGTCTGAGTTAAAGTTGACATTTCACCGCTCGATGGCCAAAAATTTTTTTTTACACTGCGCTGTCAGTTGTCTGATGGTTTGTTTTGGGGAGATGATTCTTTTATCACACTTGAAATATGTATGTCAGGCAAAGAAAAGTGGCTGCTGACATTTTGAGATGGTAATAGACTGAACCATTTCATTATTCCGAAGTTCAGCATTTTGAAACATCTGCTGTGAATGGAGTAGTGTGCAAAGCAACAGCGCAGTACCTCCATGTAACGACACTACTATGTCTACTGAAGTTCCTGGTTCACAGCAACTGCTACTGGGCTTCACTCTGTACTTCTCTGGTGCAGTGGTCCGTACCTGTGGAGACACCACATTCACTTTTGCTAAATTGTATTTTTTGTCTTAATTGTCTTATGTATGAAGTGTCAGCATACAGGGACAATGCACACAATTATGTACAAAACATGTTTTTTAAATTGCTTTGTTTTGTTTGTATAATTTCACACTTTGATTAATTTTACAAAATTAAATTTACAGTGATATAGTGTACATTAATGAAAAGAATAATCCATTTTTAAATTTGGGAACTGTACATTTAGCTTTACAACACTCGGCATAACTAATTGTTTTTTCATCAAACAGTAATCCCATGGTATTTATCATTATATTTGTTTAGCAGTGTATAATAGCTATTCTGTCAACTGATCCTCACAAACTTGTGCACACACTCATGTGAGAGCCTTCACACACACCTTAAAGGCCACTTGATTTTTGGTCACATTGCTCAGGATAATGAGGCTTTTTTTCTCTGTCTCTCCAGAACCGAAGCTAAGTTCCTCTGCAGGGCTGTGGGGAGAAAAAAAAACCCCTTGGGTCTTAAATAAAATACAGTAAATTAGATTTTAGATGCAGACTGGAGTTTCCAGTTGTTTAACATGTTTCTGTTTGACACATCTTAACAGGTATGTTCATCCTCATACTACTCCTGCACCCTAACTATTGCTTCAGCATGACGCATCAACAGGAGGAGGCAAACAGTTCCACAAACAATTTAACAGCAAAGGTTTAAAGTACCGCAAAGTTTGCAAAGTTGTAAGTTGTTGTCTGATTATCCATTTTGTAAACTATCTACTTTACCAGATTTTTAATTGTTAGTCATTTTTATTATAGGAAGACAAAAATATCTTTCTCTGGATTAATATGATAAATATTCCTTTTCTGTTAGCATGTTGATGACTGTGTTTGATTGACAGGAGCTGGCAGGCTGAGCCCTGGTGAGTGAATGACTTCTGTTGTAGTATGCAAGTCATGAGCAGACAGTGTGCTGCTAGCAGTAAAGAGTGAACGAACATTAAATGGACCCAAGTTAATGTATTAGTAGTGTTAAAACGCTGTTTGTGTTGCAGTTGAGCAACTAGCTAATTAGTGATGTAGTTTGCAACTGATAATAGCAGTGTACTTCCCTGGCTAGAAAAGTTTGTTAGTTGTCTTGTTCAACAAGCAATGGTGTAGGACAAGACGTGCTCTTATCTGTCAGTTACATAAGAAAACTTCAACAGAAGTGCTAATGTTTGTTGTTGCTTAAAGACTGTGGCTTTTGTGCTGTTGTTTTGTTCTTGAATCCTGGCATTATTACTAATTTATGCTAATGATTTTAAGTGAAATGATCTGATCAACTCTATAAAAAGACAAGACAGTAGTAATGGTATTCTGACACTATAACAAACACTCAACCAGCTTAATGAAATAGAGAATTTATTTTTTACAATTTATAGTGGTATGTGATAAATCTTGAGCCAAACAAGTAAGTGGCTTAAAAATCGCAGACTTAAGGCACCTTAGTTCAGAGCAGTTGAATTTTACTATAATTAGAATGTGTGAATGATTGGATAAATTCAGCCTCAGTGAACATTTGCTGCATCTGGGACATAAATAATGCCAAAAAAAGCTAATGATTATATAATATCTGCCTCATAAGCTACTTTTTGATGTTCCTGTGCGTTCTTGAACTCGCTTAGAGTGAGTCTTCAAGCTCTGAAAAGCTTTGGCAACACACATGATAAAAGCATCCTAGTCCCTTCAAAAGCCCCCAGCCTTGAAATAGGGCTCATAAACATAATTGCATTTAAGCCCTATTTCAATTTGTTGCACTATGATGCACAGCCTAGAGCTGTCAAAATCATAACATCAAAGGTGGTACTCTGTATAAATTGATATCAGGCATTTTTCATAAAACCAAAAAGTACATCTTGCAATTGAACAACAAAAACAATAATGTGTTTGCATGTGTGAAGTGTGTTCCTTTGTTAAAGGTTAACTAATCATTGGCCAGTGTCACGATTACTGTGGCACTATTAATAATTAACAACACCAAGTCATTTCTACTCAGTGAACTATTGATTTGTGGTACCCTTAATTCCTACGCATGTGTGACCAGATCAATTGAGCTATAAAGGTAAAAGCACATCAATAATCACTTCAGGCTTTGAGACAATGCCTATAGAGATCATTTTAGTCAATACATATGAGGCAACTGAAATGTTTCTTTTTAGATATGGCTCTTCAGCACATATGCACTCAGTTGCCCCTCTGTTATGTACACTTTTCTTGTGTGCAGTTCCAAACATAGTTGGCTATGTGTGATATAACCTGCTCAACCACTATAACTAGACTAGGACTAACCATTACAGTGGTTCTGTAAGGACTTTTGCTAAACGCTAACATTTAGATGCTCATACTGACACTGCTAAAATGCTAATGCTGGCAAAGATCATGTTTACAATGTTCACCATCACTTACTTTAGTGTGTCAGCAAGTCAGTTTGTTTAATGTTTCAATACAGCTGAAGCTGAGCCTGGGAATGTCATTAGTTATACAGGAATTTTGGCACAGAGGTATTAAGAGAACTGGATACAACAGCACCACTAAGCCCTTCACCCAATTTCTCCTAGTGGCCACTAATAATACTGTAACTAAAAACTCCCTCAAAAGTATTTTCCCAGTTGACTAGAAAAATACAGATGCAATTTCTTGGTTTTCTGCATAAATTGGTCATTAAATGTGATCTGATCTAAATCAAAGTCACACATATACAAAACCCCATATTTATAAGTTAATGAAACACAAAAAGACACAATTTCTTTACTGAACGCATCAATTAAACATACAAAGTAATGGTGAAAAAATGTTTTTTTTATATTTTAATAACTGGTTGAACCATTTTTGCCAACAATCACCTCAAGCAAGAGCTTCCTGTAACTGCAAAGTAGACCTACACAATGTCCAGGAGGAATCTTGGACCATTCTTTCCATGACATTTCCTTTATTACTTTAGAAGAATATTCTAAGGATGTATGGTGTGAATTGCTCCATTGGATTAAGGGTCTGGGCTTTGACTGTTCCACTCAAAAAGGTGAATTTTATTTTATAGGTTTACTTCAATATTTAGGGTCACTGTCCTACTGCTTAACCCAGCTTCTTCCACTGAAGCCCACATCTACGGGATGATGTTGTCATGAAGGTGTTCATTTTAAATTTTTTTATCTGTCTTTTTCTTTTTTTCTTCTTAATTTCATTGTACTTGAACAACAATGACAACAAACCTGATTCTGATTCAGATTTTTAACCAATACGTAGTTCTGAATGTTCTTTCTGTCTTTGTCTCATCTGGGCAGTGTTAAGGTGTTCACTGGAAAACTTCAGGCATGCTGTAATGTTTTGCTTGGAGAGCAATGGCTTCCTTAGTGGTGGACCATGCCTATTCAATGATTTGTGTACGGTTGACTCATGAACAGAGACGTTAACCAGCTCCAACAAATCATTTAAGTCCATAACAGTTACTCTTCAGTTCTTTTTCACCTTATTGAGCATTCTGTGTTGTGCCTTTTACAGTGACCTTAGCTGGGCAAGTGTCAGTCTAGTATCCAGTTCTCATAATATTTTCTTTGTGTATGATCGTAAATCAAAGTCTTGGACACATTTAAATATTGGCCTAATGATGGTGGTAGATGAAATATCGGTCGAACTAAAGTGATTACAGTTCATCCAGTGTAAAATGCTATTCAGATTTTATGACACAGCAGCTAATAGTTAATCTCAAAAAAATATGACGACCTTAAGGTGATGCTACAGGAAAACAGAAAAGCAAAGTTCTTAGGATTCATTCTCTGTGAAGTACAAATAACTATACAAAGGATTTGTGCTGATCTATCTAGTAAATGCTAAGATATTTCAGTCTGGATCAAAGTGGCAGACAGATTGACTGACAGATCGGTACTGCGATACCTAGAGTGGAAGAACTAGTTTAACTAAAATCAGCAAAAAAAAAAGAAAAGGTGAACACATTGAAATCTGCATGCCCCCAAAAAATTTAATGATGCAACATTTTTTTGATAGAGGCTCCGGAAAACATCGGTGTGGGAAAAAAGCAGGCCTGCACTACTGTGCACTGCAAATGCAAATGTGCAGATGTGTATGTGACAACAAGATGAAGAAGGTAGAAAGAAGACCCACCTAACATCTAGTAGAGTGCCTTTGAAGGTGGTCAATGGCTTCCTTGCACCTTTGGTCCTGGTGCTTGAGTCTCCTTTGTCATTCTCCTCTGCTTTCAAACTATCTTCTAGGAAATTCACCTGAAAAAATAAAACAATAAAAAACACTTAATTATAAAAGACATGAAATGTAATCAGGTTAACCGTAACAGATTCCTTTGCTGAAAAGATGTCTATTGCTTCCTTAATATAAGAGCTATCACTAAATTAAGGCCTTGACATTCATTTGTCATGATTACCAAATGCTTCTTGTGAAATAATGTTGAAATGTTATGGCATTAAAATAGACTCTTTCTTTTAAAATGTACTTTTTCTTTTACTAAGAAATCTCAGTCTCCAGGGAGAGCCCAAAATAGCAATCAGCATGTCAGTTTGAGAATATGGAACCAAAATATAACCCACAAACACATAACTTCTGACAAAACAACAGTTCAACCAGGATTAAAGTCATAACTCATACACAAACACTTAACACTTTCATTTCTGCAAAACATTAATAACCTTTGGCCCAAATCATCCCCAGACAGACCACAAGACCAAACAGCTGACAAGACGGAAACAGTAAAACATTTGCATGTTGGACATTATGGATAAAGTACGTAATTAGGGGAAATTTATGCTTTGACAGCACATCAAGGGAGAAGTTGAGGATAAGAACAAAGTTGAGCGGGCTCTGTATGTGATGGGAACATTTATGACGCAGAGGGAAAGTGTGTCTTTGCTGTGATCGCTCCAAAACATGTTATCTTAACTTACGGGCTGACTGTCATGAAATTGCGACAATGAAGACATCAAGAGATAACCAGCTGCTGATGAAATGTCTCAATTTATTCAGAATTATAAAAAGCAAGCTTAACACAATTGGGTAAAAATTTGAGTAGAAAAAAGTGAACCATGCTAAAAATAAAAATGTAACTTTAATAAAAATGTATTAGAATGTTTTAGTGCTCATACATAATTTCATTAGTGATTAACAAAGAACAAAATAAATGAAAATAAAAAAAACAATTAAAGAAATATATTCCACTATAATACTTTCCTACTGAACAGAGAAATAAAACAGACCATAGTAAAAGAAATAAAATTTTAAGTTAGAGAACTTCACTATGATTTCTACACATTGTGTAGGAGTTGAAATGCAAAGACAAATTATATAAATTATTTCAAGATTCTTACACTATCCTAAATTAAAAAACAACCAAAAAAAGAACACAAATTTAAATTCTAGTAATCATGAGTGTCTATTCATTAAATAGTACATAATAAAAGGCATAAAATCAGATTGGCTGCATCATTAACACCTTCCAGAGTCACAGATCTGGTAAAGGGAATGTTAGACAACAACGCACAAACGGCAGCTATGAAAGAGTTGCCTCAAAGGGAGGCAAGGTTAAAGATTTAGTGCTGTGGGTTAATAGCTTGATCTACTGTAACAGAACAGTAATTATCTTGGTAGTTTTTTTTCTTCAAGTTAAAACATACAAATAACATTAAATTGCTCATGGGTAGTGATTGTCCTACCATCTCTATCTGTACTACTTAAACTCTGAAATGAGTGTCTGAGTTGGCTTAATGTTGATACTGTGCAAAAGGTAGACTGTCCTTCATTTAGCCTAAATCCTTTTTAAACAAAGTCTGAAATGCTGTGGATTTGAAATGCAATACAACTAAAAGGGTCAAATTGAAATGTGAAATCCAGGACAGGTCAAGAGAAGAACATGTCCAGGGATGGTGGTGACATCAGTCAATTGTGAGGAAGGTGCACTCATAATAATTTCAATCACATGAGTACACCTTCTTTTCCAGCTTGTAGAAATCTTCTTGACTCAGAGCTCCTTGTGTTGCTTGTGATCCTACACTGTTTATCACATCCAGCCCTTGTTTTAAAAAAGAGAGAAAGGCAATTAGCTCCGCAAAGCCATCAAGTGTTCAGTGCACTGCTACCCAGAAGAATTTGGGCTGTGGTAGGGAAGAAGCGCCTCTTGTTTATTTAGACAAGATCTATCAGAAGCAGAGAGCTCTATACAGCACACACGTGCTGTGGAATATAAGATAACAATCAAAGCCCTGAATCAACGTCCTTCTGGTTGAAATGGAAGGTTTCATTAAGTTTTGGGACTTACAATTGTTATGCAGTAATTTATAATAGTAGCAATTGGCAGCAAGGCAGTTCACATGAAGATTAATTGATCATTAAGATGGATTTTAACTTCTATGCAATTCGCCCTTGAAAGTTGGAATTTAGGGAAAAGCTGCTGTACTGCTACTCTCTTACACTGAATCGGCTTCAGTCAGACCTATTTACTTATAATAATATTAATATAATATAATATAATATAAATAATAAATCACTCACTGTCTCACTGTAGGATGGTTGTGTAACTCCTGTAACTTTTTTTCCCATAATTACAGTAACCTGAAGTACTACTTCTTTCCCTTAGAAGTATTTCAATGCTTGTTTGTATAGTTACTTAAAATAAGCATTATACTCCCAGTGCAGTACTGTAGATTTAGTATCTGGAGATGAAATAAAGTGAATTATATTCTAATAGGGAGTTATACACTGTTTCTCTTGGGTTATGAACAGTGCATATACCCCACTAGCCATAAATACACCAGAATGAGCGCAAGTTGACACGCTGAGGACATTAACATACAACAAAACAGATTTAGATTTACAAAATGGAGATATAAAAATCAGGCAGTTGTTAGTTATAGCATAAAGTATGAAGTTTATGCTATAACTAACAACTGCCTGATTTTTATATCTCCATTTTGTAAATCTAAATCTGTTTTGCATGACCAATATGGAATTTATTAACAATGGCAGCACTGTTTGTTTGTTAGGGCTTACACGTCTCTTGGGAGTAGCTTGGGATGATGCAGCACCATTAGGCATCTCCAGCAGATACAGTTTGTGTCCTGTGAGTAGTGGGTAAAAAACCCACAACAGCTGTTGTGAACTTCAGCACAGTTACGTCGAAGTACTCCCATTAAATATAGGCCAATGCAAAGACTGCTGCCACCGGAGTGGGGTAGAAAAACAATAAAATATCTCTAAATAAGAGCTGCAACACTAAATAGGCTAACAGAGCAAAAAGAATAAATAGCCATGGTTTGAAACAATGTTGTCACGTCTTAAGTCTTCAACGGGCATTTCCCTTACACTGACTGTATCCTAAGATGACCCTCTAATACTATCCCTCCATTTCCATGTAGGCTTTCTTTGCATGCTGCTAGCTAGAAAAGAAGCTAAATAGATTATCAAGTGAGTGCTGGATTGCCCTGTAGGTAATGAGTACAATCTGTGGCATAAGCTGCAGTCCTGTCTCCAAGTGGGTGAAATTTGATGGTGACAGGCTGCAGACATATTCCAGGTAAAGCATGTAGGGAGTCAAGGTGTTGTACAACACTGGCTGCACTGGTGTTGCATGCTGCCATTTGGGGGAAACAGGAATCCAGCTTAAGAAACAACAGACTTGACAACCTCTGTCGAATATATTAGGATGACAGAAGCAGTATGCTGGCTGTGATGCACAAGCTTTGTAGGCTGGATTTAACTGTAGAACAGACATTTGGAGTCACCTTCACAGAGACAATGAGGAAGAGCCTGCCGAATCAGGGTATTACTACACACTTAATTCACAGTTGTCTCCCAAGAGTGGCCTGATTACATGCCGTAATCTCTGGCTCACTTTAAAGAAAGTGAGTGAAAGAGGAAACAGAAGGCGTCTCTGATCACAGGGTATCTAATATGACTGAAAGCAGATTCTCATGTCTATAATATATGACACAATCAGAATAAAACATTACTAAATCACTTTTAGCTCACTGTTCTCACTGGTCCCGCTAATGGTAATACATTCAACATCAGCAGTTATTTAAATCACATTCATTCACTAGTTTTATTCAAAAATACAACATTTCCTAATTCCTCGAGACAGATAATGAGATGAAACAGAGGACCCACATACTTACACTGTGTCTTAAGAAACTGGAGACTTATACAACACAGAAGAAGCACTCCTGGTTGTAGTAGAATTAAGTGGTGTACAGGTGTGAAGAAAGTTTAAAGTTTTTCTTGAGTATATATTATTTCAGAAATAATTTAAAATATCTAGATACAGGATTTCATTGTGTTTGTATAAAATTTACCTTTTTGGGCTTAACAACATCTGAGTTGAAGCTGGACTCAAGGGCATCTCTGCCCTCCAATTCACCATCTTTGCTTTCTGTGTCATCTTCACTGATAATAGGTCCGTTGTCACCGATGGGTGTTTGGAAGTCATCATCAGGAAGAGGTGGGTAGCTGTACTTGAAGGGGTCCTGGAATGTAACCATACTAGTTATATCACAAGGTTCTATACAATAGTAGAATATTACAGAATGTGGCACATACACCACTCAAGGTAAAAAAAAATCTTATATTCAGAATTGGTTAAAAATGTTTGAAGGTTACGCAAAAAAGAAAAGAATTACAGTGCTATGAAAAAGTATTTTCCCCCTTCCTGATTTTTTTTTTTGCACGTTGGAATGAATCAGATCATCAAACAAAAGTTAACCAAGTAAATACAAAATACAGTATTTAAATTATGAATTTTATTCATTACGTAAAAACGATCTTTTTTCATCACATCACAAATTGTATGGCCAGACATTCTCCTTCAGGATTTTCTGGTAGAGCACAGAATTCAAGGTTTCATCAATTATGGCGAGTCGTCCAGGTGCAGCCCCACACCATCTCTCTACAGCCACCATGGTTGACTGTTGGTATGATGTTCTTTTCATAAAATGCTGTGTTAGTTTGAGTAGTTGAAATGAGACTGTCTGCGATGGCTTTCGCCTTGGAACTCTCCTATTCTTGCTCAGTTTCTTTCTTAGTGTTGAGTCATGAACACTAACCTTAACTGAGGCAAGTGAGGCCTGCAGTTAATTTTTTAGAGGTGTATAAAGTACACAAACTCAATAATCAAGTAAAAGTGTAAAAGTACTTGCCTAAACAAATACTTCACTAGAAATAAAAGTACCCTTTAAATGTTCCACTCAAGTAAAAGTACTAAAGTACATACTAAAGTACAAAAGTAAAAGTACTCCACTGAGAAAAAAAGTGTATTTTAATAATATAGAATTTGATGCTGGTGAAAACATAAATGTAGAAGTTTAGTCTAGATTTCTTCAATAAATTATCAAAGGTGAAAATTATGTTAAAAATGTGTTGTTACCTACAGACTGTGGAACAGAAACAGAAGTTGGTGAAGGTGAAGCTGATTTTAAAGCCTTATATAGTGACAGGAAGTTAATCCATATATGATATGTCAGCTTTTACTAATATATAATGATTTATATAAGAATCTATTCCTGCAAAAAGTAACGTAGTGGAGTAAAAGTACAATATTTTCCTCTGGTTTGTAGTGGAGTAAAAGTAAAAGTAACATAAAATAGAACTACTCCAGTAAAGCACTTAAGTAAATGTACTTAGTTACTTAATACCTCTGTTAATTTCTCACATAAAGCCAGGCAGGTTTGGACAGCTTTTTCCCCTTAATAAATGAAATCCTAATTTAAAAATGAATTTTGCATGTGTTCTAGTTATCTGTTTATAATATTAAAATGTGTTTGATGATCTGAATCATTTAAATGTGACAAATATAGAAAGAAAATAATATATAATACTGAAAGTATTGTGGTAAATACTGTACCTTTTCTAAATGCCTGACAATATAAATTTATATTTTATAAATTTTCAATATTCTACACATATAAAGCCAGACGAACATACCGTTCCACACAGATGAGGTGGCAAGTATTCAGGGCCTATGAATGTCGAGATTTCAGATTTGGACACAAACTTTAGTTTGCTGATTGCCTCGGGACCTAACCATGACTTCACAATCTTCCAAGCAGCTGAAATTAAGAGAGATGTTTATGCTCAAAATGTCAGAATATGATTTTTATTAGAAGGTTACAGGTTACTAATACTATATAAGACTGTTAACAGAATGAAGGCACTTTCTCACCATTCATGATCCAAGGCATTTCCACGATGATCATTTTGGCTGAAATAGCAAGTACAGACAAACAGTAAATCACTATTAGATAGATAGATAGATAGATAGATAGATAGATAGATAGATAGATAGATAGATAGATAGATAGATAGATAG